>JANEYF010004468.1:0-338146 GCA_029963845.1 Rhamnusium bicolor | reverse complement strand
TGAAAATTCCAACGAAAACTTCTATGTGAAAAGCTAAAAATTTTGGAATCATACTTAAGTCAAACACTGTTCGTTGTTTCTACGTATAAAAGGGACAGCAATTCAGTGTTTTTGCTTCTCATGAATTTACTTCAAATGTTATAATTGTGTTTGTTAACAGCATTAAATGAATGAAATTTTCTTTGCTAAAATTAATTTTTTTAAATCAAGGATCTACAGCTATGTCACCTACGAGAATGGAATAAGCATTCCGCAATAGCAAATTTTCTAAATTATTTTAATAATATACGCGTGAAAATTATCTTGTCGAGCCATTATTTAGAAATATCTATAGATATTATAGGATTAATCTTAGAATAATAAAGACGTTATATTTTATATAGTAGTGGAAATTATATTTTCTTTGATTTCGAACAACAAAATTTTGCTTAGGATTTGCATGATTTGTATTATTATTTGATAGTTATTTTAGCTAATTAAAACTCTGATGAACAATTAAAATTTTGAAGTTAAATCGAAATAAACGAATTTATAAAATTTACATATTTAATACAGCGGTATGTTAGGTAAACTCCTAGGGGATTGCAACGAAATTTTATCCATTATTATTCAATTAATATACCTGTTCTATTCGTCATTCATGTCAAATCATCTTAGCTGAATTTTTATATATATAGTCACGCCTCTCCGTTTTTTTCTTCATTACTTCACAAATAAAAATTACTCCATTCATATATTACATCATATATCTGTATACGTTTTAACGTTCAACTGAATGCTTTTAAAATCTACCTTACAGTTAAAACAGTAAGCTTAAATAGGCATTTATTAAAAAGATATAACATCCACAATATAAATGTTCCCTAGGCCGACCCTGTCGCTATCACTGGTTCACTGGCTTGAGAGGAAGAAGAGTTTAACTGACAAGTGACACTAGTAGTGGATTACGTTTTGTTCTGTGGTGCAAACGCTAACGTTGGACGCCAATATAATGGGGCCAGTTCGGGTTAGGCGCCAAATCAATCAGATTATCTCAAGGGGTGTGAATCACAAAAGAAGAATCAACATATATTATGTACATTATCAATAAAAATGCAATAACTTGAGAGCGTATGCACCACAGAACAAAACGTAATACACGACTAATGTCATTTGTCTGTTAAACTCTTCTTCCTCTCAAGCCGGTGAATCCAAGGACTATAGTTTATAGTCCTTGCGGTGAACCAGTGTTAGCGACAGGGCGGCCTAGATAAACATTTATTTTGTAGATTTGTTATAAGGTGACTTTGACCTGTAACTTTTAAACGAAATATATTCTTGAATTTTTTACATTATATAAGAAAAATCAGGTTGGCCAAATGACCCCTCGCTTCTTGCTCGCAAACATGTACTCCTCTCATGGTGTTTTCAAGATATGTCTTACAGTTTTAGGAGATATTGTGTGCTTGATGTTCTCTTTGTGGGCTTCTATAGTTTGAGAGTTATTGGCATACACTTTATCCTTGAGGTGTCGTCAAAGTTCAAGAAAATGTTTAATGCCACGTGCTACAGCTACTGGAAGACCACAATATATAGTTCCAAAAGGATGGTGTTACAGTTCACACAGCTCGACCCACAATGAACCTTCTAAGGTAGCGTATTCCTAATCGCATCAAATCGAAAAACGTTGATGAAAGATCGGCACCACGCACGCCGAATTTGACTGCCTCTGTGTGGGTATCTCAAGAATAAAGTATATATCGATAACACTTAAACCATAGAGGGCCTAGAAGAAAACATCAGACACAAGATAACCAAAACATCTCCTGAAACTCTGATTGTGAGTGACATCTTGGAAAACGTCGTGAGAAGAGCACATGTTTCCGAGCAAGAAGCGGGTAATCGTTTGGCTGATATGACTTTTCACATATTACGATGTAAGAAAAAATTGAAGAATAAAGTTTTCATTTCTCGTTTGGATCGTTCATATCATGTTTCGTTTAAAAACTACAGGTCAAAAAAATTTTTCACTTTATTTTGCTCCGCCCTGTATATTTTTGTAAAGAGAGCTGCCAATGGATAGATAACTCGATGTATTTTTGCTTCCATCATATATATCAAAAGGTTTGACAACTAGAGTCAAAGAATATCTTATTCTTGATATGTGAATCTTTAGTTTGCCATTAAAAACCACAAAACGGTGAATTTTTTCCGATCGAGTTACGTTATCATCAGCACATAACGCGTATGAGAATTCTGTAATGTTGTAGTAATAAAGTATTACTAATAAATATAGATAATATTATTTTACACCCTTTTGTGTAGCATTAAAAGAATTCATTGTGTCCGGCGCATTCGCCAAAATCTAGAAACTTGTTAAATTTCATTAAAATTACTTCATTGCTCCTTGAAGATGGAGTAGGTATTCGCAAACCAATTTGAACATATTTTTATTGAATTTCTAGACAAATCTCATCTAGTTATGATGAAAAGACGTGATTTTGGCAAAAAAATCTATATGTATGTATGTTTGATTGCGATAGCAGCCACAGTTTTTGAGATCACGCTTTATTTAATACACACGTTTCCGTAGCCCAGCAAAATAACAAGTTCGTTGATAAATAAAATAGACCCGCTGATAGTGCGTCCACAGGACCCGATTTTTTTCCTTTGCAGAAAAAAGTGTTGCTGAAAGATCTATCATATAAAATCAATAAAATGTTTTGACCAAATATTTAAAATATACTCATTGTTTAATCTGATAATCTCTTTTCTTTACAACGTAGCAGTAACATTTTTTCTATTCTTCATACGAATTAGTTTTCAGTTTAAATTTAAAAAAGTTTAGTTTTTTTGTACAAACTTCTTGATGCAGTTTTGTTTTCAAGAAAGAACTTTTCATTGAAATACAAAAACATCGGTGAAAATATGCATATTTCAATTTTATTGATTTTTACGCATGCTTTGGAAATACCCTGTATAAAAGAAGATAGGACATTCACTTGCCCCATATTTTCTTACAGTCTTTTTGTGGATAAAATAATATTCATTATATTTTAGCAAACCGAAGTACCTATATCTCTTACAAATTTTCTTTTCATGAGTAGATCACATTATATAAAAATTTCTGTTGTAATTCACTTATTTAATTTTAAACGTTGCTAACTTCGTAAGTGGCGTTATACTCAATGTACGTTTTTACATTTAAAACAATACGTATTTTAACCAACTCAATTTTATTTTAGATACTAAAGCCAACTGTCTTGTCGTATCCATCATTTCTCTAATATTATTTATACATAAAGCTCCTTCATTCAAGTGGTGGTATTAAATTGCCTACAGAGCACTCATCTTGATTAATGCGATGCTCCATTTTCACAACAATGTTTTGCGTTATCCTATTACTAGCTCTTTGTAAACTACTGAAGCCGCACATTCCAGCTTGTTTTTTTATATATAAATTGTGATAATGAATTTAATTAGGTGCTAATAGTCGAAATTTCCTAAACGGTTTTCGTATAATTATACAATTTAATCATGCAAGATAAATGGAGGCATAAGCTATTGATATTTACATGTCTACAATATATGTATATAACAATAACCTACAGGTAAAAAATAGCACAGTATACAACAAAGTGTTAGAATCTTTTTTTTTATATTTAAAAAAGACAATACTGTCTCAGTTCTTTTTAAATAAGGAAACTTTACCTTAAGAAAGTATTTTTCATTTTTCATGTTTCCAAAAATAAATATATCTTTTGTGAAATTTAATCTCATCATTTTTTCGGCAATTTTATAAGAAAATCATTTTAAGATTTCTTAATCTTCAAATAAACGCAAAGTGAAAAATGTAAACATGCATCTATCTCTCCTTACCATTGATCACACGCAAATTGCGAACACGAGTACATTCAACTTGCTATAACATTTAGACTGTCCTTATGGACTTGGTGTCGAATATGTGGTAAATCCTGGTGCATGGGTCTCAAACTAATTTATTGCATCTATGTCACGGTCATCAGACCAATGATAACATACGGATCCATCGTTTTGTGGCCGAAAGGGGCACAATGGACGGCCAAAGCCAAACTCTCTGGATGGCAGAGATTAGCATGCTTGACAGTACGGGGCAATTAGCACCATACCGTCAGCTGTAATGGAAATCCTCCTGGACTTACTCCTCTTCATTTATATTTGGAGATAGAGGCTAGGTAGGCAACGTATAGACTGCAGCAAGTAGCCATTAATATGCCGCAGACTAGTATCATGGAGAGGAACAGGTTGCTGGATAACATAGAGAGCCACAGCATCCTGGTAATGCCCTCGGATACTATGCCTACCATGACCAACTATGAGTTGACCTTCAACATCCTTTCTCCGGAAAGAGATGAGTGGGATCGGTATCAAGCCAACCTAATGAGGGCAGACAGTTGCTGGTGTACAGATGGCTCCAAAACTCTCGAGGGAACAGAAGCCGGAGTACATAGCTACAGACCAAGGGTGAGGATACCATCAAGCCTAGGTACTAATCCAACTATTTTTCAAACCGACCACTCTGGTATGGAAGGTAACAAAATAGCCGACTCTTTAGCCAGAGAAGGAACGGGATCACGAATCACCGGACCAGAACTGATATTTGGCATATATTCAAGTACTGCTAAGATGAATATCTCAACCTGGGCTGAAACTTAAACTCTCCAGTATTGGCAAAAAGTTACCAGGATTAGTTCATTCGAAGGCGTTTATAAAATACCTTCAGAAATCAAGAGCTGAGAAACGTTTAGAGTTAAACAGTGTAAACCTAAAATCCCTAACAGGCCTATATACCTCATCATCTGCATAAACTCTGACTAACGAAAAACGCCGAGTGCCGTATATGCCTGGAAGATGATGAGAAAGCAGTCCATGTTTTATGCACCTGTCTCGCTGTGAAAAGGATCAGTTTCTCAATATTTGCAAAGGGCAACTACTGCCAGAGGATCTGTACACACGCTCACCTAATAAAGTTATCAGTTTCATTAAGAGACTGAACTTATTGGGTGAAATATAATTAGGAGTGAGCCACAATAGGCCTGCTAATGGCCGCAGTGGAGTGTCCACAAGGACCCGCACACAAAAAACTATCACCTATAACATTTAGATAAAAATTACCCATAGTAGGAAATGGTGTATACAAATGGAACAAATAATCAAAAGATGAGCTACAGATTTCTGTGACGTAAGAGTTGTGGCAATAAAAACTAATTTAAATCCACCAATAATATGTATTTCCTTGAACTGTGTTCTAGAAATTTAAATTAAAAAAAAGACAGCGTCTTGAGATTGATAAATCTAGCAATATACAATTATAATTCTCTTGAGGACATCTTAGAGATATACATATTTCAAGTTCCTGTGTTAAATTGAACGCCCGCGAACTGTATTTGCAAGAAAGGCGCAGAATGATTTTTAAATTTACCTCTTCTTATTTATCCCCCGTGTGGAAGATAACTGGAAAACGACAAATGGCATGATTAGAATGGTAAATGTATACATTCTGGAATGTTTTATAAATAGATCTTGAAGGATAGCGATACGGTCTAAGTTTCTAAATCTTTTTAGGTCTGAAAATACGTCAGAAGATTTTCTATTTGAATTGTAAATTTTCCAATATATTACTGTGAACAGTTTAATTCCAAAGTTCAGTAAGTTTAATAAGATAGAACAAGCTTACTTGAATTATAACTTGATTTTTATTATATTGTTTTAAAATAAAGTCCTCCAAAAACACTAAACATTTAATTTTTTTCTCAGTTTCCGCCGTATTTTTTGGTCAAAGGAAATATCTCATGTAGAACTTAATGAAACTCATTTCATTTTTGTTGTGATCTCATCAGGAAAACATAAATGAAATGTGAGCATAATTTAAGAAGGAGATTTTTACACTTTGATAAATATCTCCAAATTATGTTTCCTCAGTTATATTAAGAACCACAAAAAAATATTATTGAAAACCTATATAAGATATATAAATGGATAGTATTTGTCTAAAGTTACTCTTTCAGTCTTAACATATACAGATACAATTTCAATATTTAAAGTATTTCTCTAGTTATTGCTGAGGTTATCAGAAATTCTAAAAGCAGCACATTGGAGACTGAAGCCGGTTTTTGTATACCAGAAATAGCGACTGGTAGCGACAGCACAGAAAAGAGACTAAATTCTGGACAAGTTTGTTATAAATAAATTTAATTTGTGGTTATGGCATAGTCTATAAAGGGTTACAAAGTAAAATGACTAGTTGCTAATAACATTTTTATAGATAGTTTGTTAATTTATTATTTTGTAGCTCTTCATTTATTTTTTAGATATTTGGTTGCCTACTTACAGCTAATAAAATCTGTTGTAATAATCTAGTGACCCTTGCTCATAAATATATTTATTAAAATAGTGGGAGTAAGGTCGGCAGAAAGAAGAAAACCAAAGTTTCAATTAGTCGATGTTTCGTGTATTTAGACATACTCAGGACTATTTAAATTAAGATTTCCTTGTAAAAGTATGTCACTAAAAACTTAAACATAAACATTAACAAATAAATATGATTTGAAACCACAGTACAAACAAACACCATTGACTAGAACTTTGGTTTCCTTCTTTCGGCCGACCATACCCCCACTATTTTAATAAATATATAATAAAATCTGTAAAATATTTTTTTCTACGAGCGTACGGAAAAGAACTATTTTCCGCACTAGTGAGCAAAAGTAATTTTTTGTCTTATACAAAAAAAGGGCAGTGCACTATTTAATGTGTAGGGGACAACACCTTTGGGAAAATACCCTCTGAAATCGCTGCGTATTTAAAACTTCCTAATCCACGTTTGTATATTGCGTGTCCTAAATTCGATGCACACCATCGGGATCTTGGAAACGGTAAGAGCTACAAGGTATTTTAAATGGGATAAATTTTAGCAAATTGTATGCTGATTCCAAATCCGTTAAGAAATCACGGCTAACCGAAACCGTTTTTGAGATTTTTCAAAAAAAATTAAAATTTTGTGATTTCTCTTTTTGGCTGTAGCCAAGTAATCCTTGGTCAGATAGGTTTTAGACTAGGACACTTTTTGGAGACTAATATATTTTGGTCTAGAAACGAGTGTTCGATAGTCTTTCGTTTTCGAGATATCCGAGGTAACTTTTGTTTTTCTTATGGCAGCCATATTGGATTTTTCGTTTTTCAGATTGCGCTTAAAAAGAGATTTTGACTGTTGAAAGTCGCTTTACAAATTGTCGAAGCACAATTATCACCACTGGGCCACAGAAAATCTGCATGTAACTACGCAAACTAGATTCCAAACTAAGTTTGGATTCAATGTTTGGTGCGGCATGATAGGTATTACTTTATTTCTTCCTATTCTACTCCTGATCTGCCTATAATCATTTCCTTAATTATTATTTTTCGATCGCCATTTAATTGGTCCATTCATTTTTCACAACAATTTAACGGCCTATTGTGAACTTCTAGAAAATCAAGTTTTGCCCGAAATAAGACAGCTTTTTACAGAACAAGAAATAAACGAATTGTGGTTCCAACAAGATGATTATCCTGCACATAATACTAATAATGTTAGATGGATATTGCAGGAAAATGTAACCGCATAATTTCAAATAGAGAACTAATATTGTGGCCTCCCCGCTCACCTGATATAACCCCTCCTTATTTTTATTTGTGGGGTACGATGAAAAATTAAGTGTATGATTTTAAAAGCCTGGAAACTACCGATATTTTGGAAGATAGTGTTAGGAAAGTTTTCGGCACAATATATGCCAATACTCTTAGTAGAGTAATCAGCTCAGTAGACGTAGATGCCAAAAATGTATTCATCTAAATGAAGGTCATATTAAACAGTTTTATTAAATCTTCTTACTTCTTTACTATCATTCCTTCTATTGTGTTAATTTGCTGTTATTAAAAAATTTTCTCCATATCGATTATGTTCAGTATTTTAACAGAAAATTAAAATTATTTAAACATGTCAAACTGGTAATCTTAATATTAGTGTTATTTTTTATAATGGTTGATGTTAGATATACAGGGTGTCCATCTAGTGCGTATTTGTTCCATAACTCTGTAACTATTACAGACGGAAAAAAAATTGAAAACCAAAGTTGGCCAGCATTCACCATTGTATACTCTAAAAATATTTATAGTTATACAGGGTATTTCGTTTTAGCTGGGTAGTAGTGAACTTTGTTGAGTTAAATGAAACAAGCTATATATTATTGCATATATGGTTAGCGAACATCAAGAGCTTTTTAATGAACTATCATAACATGTACTTTCTCTGAGCAGTTCAGGAGTTATTTGAAATTATATAGAAATTTTGACACATGTAGACTTTTACATGAAACGTTGTATTCTTTTGAAATCTGAATCTGAATCTAAATGAATAGATCATATTAGCCTAGGTATATCAAAAATACCCTCACATCTACAAAAACATTCAGTATTAGCCTACAAATATTATGTCCCTTTAGAAAAAAAAAAATAAAAAAAAAAAAATCTTGCTTTTCTTAGTCGTACTAAAAAAGTAAAAAATAATTGCCAAAATAAAACCAAAAACAGCAAGACGTGCGCTCTTTGTATGATACGCAAATTGTGCAAAGTGCGCACGCCTTGCTTTTTTACGGCTTTTTTTTTGGCAAAGAAAATTATTTTTTACTTTTTTAGTGCCGTTAAGAAGTTTTTTATTTTTTTTTTTTTTTTTTGTTTTCTGCTTTTTACTCATACTTTAATTAAATTATTATCATACATTAAATTATTATCATACTTTTGCAGATTTTTCAATTTTCACCACCGCTCCCCCAATATTTTTTTATTTTTTTTATTTTCTACTTTTTTAGTCATACTTTAGTTAAATTTTTATCATACATTAAATTATCATCTTTTTGCAGATTTTTCAATTTTCACCCCCGCGCCCCCTACGTGGGGATATTTGCAAAAGTAACAGTAGAATATTGTATTCTCATTCGACCTCAGTAACTGTGCAAAATTTCATCAATTGATTATGTCGGGAAGTGTGTTAAATGAAGGATACAAGATTTGAAGACAAACTTTCTGGAAGAAAAAACTAAAAAAAAAACTACATTGTGAGTTAAAGAAAAGCAAGGAAAAACATCCGAGTCATCAGACAGACAAAAGTTATATCATTATATATAACGTGAACATTTTATATGATGGATAGTGTACAGTAGTTACAGAAAAAATATGAATGGAAAAACATGATAATGGGCATGCGCAGAAGCTTTAATGTGGTTTTTCTCAAAAAACTACATCTTACGACTCTCTATCAAGAGTAACTTTTTTTATGTAATTTTCCCCAATGCAAGTCGAGAAAGTTTGAGACAAAAGAATATGTACAGGGAGAGCAAATTTCGATGTTTGTATAAGGTAACTCGGTAACTGTAAGAGACACAAATAATGGCACATGACACATTCTCATCTCTTTTTTTTTTTTAGACAAATTCACTGGCGAAAACAAAAATTTGCTATCGTCTTTTGCTTTCGAGTTATAAACAAAAGTTTGATTTTTTGACTTTTAGACACATGTCAATATCTTGGTTGTTTGTAATGTTATGAAAAAACAGATTTTACATTCTTGAGACACTTTTTTTGTATATAATACAATGGCGTCGAGAAAATTAAAAAAAGGTAAAGGTGCTATTTCAAGTTATGGCTTAAAGTTGTGTTTTTAACACGCTTTTATTAGCTTCAGCTGTATGTTTGTTTGTTTGTAACCGACTCTTTGGACTCGATTTTGACCCACTTTAAATGGACAGATTTAATTGAAACTTTGTACACTTACGAAGAACCGGTAACATTACAATAATTTGATAAGTTTATATCATTATCCTGATCAGGAAGGATCGCCAGTCTTTTCCTCACGTATCCTCTGCGTGAGAGCAAGAGGCTTAATATTGTAAGTATATTCCCTGATTCTCAGTTCTGTCGTTGACCGAGCGGGCAAGTCTTAGTCGACGCGAAACGACGGACTCCTCGGGCGTGAGTTCAAATCCCATGGCTGAAATAAAAAAATATTTTTTTTTTCAGAAATATCTGTTGGATCGTAATATGTTATAATATCAGCATCAATAAGCATTATAAATATAGTTAAAAAAAACTACAAAACACGCTTTCATAGCACATCAAACTAAAAAGTGAAAAATAAATATAGTTTAAAAAAACAAAAAAACACGCTTTTAAAGCACATCAAACTAAAAAGTGAAAAATAATTATTAATATAAACTGAAAACAATAATGAACGAAAAATACTAGTATTATTGTGAAAAAAGCGTGGGGCGCTTTGTGCCATATTTTTCGTATATCGAGCAACCCACGCTTTTTTTCACAATAATACTAGTATTTTTCGTTCATTATTGTTTTCAGTTTATATTAATAATTATTTTTCACTTTTTAGTTTGATGTGCTTTAAAAGCGTGTTTTTTAGTTTTTTTAAACTATATTTTTTTAAATGGGAATCATAGTTGGCTTTGGTTTAGTTAAAAATGATTCTTTTTCTCTCTCAAACTATATATCATATGTGGGGTCGCTTTTGATGTGTAAGTATTTAATAGCGAAAATAATCTTTTAGTAGATTACTTTTTGCTTTTTTTATATTTATTTCAAGTAGGCGTGTGTCATCTATGACAGTGTTTATCCATTTGTCAGTAAATTGCATATTAATAATTTAGTTTCCGACATAATTACACCCCATCCAACCCTAAATGTCTTACGAAAATTACGACAAATATGATATGCTAGAATGCAATATTCAAAGAAATGACAATTGTGATATAGCATTCGAAATATATTTCAATCGCTATCTAGACAGAAGACCATCTAATACAGCTATTTTTAAGAGGTTAAAAGAAAATCTCATTAATTGTGGGTCCTTCAGAAAGCCAAGACCAAAAAATCTGATTTTATATCTAATTTTATAATACATTACAATTACAAAATAAAAATTCAAATTAAAGTAAATGTTCAAACTGATGTCCGTTATGTTTGATACACAAATTACACCTCTTCATAACACTCTGAACTGTATTATAAATATGAAAATTTGAAATGGAATTCACACAGTCTATAAAATTTTGTCTGAGTTAATTTATGTCGGTACTGGTTTTCTTGTACAATTTGTTTTTAATGTGACCCCAAAAGAAAAATCCAGTGGCATTAAGTCAGGTGATCGTGGTGGCCACCTCACTGGTCCGTTACTTTCCATCCAGTTATTTTCAAAATTTGTATTTAATAATTCTGAAACGGTCCTGATATTATGAGGTGGTGCACCATCTTGTTGGAAGAACTGATTTCTTTCCTCAATTATGGGTAGATTGTCCATAAATTCCTCAATAATTTTCTGATTTAAGATTGTTTAGTACAGTTGGCCATTAAGATTGTCTTGATATATGTGATATGTTAAAACACGATTGCCACGTAGAGCACACCAAACACTAAAACCAAAGCGTCCCTGAAATCGCACGTCAACTGTATGGTAAGAATTCATATCAGACTAATAGTGCTCGTTATACCTGTTGCAAATACCTGCACTTCTAATGTAGTCTTAATCTGTCCAAACTACATTTCTAGAAAAGAATAGATCTTGTTGACTTTTGGACGATACGATATGCAAGATTCCAATCGTCGCTGAAGCTCATTTGGTTGAAGGTGATGTTGTTTCCTTATTGTATAAGGCCTGTATTTGTGTGTCTTTAAAATACCCAAAGCTCGACGTCTTCACTTTTATGATTAAATGGGGTGTAATTATGACGGAAACTAAATTATTAATATGCAATTTACTGATAAATGGATAAACACTGTCATAGATGACATACGCCTACTTGGAACAAACATAAAAAAACGCAAAAGTAATCTACTATAAGATTATTTTCGCTACTAAATACTTACACATCAATAGCGACCCCACAGATGATATACAGTTTGAGAGAGAAAGAAAGTTCCTTTTTGATTAAACCATAGCCAACTATCATTCCCGTTTAAGCTTTATGCCAAAAATCGAAATTGCACTTTTTTTTTAATTTTCTCGACGCCACTGTATTATACAGAAAAAATTCCTAAAGAATGTAAAAGTTGTTTTTTCATAACTTTACAAACAACCAAGATATTAATTGTGTCTAAAAGTCGAAAAATCTAACTTTTGTTTATTACTCGAATACAAAAGACGATAGCAAATTTTTGTTTTCGCCAGTGAATTTGATTCAAAAAAGAGATCGAGAATGTGTTTTCAATTTTTCTGTATCTGTTAGAGTTACCGAATTACCCTATGCAAACATCGAAATCTGTCCACCCTGTGCGGTCGTACTAATGTGAGTTGTCAGGGTCGAAGCCGGGATTTGAACTCGGCAATCGGCAGAAAGCAGCACGTTCGTCACTAAACGCTCTAGCGCACTGCGCTACCGAGCCTGTATATTTATTTTTGTAAAAACTCACAATCGATATTTTATTGTGAACTATCAAAACCGACACGGAACATTTGTCGAAATTTAAAAACATTAACTATTATAAATATAGATTTTCAAAGTAAGCGTAATAATAACCAAGAATTTACAGAGGGTATTTAGAAGGCAGAGGTTGCTCTCGGCGGCGGCGGACTTTGCAGGGTTCCCTAATGGCCTAGACGGGGGCTGATCCGAGATAATACACGTTGCGCTACGGTTTCAACAATCGCTGGCTCACTATTGTTTTACCATCTGCCTTGATTGCGCCGAGAATGGAAATGCCGACTAATCATTTCCTAGTGTAGCAAAGTGTGAGTATTCGCTTGTTTACCTCATTACGATGCGTACAATATTAGCAGAGCAATTCTTGTATTATTGTTTCAATAAAAAGGATCGTTTAACTTAGTTATTGTACTTAGCGCAGTCTGACTGCGGGCGAGTCAACTCTGGCTAATAGCATTCTCACCCTTGTATTGTTTTAATGTTCAGTAGATGGTGAAATACGCGGCACAGAGTGGGCTAAATGAGGTTTTGGGTCTTATTTCTACGTTTTCCACCCTGCGCACAAGTAATAAGAGGGTAGTTCCGGATCTGAGTATACAAGAAAGCATATAACAGTAATTTATGGGAAGTTGTCCATATGACCTTTTCTTTGAAATGGTGTCTGAGTTGCATACGTGGTGTCTATCTTTACATCACTCTTCAATTTACTAAACGTTACACGCTTCCATTTTGCCACTTCGTATTTCATATTTTTATGAGATATTGCGAGCATATTTTTATTTTTCTTGCGCAGTCTGGTAAAAAAAAATTGGTAGCAGTAATAATAATTTAATTACATAACATTAAGTAAAAGTGTATAAATATCACACCGAATTTATCTGTAAAGTCAATACTCAATAATCAAGTCAGGCAGAAAATATTCTAGGTGAAATTAATATTTTGGCATCTCACAGGGTGGACTAAGTTAATTGACTTCTAGGATTTCTGGGTATAATAGATGATCCAACAAAAAACCGATGCCACCAGTTGTCTACTTTTTTTAAGACAAATGCAATGGAACAATAAAATTTGTGCTTTGCGACTTTCCTGGTTTGCCAACATATTTATCAGCTCTGCAGAACCAGAATTTCTCTCCTTATCTATCTTCATCTGTTCGAGTATTCCAAGGCTTGAGTTATCCTCCGTTATGGTTGAAGAATGGACGGTGTGGTATCCTTTGCTACTATCATCACATTTTCGTAAGTATCACTGGCCAACCGCAAATGGATGAGCAGGAAGATCTGTCTATGCTTGCCAAAAAATGCATATCAAAAATATCTTGGGAGCGAATTATTTGAGATATTTCTCAGACTCATCCAACATCTGATGGTATGTCGACAAGGAATGTTGTAGAAATAATAGGTTCTCTAACACAGCCTAACCAAAGGCGAGACAGATGTAATCTGGGAGTAAATTTATCGGGAAGGTAGAACATTAAAGATTTGCCTCCTTGAAACAATTTTCTCTTCCTTCTACAATTGTTGGAACAAGACCAAGAATAAGAAAAATACTACCTTGCCTTTGTTTCGTTTATTCAACTATAAATTTCTTCAGGGCTTAATAACATTAATGTTATTAAGAAAAAGTTTAAAAATTGACTTGAGTTTTTTTCCATCTTTCCGACAATTCTAGTTTCTACTGTAAAGATGTCGGTGTAATTTCTATGTAACTGATCAATATTTAAGAAATCGAAGCATTGATTGCTTACTAGGAGGTATTGATTGATTACTAGGAGGTATTTATGGTAATGAGCCTCCCTAAATTTCCCATAAATACAGATATAAAATAATGGGTAAAACATTGTGCTAACATAAAAAGTTATTTAAGCCAATAACTTCTATCACATCTTTCCTTAAAAAGGAACGCACTAAAAATATTCTCGACAGTTTAAGATACTATTTTATAATTATTGTCATATTATTATTCGCTGCTTAGTTTGATTATATGGGATGTTTCAAATTTATTGTCCAAAAATTCTTTAACGGATTCTACCTAAAATTATTGGCCAAAAATTCTGTGACGGATTCTACATGAAATTGCGTCTTTGATTTACTCGTTCAGTTTATTGTTTTAATTAAGAAATAGCATAATAGACGTAATAGAGTAATAAAATGATAAGACTGATAAATTACTTACCTAATGTAATAATGTTATACTTAAATATCCATTGTTTACGATTTGCCCATTTGGTTGAATAATATATTAGGAGAGAAATAGTAAGTAGGAATCGATAACTTTTAAAATTACATATAGTATACTTACTCGAATCATATTCCATTACCTTCAATAAAATTCTTACTAAAAAGTAATAAAATTCTCAACAGTAATATAAGTAAGGCAAGCGATATAATAGATAATAATATTAGTAAACGCTAAAACGTGTTTCATTTTACCGAGGGAATTGATGAAAAGTTATTATTTTATAAATTCTTAACAATATTGGATAAAACATTACCTCGTGACAAACTCAATTCGGCATACGGGAAAAGAAATACAAGTGGACAAGTTGCACGCATGTCGTGTAGAACGCGATGTTGTCAAGTGGAAGCGAAATAGGAGGCCATGACGAAGGTATAACTGCCGTGAAATGCTGGTTGGCCATTCATATTTAATGTGGCTTGCCCCTCAAGTCATGGAATGAATATTTTAGTAGCCGTAGCAAGAAATGGGTCTCTCCTGACAGACTCTATATTATAGTAGGTTTCTATTTCGAATGAGTTTGCGTTATCTCTCCCCGTTTAAGCAATATGTAGTCAAATATTCTACTTGGATATAACTGAATTCTAAAAGTCCTCTTAATATTTAACCAACACATGTTTCGAAGAATTGATAATAAAAAGAGGTCATGTTGTAAGGACTTTACGTATTAACAAAACTTGGAACAGTCCTTAAATGTAATTTGGATTTAGTTCTGTATTCCAGTGAAGGTGGTACACAATTTCTCAAAACAGTCGATCATGTAGGTACATATTTGTAAATCAAAATAAGGAAACATTTTTATTAAAACTGAACTGTATTATCAAAATTTTATATCAATGTCATATGATCAACAATTACTGTGTAGTTTTTAAGTAATTGTTCACAGAAAAGAACAGATATCTTTATAACGAATTATGTGTTGTTTTACTTAATTATTTATACTAAAATTAAGTTTTGTAGCAAAAATGGTTACAAGGAAAACTGTATACATATATTTCCTTTATTTATTCGTTTGTGTGTAGAAAATGCAGAACAGACTTTTAAGTAAATAACAATCTTATGAACGAAGAGAATTGTATATAATTTCATATACACATACAACATTCCATTTTTTTTATCGCTATAATATACAGTTTTTTTCTATAAAGCACACAAAAAACCAATTTTGAGGTTAGGTTAGGTTAGGTTTGTTGTGAGTAGGTCTCAGTAGACCCTCCACAGCGGCCATCAGCAGGCCTATTGTGGCTCATGCCTAATTATATTTCACCCAATAAGTTCAGTCTCTTAATGAAACTGATAACTTTATTGAGTGAGAATGTGTCCAGATCCTCTGGCAGCAGTTGCCCTTTGCCAAATATTGAGAATCGGATCCTCTCCACAGCGGGACAGGTGCATAAGATGTGGTCTACCTTCTCATCATCCTCTAGGCTCTAATTTAAAGGGGTTTTAAATTATAATAGTTAAGAGATAAGAGTTAAATTGTGTTGTCGGTGAAGGCAAAAGATAGACAACCCCAATTATAACCCACCACGGCTAGTCAGCTATTCTAAGAGGCAAGAGTCGTGGGTAAGAGAGTTAAAATCCGGTGTTGTTATAGCAAAATATTATTTAAGAATGGGAACAATTTCAAAGGGCTGTGGGCGCCATGAGTTAACGAAACTCAAGAAAAAGACAAAATAAGTAGTTTAATGAAAACTACGTGTAGCAAAAATTTACAAGATATCACGACACTACTAGCCCAGAAGATAGGTTTAGTAGCAGCAACTAGACTAATAAGATATGCAAAAAGTTAAGCATAATAAATCAAAATATTAACTAAAGTAGCAGCTCAAGCGCTGACAGCGATAAGATAAACAAGAAATACGTACAAGGTACAAAATGGGTTAAAAATATTCAAGAATATATCTACTTACTAGCTTACTCTACTCTCTACAAGCTAAAATTGCACAAAAAGCAAACATCTAAAGCCCGATAAGCGTAGGCAACTACCCTACAAAGTTACTTACCCCTACGTGAGGTAAAAAGGTAATGCGACTGTACTACAGATTCATGGCAAAAGGACACCTAAATCAACCATAGTAAGCAAAACGTACTAGCACACACGCACCAAATTGTAAGCAAAAGTCAATTACAACGGCTGTGCTAACGATTTTAGGCAAAATGCAACTGAAATCCGATAACTGTGGTTAACATAACCTAGTAAGTACTAAATGTATAGTTTGTAAGCAAAAACATATCCTGCAAGCAGTAAATTACAACTATATAAGGTTCTACGCCTTACGTATTTAAACAGGCACTAACACTGGACTGATGATCATAAAAATACAAAAAAGGTAAAGGCATGTCCGCTTAAATGCACACGGGCACAAAACAACACATCTTAAAATAACATCAACGGCTACAAGCAGACTACAAGCATAAAAAAAAGGCAAAAAAGGCAAAGTAAGGCCGGCTACAGGCCCTAACTGTAAGCAATCTATATCCTGACTGGCAGAAAAATGTAAAAGGTACTTATCTTAAGCAATGGGGCTGAACAACAGTCCTTCGGGATTCCGCATACGTTGGCTAGATCGGCATCAGGCTGTCGGTACCATCTCATAGTTAAAGTGATCTCACAAGCTTAAGAATTCAGTAATACGTCCAAGGCACAGTTAACCACGTGCGTAGTTTTCCAGGTAAACCAGTTAGTGCTCAAAAAAACTCCTTGGCCAACATCAAGTTAGGAAAATATCGCTATCCCAGTTAAAGGGTAGTAATTACGGGTGGTATTCCATAAAACGTAAAACTCCAGTACACCAAAAAAAGGTGCCTCAAGAGGAATGCATAAAAAAAATGCCTCAAAAAAGTTACAGTAATCGTAATAAAAAAATCTCGAAAAGTAATAAAATAGTAGTAACGAAGAATAATGAAATAAAATAAAATAATGAAATAAAATAAAATAAAATAATCAATCAGGAAAATCTGAAACAAAATCCCGATATGACTATACGTTCTATAAAATGAATGAGTTAAGTTAACATACCTGCAACTAACATCCAATAAAGCGATTGAATTATTCGAGCCACGAGGTATTTCAAGAAAGTGTAAAAGCCGACCGCTGCTTGTAGTGGCCTCGTTGGAAATGCCTGAGTCGGAAATGGGATTAATCTAAATTCCCCACCGCGACCGCGCAAAGGGTACCCGCAATTGTTGAGTAGTTAAATTAAATGAATTGTCACCATGGACTAATATTGTACCGATCAAAAAGGTATGTATATTAAGTTTCAGACTTTACTGGTAATCATTTTCAAATTCAACAGCCTGGGCGTATTACGTGAATTAACAGGTGGTTAACAATTTGTCAGTTGACTAGCCTCGTGCCGCCGTAATATTCTGGAAACAGGAACATCGAGAGGGTGTTCCAAAATGAAAATAGGTAGTAAACTTAGTTGTGACAGAAATTGAAAATTTACTGTTACAAGGCATAGACGGCACTCGGCGTTTTCCGCTAGGCCGAGTTTATGCAGATGATAGTTTAGTCGGCAGTGCCCGGTATATACGCCTGTTAGAATTTTTAGGTTTACCCTGTTTAACTCTAAAAGTTTCTTAGCTCTTGATTTCAAAGGGTATTTTATAAACGCCTTCGAATGAACTAATCCTGGTAACTCTTGCCAATACTGGAGAGTTTTCCTTTCAGCCCAGGTTGAGATAGCCATCTTGGCATGAAATCTAATTATCACGACACTATTTCTAATATCCACCCTGTATATATGTTTAGGTTTCTGGATGAGTTTTATATATACCAATAAAGAGAGTTCTTTTAAATCTAATTCCCCCAACTTCTAATTTCCCCAAAATCTAATTGCTACGAAATCCGAAGTCCGATGCCAATTTCTCAGAAGATCTAACACATCAACCTGTATATCTGTTATGCTTTCCGAATGCGTTTTTTTTCACTGTAACATATTTAAATACATCGATTTAACAATCCCACGAGATCTAATTCCCATGAGGTATAAGTCCCATGAGATCTAAAAATGCGACGTTGGCTTACATACTGCAGTAATGCATTACGTGTGCAGCGTTCAGAGGAATAGCGAGCGCAGGGAACTCAATACGCCCGTTGTGAAAATTGGTTACAACTTGAAAACCAAAATATATTGATTTTAAAAGTATTATGAGATTTGCTTATTTTTTAAACTATAAAGGCAAACTTCCATGTAAAGGTGTATAGAGATGTTATTGAGCTGGAAAGTGAAATTATAGTCACAATTAGATCTCATGGGAATTAGGTGACGTGGGATTTTCATTTCGGGGTTTCTCGACGCTTAATTCTGTCTATTCGGAAAGTCAAACATATATACAGGGTCAGGAGTAAACTGGTTGTAATTAGATTTAAGATTTAGATCTCATGGGACTTTCTTCTCGGACTCATTAGATCTCATGGGATTATCAAACAGGCGTTTTTAAGTACGCATTCCAAATAAAACACATTCGGAAAGCCAAACAGGTATACAAGGCGTTGCATTACATCTCGTGGGAAAATAATTTTGGTGTATTTAGATCTCGTGAGAATTAGATCTATAAGGAATTAGACCTCATGGAACATACTCATTAAATTTATGACACACTGAAAATTATTCGTAAACTGTTATAATGAAGAATAAGCAATTCAGCATGACTACATGTATTAAATAATCCTCCTTTATTTTCCAATGTTCTCTCGACAATCTTCAAAGAAATTTCTGTGATTGTATATTGATTTTCAGGATTAATACCATGAATATACTTTCACTATTATTAGAGTTATGTGAAAGGATTTGCCGAAAATGTGACTTTACACATTTTGTATTATTTATTATTTTATATTTAATTAGTTTTTGATTTCCCTAGACTATTGCGGGACATTTAATATGAGAACAAGAAATAACAAGCTAGTCACTTATTCAGAATTTTTCAATACAGGTTAAATGTGTAACATTATACGCAGTATAAATGGAAGTCTGGAGTTGAGGGCGTAATCCAAATCCGTGAGTCATGTTTGACAGAAGCCAACATGCCCAATAAAGGAAGAAGTGGATATCTAAAGAAGGCAGACAAGTATTACAAAGACTGGATATTTGTTTACCCGGGACGTTCGTCTTTGGAGTCAGAGACAGGTCTCATGTAACACACGGGTCCCTTTTCATCGTCATTTCTAAAGCTTTCGCTATACTTCATGACGGACAAGAGCTCTCGCATCATCTTTTAAATGAATATGAAAGCGATGACACGCTAGCTTCCAAGCGCAATACTGCATTATTCAAATTACTCTGAGAATCAGATGCAAAATCAACATTACATATGGCAATAATTTTTCTCTACGCAAAATTGTGTACTAAATTAGAGCAATAATCCATTTCTTTACATGTTGCCAGAAAAATAACTTAATGAAATTCAAAACATACAGTGTGGTAGAAAATTATTCTACATTGCTACAACATAAATAAACTAACTTATTTATGATCATAACCATAAAATAGTGTGTTATTAAATACGGTATCTCCTAAAGACCTATGTAACTGAAACTCACATATTTTCTTGTCTGTATGAAAGAAGAAATATATTTTGTAGATTTAAATAAACATATATGTACACATAGTAGTAAAGTTAACATGTTATAGTACATTTCTTTTTTTTAGCAACCTTTTATGAAGTTCTTTTCTTCAATCTAGCTTCTAGTTGAGCGGTAAGGATACGAGTTGTATTTTTTTATTGTATTGTTTCAAATCCGAACCTTGTCCGTGTCCGATTTCATTTGCCACGGGGGCCCCTTGACACCGTGATTGTTTGACTGGCACTAGGCGTGAGTGCACTCAAGAAATTTTCCAACTATACTACCAACTATACCATTAATTGTTACTGTTAATTGTTAATGAATATTTTTAATTGAACTGAATTGTCTCACCCCGGTCGAGAAGGTTTATAAAGCAGAAATTAAACATAGCATATTTGCATATTGGGTGTATGCATTCGTTGTCTCTAAATGTGTAGCACTCTCCAACACAAGGTACTTTAGGGATAGAGGGGTTGTATTGCCTATGGTGTTTAATTTAAAAAAAATTGAGTGTAGAAATATCGTAAACGTTTTGTAAATAAACAGACACTTACACACGAACGAGACCATAACCTATAAATAGATAATATGATTCTAACCGTACAATTATAGATGTGTCGTAATTAGTTGAGAATAAGGTGAAGTTGTGATAGATATACGTTTAAATAATTCTTCGTTGCGAATATTTCAATACTGCTGTCTTTCGTACAAATCAGTATTCACTGAATTGATATCAGATACGCTAAAAATTAAAAATGGAGCCAATTTATATTTGCATCAGTTTGTCATAAAAATTTTTAACTTTGACCCAATTAAATTGAAATTTTATATCTTAAAATAAGCGATTTAAAACAAGCTCCCTATGTGAATTCTACAATTTTGACATATACTTCCTATAAATAAGATGTGAGATGTATTTACACCTGTGTGAGGATACTTTTATCTACTCTAGTGGCATAGCTGGACATAGCTGTACTTGTCTCTTCGGTGTTGTGAACACCAGAATTAAATTAAATTAAAAGTTTAGTTAGAGCATAAGCAAAACAATTAACATTACTTTGTTTCTCACTGTTTACTTTTTATAAAGATATTTTTGTTACGTAAGGCTAGGTATTGGATTCACCAGAGAATATAGCAATACAAATGAAACTTATTTGATGTTTCAAAGTCCGGCTTTATCAACAGTGAATGCCCTCATTAATATAAATGACCAAGAATGAACTAGCGGTTTACATTTTAGCAACCCCCCTTGAGTCAGCCCTTTCCATTATGAGATATAACATTTCAAATATGCATTGCATGTACTTGGCTGTGTCAAAAGCCGGAGCTGAGCAGGTGGCTTTCAGCATAGTTTATATAATCTTACTCAAAAAGCTCCATCATTTAACTTCCATAGGTACGGTGCTTTGGTATAGAACAGTTTAAATGAACGTGTATATCTAAATAAACTGGCGTTGAGTCTGTGATATATATCCATTGAAAATGAGTGCACATAAGCAAAACTAATTTATTAAAAATTAACAAACATGTTCAGAAGACTATAGTTATGTAAAATTATTTGTCAGAAAAATATAAGAAAGAAAGAAAGCTTCGTTTGAAGAAATCATTTCAGAATGTATCAAACTAACTTCAATGTTTGTCACTTATCTTTGTTTACCTTATTCTTTGACCATAAGCTTGATACTTTTTCATCTTTGGTAGCTAGAATTGAACTGTGTACATAGACTCTATTGTAGGCTACTCTTATTGAGGACCTACGTGTGTCACATTGGGACCTATGACCTATACTCATTTAAACTTTGCAGCCTTAACCAAGATAGAGAACAAAATGCGCGCTGATTCTTGGTGCAGACGGTAGGCAGATATACACAAGTGCAAAGTTACTATAGCGGTTCATTTTCATGTTTATTTTATTTCATAAGCATCGGTTGTAGTTGGATGTTTCACTCACTTAAGTCCAACCAAACACTGCAAAGTTTAAGTGAATAGAGTTTAATGTTTCGAATTGAGTACTGTATATTATTCCAAAGCTATCCTATTTCAGATTACATTTCATCAGCCACGTTGCGCTGATGATATAGTATAACACAAACCTGCATGGTTTTAGAGGTCTACAATTTTTTTACACTTTTAGAGTAAGTAAGTCGTTCTGAACTCTGCAGTATTATTAGTTATCGTGTATCACGCACTGTTTACTCTAAACATACATAACAACATTATTAGTAATTAATACATATATTTTTAAAGTAAAATTGTTAAGGAGCACTGCCTTTTAATCTAGACGTTTCTAGTTAGAACCAGAATATACACATAGTAAAGATACAGCAGTCAGTAGTAAGTTAATTGTGGTTAGAACGTGTACTTACAGTATATAATAGCGTGATAAAGTTATTAAAAATTCGTCATGTCCTCAAGACATTGTAAAAACAGCGCCGATGTGTTTTGTTACATTTGTGGTTCATATACAGTTAAAAAAAAGTCAAAGAAATATTACAGAATTCGTGAAAAGAAGCTATCATGCGTACTTTGGTGTAACGCTTGGAGACCAAGACAAAACATGGGCGCAACACACACAGAGCTTGTCATACATGTGTTGAATCGTTACGGAAGTGGACTCAAAATAAAAAGAAATCCTTACCTTTCGGCATACCAATGGTGTGGCGGGAACCCAGCAATCATGCAGAAGATTGTTACTTTTGCTTGTGTGACGTAAGTGGCTTTAATACTAAAAATAAGAAAAAAATATTTTATCCGAACCTTCGATCAGTAATAAGGCCAGTAGCGCATGGGTAAGATGTACCTGTACCTGCTGTACCAGAGAATTATACTCTTTTGTCGTCTGATTCTGATTCGCAATTAGAAATTGAAGATTCGGATGAAGACTTTTCATTACAAAGTACTCAGCCTCAGCTTTTTACTCAGAATGAACTACACGATTTAATTCGTGACTTAGGACTTTCAAAAGAGTCTGCTGAACTTTTGGGCTCTAGACTGAGTGAAAAGAATTTACTTCTTCCAGGAACGACATTCTCATGGTAAGAAAACGTGAAACTGAATATTTAGAATACTTTGACCAAGAGGGATCCCTTGTTTACTGCCATGATGTTCCAGGACTGGTTAGCAAGTTATGAACAACCCCCAGTCATTTGGTTGATAAATGGATGATGCCATTTATCAACCAAATGACTGGAGGTTGTTCATAGGCTCATCTAAAAGGAGTTTGAAAGGTGTATTGTTGCATAATGGTAATATATACGCATCAGTCCCAGTTGCACACTCTGTTCATTTAAAAGAAAGATATGAAGATTTGAAACTCCTACTTGAGAAGGTGAAATATCCAGACCACAACTGGATGTTATGTGGAGATTTTAAAATCTTAGGCCAACAGTCTGGCTATACTAAAATGCCCTGTTTCTTATGCGAATGGGACAGTAGAGCACGAGGTGAACATTGGCAAAAGAAAGAATGGCCACATAGAGTTAATTTAGTACCTGGTTCAAAAAATATTGTACAAGAAAGTTTGGTCGATCCGAAAAAAGTTCTTCTGCCTCCGTTACACATTAAGTTGGGGCTAATGAAGCAATTTGTTAAAGCTCTCGACAAAAACTGTAGCTGCTTCAAGTATTTATGTTCAAAGTTTCCTAGTTTATCAGAAGCCAAGCTTAAGGAAGGTATTTTTGTTGGGCCACAAATTAAAGAGTTAGTGAAAGAGAGAGTATTTGACTCAACAATGAATGATAAAGAAAAGGTTGCATGGGTTGGCTTCAAAAATGTAGTACAAAAGTTCTTAGGTAATAACAGAGATCCTGATTTCAAGAATATAGTCAACGATATGTTAGAAAATTATAAAACATTGGGGTGCAATATGAGTTTGAAACTTCATGTTCTTCATTCCCATCTTGACTATTTTCCAGAAAATCTCGAGGCGGCGAGTGAAGAACAAGGTGAAAGGTTTCACCAGGACATTAAACAGATGGAGATGAGATATCAAGGAAGATGGAACGTCGCCATGATGGCTGACTATTGTTGGTGTTTAAAGAGAGAATCTTCTGAAGGTGAAACTTCACATAAACGGGCTTCAACTAAGCGTTCATTTGAAAGTAAAAGAAACCATTTTCATTCACAAAGAGACATGTAAAAATGTTAACAACTTTTTTGTAATATTATTTTCTTGTAGGTACTTGTAAATTTTGATTTAAATTTTGTAATTAAAAATGAGTAGTATTTTACTGTAATGCATTATTTTAATACATTTTATTAGAAAACCGTTCATATATTTTTACTTTGTGAAAAAACCTTGCATGATAGAGCAAAATTCAAGTCATTTTTGGATTCGGCATGAAACAGTCATACAGAATTACTTTAAAATATAGAAACCCCCACCATAAGTTTAATTTTGCAGGCCCGTGTAATTCTTAAACATTTATATAAGTCCTGCTCTTTTCATAAATGTGATACTAATTCTTCTTTATTTACTTTGTAATTTAAAACACTACCTATTACTCTATAGAGTATTAAAATCATATATGTTATTCAAAATTATTTTGTTAAAATAATAATTTATAAATTTTTAAATTCACATGTCTGTATTCGTGTTTTATTTATTTATCAGCATATATATTTACATCTATCAAAATCTAATAAAAATTTGTTTTTATTTAGTTTCCTTATCGTCATAATATGTACATTAAAATTTGCCATATATAATGGCAATCTAATTAAAAAAGTGTCTACTATTTAGTGTTTATTTGACAATCCTTTCAAAGTATTAAGTAGTAAATAAAATAGTTGACAAAGACACAGGTATTTAAAAAAATTGCCATGTTGCACTTTTGTTATGCTCTCTTCAAATTGCTTATTAGTTGTAATTTTTACATTGTGATGCAGATTAATGATAATAATGATTCAGATTATTTACTAAATTGTGATGTATAGTTTTTATTGTTTCAAATCAGAGTATAATATTAACAACAGATAAGTTTTATTAACTGAGTTTTGCTATTTGTTTTTGCGAAGTCATAGTAGTTTTTCTAACCCCACTATTATTTGTTACATAATATCTACGAGTATAAGGTTATACCAAGTCAACCAAAGTTTTCCAATATTGCCATTGGTATTTGACTTCTCGTTTTGAAATTTCAACAGGATAAACATCTTTTTATCGATATTACAACTTGGTGGGAATAGGTCAATCAACAACAGAAAAACTACTTTTTTAATTTAGTCGGCGTTTCGTTAACTTTTATTAGCATCCTCAGGACTCAGATGTTTATTATTTTTGGTTGACCTATTTCCGCCAAGTTGTAATATCAATATATTACACTAGGTCACTAAACCTTCAAAAAATTAAAGGAATTTGAAATTCTCCATTCGAGAATAAATATCTGAGTCCTGAGAATGCTAATAAAAGTTAGCGAAACGTCGACTAAATTAAGGAAGTAAGTTTTCTATTTTTGATTGACCTATTCCCATCAAGTTGTAATATAAATATATAGTCACTACCTACAAGAAATTTTTTTATCGCCATATTTGATTTTTTTATTTTCATATAAATGTATTTAATTTTGTTATTTTTGTAGGCACACAATGTTAGTTAACACTCGCGTTCCTTGGATTGTTCTTTCAAATTACAAAAAAAAGTAATAGTATTCATAAATTACAATTTTACTTTTTCCAAACGATAGATGATATGACTTTCGATATTACAAATTCAACAGGGGTGGATTATGAGTCAAAGTTCTCATAAATTTTCAACACCATAATTATTGTAACATAACTTCTAAATATAATAAACATTTGGTGTTGTGTATTGAGTATAAAAATATGGGCTCTGTAACATAAAACTTGCACACAAAACCTAAAATAATGCGAGTTTATATAATAAAAATATCCACATAAAAAGTAGACCTGATATCGATACCGCAGAACATAAAACTGTATTTTTATGTGATATATTATCTCCACGACAAATGTGTAAATGTGATATTGGATGGCGGATAGGGGAAACTAAAACATTGCCCTTTGTATACAGTCATATTTTTTTCATACAAATTGTCAATTCATAATAATTTATCTTTCTGTAATCTACCTTGCACCGTTTTCCTTATGTGTTCAAACACATATTCGGTTCGATTTAACGCGGAAATAACCGACGGTAGTTATAATGCTCCAGTGAGCACACGCCTCCAACAAAATGAACCACTACGTTGCCACATTTAATTATAATTAAAATTATAATTTAAATAAGAAGAATATGTGTCGAAATATTACTTAATTTTACGTACAATGTTCCTTATATAATTTGCTCCTGATTTTCAAATTTTAAATGAACTCGAAACGAATTATATACCTAATTTCTTTGTTTGTATTTTTTTATTTGTCCTCACCTCGGAAATCTGAACAAGTATTCTCAAACCGCATCCAGACCGAAAACCAAAATCAAAGTCCAAGCGCCAATATTCAATTGGTGAAGATTGGAAAATTTTTAAAAAATATTTACCTGTCGTTGATTTATGTTCATGTTCGTTGATTATGTTCATATGTTGGCTCATCAATGTTTGATGAGCCAACTTTTTTGTATGTACCGCTTACCAACTTGCAATGTAACCAAAAAACTTGGAGAATATGGAAATACGTTAGAATACTGTTCAAAAATAGTTGCTATTCTTGTTCATAACAAATACGCCATTACAAATATCGAATTTAAGGTGTACTCGAGGAAAATAAGGTAAAAATAAAGGCCATCTGCGGAATGAGGCCGAACAAGCTGAATTTTTGCAGAGACCTTCGTTTTGATGTTCCAATGAAGCACAAAAAAATCTCATATGCCTACCCTTGTGCGTCTTGAGATATCGAAGGTCAAAGGTCACGAAAAAAATGTATATGAACAATTTTGTAGAGAATACTATTTTACGTAAGTTTTGTTATGGGTTCTTATGACGTCAGATACACTGGAAGTGAGATTTTCGCGAAAAACCGATTTTCATGACCTTTGACCTTCGATATCTCAAGACGCACAAGGGTAGGCATATGAGATTTTTTTGTACTTCATTAGAACATCAAAACGAAGGTCTATGGAAAAATTCAGCTTGTTCGGCCTCATTCCGCAGAGGAAGTTTTATTTCTCTGGAGTAGTGGCGTGTTCACCGGATATCCAACTATAAATAGCTGTTAAAATTTTTCTGTTAGTAATATAGAAAAACCAAAACATTAAGTTCATTCTAAAATCCATATAGATTGAATATATAAAATTTCAATACTGATGTGTATTTGTTTAAACCTAGCAAATACGATTAATTAGTTTAATAAAATGGCACAAAATAAAACATTCGTATTTTCTTATTTAGAATGAACCCAATGTTTTGTTTTTCGTTATTATTAATAGAAAAATTTTAACAGCGATTTAAAGCTATCCTGGCGTAGAAAAAGTGCAAACGCCACCTTAAACCCGCTATGCATTGGCGTGAATTGATTTTTTATGGTCTGTATATGAATTTATTCATCTTTGATCGTGCAAAAACTACATTCTAGATTGCAATGTGTGTATGTACACTGGAGATTCTTTTTTTTACAAATTATTTCCAAATTATTTGTTTATTATTTATCAAAAGCGTCAGATTACACATGGTATTCATTTGACACAATAGCAATGTATATTTGTAACGTTCTGTTAACAAAATATCTTTTGTGATAACATATAGTTAGTATGCATATTTTATCTTGTTTCATGGTTTATCGCAGATCACTGGATATTTACAAATTCTACTACTGAGCATCGTTCCATTGCTTTCAATCAAGTAATCCAAAAATAGATTATAAATACAGCTTCATTTGAAATGTGCAGAGTTCTGTGCAAATAAATCTGGTACACTAAAAGTTTAGCTGCGTAAATATTGTCATTGTTGACACTTTGCAATACTTACATACATGCAAACCAACAAATCCTGCATTATACATGGTTTCAAGAGGACATCTTTACAAACCCAAAAAGAAAAACAGAAAAGACGCCTAGAAGACTTGTCCCAGATTTATTTGCATATAACTTTACTAAATATCTGCAAGTCAAACGTTGACTTGTTCTAGTGTTTTTATTACTCTACCACTTAATACATAATTTTTGATAGGGTCAAACTAGTTGATCTCAGTTTTATTGTCTTTATCCGAAACTTATACCCTCATCAGCATCCTTGTCAATCAAAACTTCGCTGTCGGAAATATATGTCTACCGAAAACACCGCAATATCATCAGGATTCCCAAGAACCCAAGATTATTCGAAAGTATAATACGATGTTTATGTTTGACATTAAATGAAAAGAATGCATTTTTATTCTTGTGTAAAGGAAAAAATGAAACTACCTTAAATTTTTACCATCCTTTATCGTTTATTGTCCCTCACTTTTATAGTATGGTGAATAAAATGTAACCTTACATTTTAAAATGACCATCTTAAATGATAATTTCTCAGTGCTAGTGAATACAAAAAAATGTTATTTTTAATTATATCATAATTTGAACAATAGTTTCAGTCAGTAATTCAGATGGTAACCCAAGTGAAACTAGGCGATCTCGCCCTATCTTCTAGCTGCTTGTATAACAGCGTATACGCTGAAGCTCTGCAATCTTAGGCGAGGGTTGCGAAGGTGACATACCATCTTTCGCAGGGAATCTAAAGCAGTCGGTTCCTTATCTAATAAGAGCTCCCGCTCACTAGTCAGATCGCAGCGACCAAGTCGCGACGTTTAACAGTCTATGGTTGGTCGCAAACTTGGTCGTCTATATCCTGGCCGCGATGGTCATTGGCCGCTTAATGTGCGGGCACTTTAAATGAAAGGCAAATAAATAATCTCTACTATTCGATACAGTGGAGGTTCGGCAAAATTTTTAAGTTGAGGGCAGCTCGTTTGCTGACATGGTGATGAAAAAACTGTTTGAAAAATATACTTAATTTCAATTACTCATATTTACTCTATAAAAACAGGGATTACTTTTATTATTTATAAGTGTTTTCTAATACTGGGTGACATAATATACAGGGTGTTCCACCTAAGAGGGATTCTTCTGTAACTATGTAACTGTAAAATTAATAAAAAAATGGTTTTAATAAAAGTTGTCTGGAATCATGTGGGCCATGTAAATAAAATATTTTTAGCTTTACAGGGTATTCCATGTCGCGTGGGCGCTACATAACTTTGTTATTTTAAATGGAACACTCTGTATATTATTGCATTTTTGAATTCCTTGGTTAATATTAGGTAGAGTTTATTAAATGTGCATGGTGTTTAAATATTACCGTTTTCGAGATATTCAGTTGTTTTCACGATTTCAGCTCTCTAAATGAGGCTAGATAGCATCTAAACCGTAAGAGTTAGAAACGTGCAGTTTTCACAGTTCGTTTTGATATAAATTACTCTATCTTCTCATCTGTGAGCAAGACGTGTACGTTATTCAGACTTGGAAATACTGGGACCTACATTTAATAATCTTACGAGTTGAAAAACTTTTTTTTTTTTCAAATGGAATGACCCATATTAATTGTCATGGGTGAATTCAAAATTAAGATAGAGTAATTTATGTCAAAACGAACTCTGAAAACTGCACGTTTCTAACTCTTACGGTTTAGATGCTATCTAGCCTCATTTAGAGAGCCGAAATCGTGATTTTTTTCAAAAACAACTGAATACCTTGAAAACGGTAAGATTTAAATACCATGTACATTTAATAAACTCTACCTAATATTAACCAAAGAATTCAGAAATGCAATAATATATAGGGTGTTCCATTTAAAATAATAGAGTTATGTAGCGCCCCCGCGAAATGGAACACCCTGTAATGCTAAAAATATTTTATTTACATGGCCCACATAATTCCAGACAACTTTTATTAAAACCATTTTTTTATAAATTTTACAGTTACATAGTTACAGAAGAATCCCTCTTAGGTGGAACACTCTGTATGCACCAATAAATAAGCAAAAAATTGTTTTGGTTTTAAACAAGCATACAATTATTATTCATGTTTCATACGCAAACTGTTTAAATATTTTTACATTACAGCAGACGAATGAAATGTGAATATTTGTTATGTAAATAATAAAGTAGTTCCAGTAACACTAAAATACTGTATATTATACTTGACGTACCTTTCGATAGCCAAGTTAGTATTATCTGGAAATTATTAACAATAAACCTAAACAAAGGACAGTCCAAACGATGGTCATGGTTCAATCAATTCAATCAATAAAGCGCCGTATTCAGGATAGTATTGGGTATTTCTGTTCGGGCATTCCTCTTTCTGTAAGCATTCAAAAACTTGAACTCTCCATTTTTTGTTGGTCAGAATTACGCCTCCATCTCAATAAAGGGAGATTTAAAAATGAAATGCTATTAAGTAATGGTTATCCCGAGGGTTTAATTGACAAATTAAATAGTAGAAAACGTAAATTTAAGCAGACCTTTCAATATTCCTTAACACTTCAATTTGAAATAGATAATTGCAAGTTTGGTAGGATTTTAAAATACAGTTATTTATCATCGGGTGATAAATTAAATAACTTTTATGCAATCCAAATGATGATGTTGGAATTAAAAGTAAAGTGGCATTACGAGATTAATCTTAAAGACTGTGTAAATAGAACTATGTTGCAAAAACGAGTCGATCAACACAAACTCGATTTAAAATGCTTGTGGTTCATCTTAAATATGGAAAAGAAGATAAGTTGAGTTAATACATTTTACGTAATTCAAATGACGAGATTGGAATTAAAAGAAAAGTGGCAAAATTCCTTAACAATTCAAATTGAAATAGATAATTGAAAGTTTAGTAGGATTTTAAATGACAGTTATTTATAAACGGGTGATAAATTAAATAACTTTTATGCAATCCAAATTATGATGTTGGAATTAAAAGTAAAGTGGCATTACGAGATTAATATTAAGTGTAAATAGAACTATGTTGCAAAAACGAGTCGTTCAAACCCAAACTTGGTTTGAAATACTTGTGGATCATCTTACATATGGAAAGGACGATAATGTTAGTGTTGCCCAGCATGCCTTTGAGAACAACCATAAGATAGATATTAACAACTTGATGTTAATTTATAACATAACGAATAATGAACAAGTAAATGGTTCTGAAGAATTAGAAATTAAAAAATGAACAAGCAGTATGAATACAGTTAAGAATAGTCCGCTTTTTTGGTTAGAGGGTTCCGGTTTGTTGAACTTTGATCATAGATTAGGTGTAAATAGCCCACTCCTAGATTAAATTTGGTTTAAGGTATCTCCAAACGATGCCAACTTGTTTGATGAAATGCGTAGTGTGCAGTGTTTTGGTGTATGAGGAAAGTACTATCAAACCAATGGTTCCAACCATGCTTAGAATTATTAGTGCATATTCGCTGTAACAAAAATCGCGTATCCAATAACGAGTAAAAAGTTGAACATTTGTAAGTAAAAGTTTGCTCGTTGGCAAAAGAAAACTAGTAATAATTAAACAAAAATTAATTTTTTTGTTAAGCGGTACAATGTTAATGTTATAAAGAAAAGAACGTATTATACAATATTGTATGGAAACCCTGTAATACAAATGCACTTCCTTTAAAATTAAGTTCAGGGATTTCTGTGATACCATAACACTGGAGAGGGGATAGGAAGCGATAGCTCCACTAATCCTTAAAAATGAAGGCTCTCTTCGATCTGGCAACGTTACGACAACCCTAAAGCCCTAAAACAATACCTTGAGAGAATGTTTTGAACACACCGGCACAGGCATCCGCGTTCGACGTTCGCGCAACCCTCGTGCTTTAGTGTCAGTGTCAGTTGCTTTCGGGCCGTCGCAGTGTTCTGTATCAGCTTCTTGTCAGTGCTGTGGTCTGTGCTGTGTGCCAATTTATTATGGAGTGCGAAATGAAGTGTATCGAGATGTGTGCTGAGTCCGAAGTAATTCTGTTTTTTCTACTTAATAATCCTTTTTTTTCTGTGCTGATTTTAGTTTGGTGATCACGAAGTTAGTTGTTTTTGTAATATATCTCCTATAAAGTAATATTATTTTATTACCTGTATACGTATATATATTAGAAAGTCTAGAGACAACGAATGTTACAAATTTTATGCGTTTTAATATTTGCTAAATTTTAGAAGACAAAAGAATGTATATTTTTAACGGATTAACTCGCAGATTTTAAATGATTAACTGGTAACAATCATTATCCTGTCTCATTTTTAAATTCCTTTCCTTATTATCGACGACACAATTGTCCAAATAGAGATCTTTATTTTTCTGAGTAAAAATTCATAGCGAAGATCGTCTCTTGATTGTTAGTAAAGTCAGCGCATTCTTTCGAAATGATTTCCTTAATAACCAAATATTTTTTTCAAAACTTGGGAAAAATGGAAATAGTGTATTAATAAATTAATCAACGAATTAACTATAGAGCCTTCAATCGACACCCTAAAAATTTTCTTTTGAAATTAGCAAATATTGTTAAAGGTGTTTAAACTCTAGTAAAGATATTTGAACAACTTTGCCTCCTTTATTTATATGTATATTCAACAGTATGTTATACACCAAATATAGGATTAGATATTTATAAACAATTAAATATAACATGCAGAGGTACTCATACACTTGAATTATTATCAAAGATTAAACATGAAACGAATTCGCTCAGCAGTTTATTTTCCGTAAATCTCTATTCATTATATACCATTACACTGTATTATATGATTACCTAATTTTTTTAGAGTAACCTAGGTCGATTTTAGATGTTAAAATGATTTAAATGATCATAATGTTAACAAATCTTACTATTAACAGTTTTATAGTCATTAAAACAGCAAAAATTATTCATTATAAATAGAAATGTTAGAATACGAAATAGAAACTTTTGCTGTAAGATTTAGTTTTATTTTATTGGAATAATATTTATTCAGTAGACAAGAAAAAGGCATTTTATCAATGTTCTTTGTCTGCATATTAAGAAGGAATTAATCACTACAATATTTAAAATGAACTATTGAAAACTTGGTAATTTTACATAACATATTTATTTACTCAATGAAAATAGAAAAAACTATTTATTTCAACGGATTTTTCAACATTTTACATATTTTTTATGGGATTTCATGGGATTTCCTTGTTTTCTGCTCAGTTTTTGGATTTCCTGATATTCTTAAAAGTTTTATTTTATTTCCTTCCAATTTCCCGAAGATTTCACTTAAAACCTCAATGAACTGCATTTAAATCTCTTAAATTTATTCATCACTACAATTTTGAAAATATTTTCTGGAATTTTATATGATTTTCTTTTATTTCATGAGGTGTTATTTTATGGGATTTTCCTTGATTGCTTTGGAGTTTTTCAGATTTTTCCTAGATGTATTAAAATTTATAGATTTCATGATATTACATATAATTTCACATGCCCAAATATTCACTACCTACGTTATAAAATGTCAGAATTTGGTAACACTTCGATTTTAAATTTTAGGCCGTCTAAGTTATAGCGACTAATTTTCAAATTTCACTATATATGTTATATTTTTACACATTGTTTTAAGCCATATTATTATTTTTTTAGTAGTTAATAATTTAAATGTAATTTCTTTAGTGTGCACCAAAAAAAAGGCCGTGACTGCCACATAATACAAAATACACAATTGTGAATGTCACACTGGTTTAGTTGTTGAATCGTGTTTACTAAATACAAACTATAAAATGAAAATGGCATGTTAGTTGTGAGGAAAAGTATATTTTTGTATCGAAATTGAAAATTGTGAGCAGGGTACTATAACTAATATAAATAACACTGTATTAAGTTTTAGCCTCGCTTTAGCTCTTGAATGTGGCTCTCACGTCAATAGCTTCTTTAGGAATTAATTGCCCTTCTATTCAATTTTAGATTTCTTAGCGGTTTATTAACTTTTCCTTTGAATTCTCTATTGCCACTTTCAATCAATTTTTACAACAAATTTTGCTATACGGACGAAAGTCACTTAAATCAACCACCTACGAACAATATTATTTTATCGATATTAGCTACCTACCTAACAATTTTTTGTTTGTATGAGAATGTAAGTAGGAAATTTTCAAATCGAATTTTAATTAAAATAAATCGGTATTTACGGTAAACTAACTCAATACCTACTTTTAGTTTAAATCATCCAATCCGATAAATTATCGGAAACTAAATCTTGTTTTAAGTTTTATTATTGGTTTCTGTAAATTTAATGATTTAATTCTTGTATTAACTGCGCTGTATATAAAGTACGTCCACATTAGAAGACAATTAACGTGTCCAAAGAATAGAAAAAACTGATTGTCCGTTCTGTTTGAACAAAATTCAGGATTTTGGCACAAAAACAAAATCTTGATTGTACTATAATATAGAATTTCCAACTCCTAGTCTCTTTTACCTGTGATTTATCATAAACGAATCATGCTGAAATTTATGCTGTGCTGTGAATTTTTCGTTTCATTTCTACCAGTAACCCTTGCCCTTTTTTGATGATTTCAATAAATAAAAAGCTTTTTGAACTCGTTAACTTTCGTTAACTTTAGCATAGAAGGGTTTTCTCAACATTCTTTCTTATTTTGAATTTGTGCTTAATACCCGCGTAGGTGCACCCTATTACATAAACAACTGTTTGTTTGTATTGAGACCTGCAAGCACACGAAGTTTCGTTTGAATCAGAGATTTGAACGTCTCACCCTCCCTTTGTAAAATTTAAAAACTGAAAACGAAAATTAATGGAGAGTATAATTGTTCCCTTTTATGAGATTAACTATTTCGAATCTCGTTTAAATAAGGAACGAGTTTATATTACTTCCTCTCCCCTCAAAGTGAGGAATATTCTGTATTCGTGAAAAAAATTTTGAAAATTTTTATTGCATTTCTGGACGAATCTCAATTATGACGATACACAAAATTTCAGACAAAAAAAATTCTGTCTGTGTGTCTGTCTGTCTCTCTATCTGTGTAGTTCGCGATAGCAGCTACAGTTTTTGATATACAGCTTTCAAATTTGGTACACACATTCTAGAGGTCAAGGAAGAGATTGAATTCGTTGGTGAGCATAATCGATTCTTAAAATTTGAAATGTCAAAAAAATATTAGTGACATTTTCGAAACGTCAATTTAAAATGTCAAAAAAAATATTAGTGACATTCCACCAATGTGACTTTTTGAAACGTCAAAAATTACTTTTTCAAAAAAAAAATAGTGACATTCCACCATTGTGACTTTTTTAAAACGTCAAAAATTACTTTTATTACAAACTCCACCACACATCGAGTTTTTTGAAACGTCAAAATATGACTTTTTTTAAACGTCAAAAAATGTGACTGTTTTGAAACGTCAAAAATTACTTTTATTATAAACTCCACCACACGTCGAGTTATACTACGGTGAGGAAGTTCTGATCCCCAAATAATTAGCAGCGGTTTTTTCAATGGATCGTGCGCATGAGTTCGGCCTCGTAGATGCCTTCTGGGAGGAAGTGAGATAACAATACTTCTATTGTCATAATCAATGAATTTAAACAATATCATTCAATTTTTCATGAAAAATCTATAAATAGCTAGTGATGTTAAAAACATTTTTTAATTTTATGCTTTAGATTTTTTCCCGTATAACAATTACTGACACTGTCCTGAGAACCGTCTTAATTCATATCTGTACAACTGAAAAAATGAAATCAAACAGTGTGATAAAAATGTGGTTTGCTTTAAATAACAACTGAAGAAAACGCTAGATTTAATTATATTACCAAGTTCACTGCATTCTTTATTTTAAATAGAAAATAAGTTGTGTTTAGTTATTCGACAACCGCAACTAAAAAATCAGAATAATAGAAAGCTAAAAATGACTAATAAGTGTGGAATTGACACAGATCATTTAGTTGAGTAATAAATAATCTGTTTTTGTTTGAATTTGAAATAAGCAATTTTAGTTTTCAAGTTTTTTGTGAGTGCATGCCTTGAAGCATTAATCTCTTTAAATTTAAATACGTGTTTTAGAATTTAAAATGCACACCGTCATACTATAAACGTACCCAAGGTACCTGCGTATATAAAAATCAATTAAATAAAAATTTTGTTACGTCGCTGAATACAATTTCGACGTTTCAAAATTATGTTGTAAAATGTGTACTTCGTTCTTGAGAAACATAAACATGTAAGTGCCTATACAATAATGTTTACGTTCATTCCAAAATAAGGTTAATAGTACTTTATCGCTTGATATTCTTTTATTTTACGCTCGGTTATTTTAGCCTTATTAAATGGTTATATATATTTTTGGTGAAAACTAAAACATGAACGTGGTAAATTAATAGTAATAAATAAGAAATGTGAAAGTCCATTACGCCATTAGTGACTCGAAGAAATTGTGGACAACCGACTTTGTCGCTATAACAGTTTAAGAGATTATTTAAAATAAGAATTTAATCGATGAAAAAGGGATCGAAGATATTTGACTTAACTGTAACTTTGTCAAATATATAAAAATTCGAATAAATAAATAAGTTTCTCATTATCAGTTTTAATTTTCATCTTTATCGAAGATCTATTAAAGGAAGTTATTGTAATCACCCCAAAAATAAAAGTCCGAGTCCCTCAAGGCTCTATGCTTGGGCCTCTGCTATTTGTTATATTCATGAATGATATTGCCATGGACCAGCAATATAGAACCCTACTATGATGATGATTTGAAGTTATTTTCTTACATTAATACAGTTGTGGACTGTTGCGTACTTCAAAATGATCTTAGCAATTTAAACAACTGATGCCTAAAAAATAAATTAGATCTGAACATTACTAACTTTAATGTTATTATATATACCCACTTGAATTTAGGTATAATGCAGATGATACTACTTTTATTAGATGCAATCTGTTTAATAACCCGTAAGTCTACTTCGACTACAAACTGACATTCAATAATAATTTAAATAATATTGTTGCTGGTGTCTTTAAAAGTTTGGTATGGAATCCTGGATACAAAGTACATATAACAGTATTTAAGTCCATCCAGGGTGTTTCACTAAATTGTTGTGGTACGAAGTTGATAGAATCTATCCAACATTTGGATTTCGAAATGATTAACTCTTATCAATATTCAATATTATTAAGTTCCAGTGACAAACCTCCGAGTGAACCTCGTTCAAATTATTGTTTTTTGGAAAAATAAAAATACAGCCATAAAGGCAGATAACAAAGGCAGGTTTGTAACATTTTTTTGTTTTAGTATTATCTTTTTGATAATTTTTTAAAAGATGATAGAAACAGTTAGGTATGAATCCCTTTTTTTAGGACACCATACCATCTACATACAATAATATAATATTGTGCCTATTTTTCTCGTACTTTATTTCCACAGTAAAGACATTCCTAAGCTTGAAAAAATTGTTTACAACTTTATGGATATGCATTGCGCATCAAACAACTTTGTTTCATTTAATTTTTTTTACAAGTTATCGGTCTGCTTTTTTGATATTTTCTCAAGATTTTAGTCTACCCATTATATTTTTTACAATTTCCTGCCAAAGAAAAAAATTGCGAATTGCCTTTTTTAGTTTAAAATTATGATAAATTCTCTTAACTCACTTTATTTTAAATTCGGTAATACAAATTTATCTCATTTATTCTACACTTTTTGGTCCAGAACTGCTCCAAAATTAATCTCGCTACGTTTAACTGCATTTAAACATAACAGGTGTGTACACTTTTTAAAATTGGACATGCATCAATCAGGTTGAATTGGAACATAGTAAGTTCATAGAATAGAAAAACTGTAAATTCTGATTGGAAAACAAACACGTGTTCTACAAAATTATTTGGGGAAATTAAAATTAACGGAATATCGTTCTGATGTTTCAACGATGACAATGCAGTTATGAATTCATCAGTGCAGAGTGCAGACAATTAAATATTTAGAGCGTGCACAAACGAAATTAACCTCGAAATTAGCTATTCCTTCAGAAACTCCGAAGTAGCACCCAGTATTTTCATTTCAAAAATAAATTAAAACTTGTACAGTTCGTTGGAAATGTAAAAACGGCAGTAAAGAAATTTTAGAATCAGATAAAGACGACGACTAAACCAAAAGATTTTAACTATGGATTAGCTTGATTAATTTCTTAATTTGTTCCAAAGTGTAACTATAATAAAAATACCCAAACTGGTTTAATTTTTAATCTATTACTGCAGCTTCATAAATCCTGTCACTTTACATAATTCTTGTAAATTAGTATATGATGTAAAAATATAATGTTATGTGTGTTCTTGAGTTGAATTATAATCTTGGTTATAATATAAAAGAATTAAGTTTTTTTTTTAATTTTTATAAGGATTATAGGTATCAGGATTAACTTCCGCTTTGAAGTAATTCCAGCCCCTCGACCGAGGATCAAACCCGATCATCTGGAATAAGAGGCAAATTTGTTTACCATATAAATCTGTAAATCGCTTGTTCTATTTATGATAACGAAAGACGAAAATTATCATATGTATATTTAGTAAAGTGTGACATTACTTGCAAAACCAATGGCTTGTTCGAAATAAGTGTTTTTTTATTTAGTAAGCTTTATATGTGTAAAGTTCGCCCCTCATTTCTATATTGTATTAGCATTGTACTGTTTTGTAGTGTAAAAACTTTTTCAGAATACCAATACTTTTAAGCAAACAAAAATATAAAAGGCGGTTATTTGACGTACCACCTCCTCACTATTTGAAAAACAAATTTTTTATTGCTGTACTAGATTATACTAATTGTACCATTGGAAATAAATTCCTAACTAGCGCAGTTTTCGAAAACACCACCACATAACAAAACATAAATAAATCTGGCAAAATATTAGTTAGGTACATCTAGTTTTTTTTTTATTGTCATCGAAAAATATCTGCAGAACATTTAGAACTAATTATTACATTATTTTAAGAGACACTGTATGGATTATTTATGTATCTCGTAATTATTTTCTGCAAGCGGTTAACTGCAACATATGATTTTTGATCATAACATCAATTGGCCAATGGTGCATTCAGCTATAATAAACTACCATTAATCAAAATATGTTTACGGGCAACGATCCTTTTGCAGACCCTTGTCTTTTTGACAGTATCCTAATAATATCCGTTATTTGCGTGTAAAGTACCTATGTACACTCATCGCCGACTTGTTTTTAGAAATTAACTGGCGTTGGTGAAGGGCATGGTGTAACTTCCAATATCTTCTTATATCATGTACATTAACAGTTTTTTATTGTTGTCAGCATACATTTGCATCATTAATAAACTTTCCATAGTATATTCTGTTAAACTTCTACGTCAGAATATTTGGATACGTATAATGTTATTCTAAGTCACGTATACGTCCATCACTTAGCCACTTGTTAATATTACGCAATTTGTCAATATCCAGATTTGTAATTAAATCGTCTTTAAATTTCACGACATCAAGAACAACAAGGCTATCTGGTAATGTCTGCAATGTCGTAATTACATTGTTGTCTATTTCAAAAGTATCGGATAAAGATAACCAGTTGTTGGCTTGTAATTTTTCCAGAACGTTTGTTAATACATTTAACATTTAAAACCTAGCGTATAACTTTTACATGTTCTTAAAATAAATTATAATATTTAAGTCATTGTTCAAAATCAGAGCTTTGAGTTCATTTTTTAATGCATATGTTGAACTGTTGTGTAGCTGCAAGTGTAGATTATATGTAAACATAAGTAAACAGATACAAAAATGAGGGTTGAAATATTCCATACCTAGGACGGATTGTATGTAACTGATCATTTGTATATCTCAGATTTCGGTTATGTATAGAATTTCTCATAAGAAGTTTGTCAAATAGATACATAGGTTTCTCCACTGTGATTATGTTATTTAGTAGTGTGGTGAAGTGCACGAAGCGTCCCTCATATAATTTTAGCAGCTTTAATTCTCTAATATTATGTGTAATGTGATCGTAAATTGAGTTATTAGTAACAAATCTGATGCAAATATTTTGAATTTTTTGGAATTTATTTTTTGCTGATAGATTTAAGCAGACTCCATATACATAATCACATTAGTTGACATGTGACAATACTAAAGACTCACACAAAAGCTGTTTAGTTTCAATATCAGTATATTTCTAAAAGATGAAATCAGTTTAAAAGAACATACACATTTTCTATATAAGCCCTAAATTTTTAACTTTTTCAACCTGTTCGATATTTATATTGAAAATAACATTTAATTTATTAGCGCAGTACCAAGGATTATATTTTTAATTTTATTGGGATATAATTGTGTAACTTCAAAATTCTTATTTCATTCAATCCATCATTTATTTTGGTTGGAGCCTCCATAGAATCTAAGAAGTCAAAACCAAAATAAAGTTGTACGTCATCAGTATACATATGAATATAACAATATTTTATAACATGTGTTAGATCTGCCCTATAGATATTAAATAGTAAAGCCCTCAATATCGAACCTTGGGGAACTCTAGAAGTTAACTCGCATTGATTAGATATTTTTCTCCCATTTGAAGTATATTGAAAGCACTTATGTAAATAAAATGTAAGCCACATTAAAATGTTATCCTTTATTCCATACAATTTTAGCTTTTTTTGTTAACAGTTCTGTGTTCAGGGAATCAAATGCTTTTGACATATCTAACAAGGTCTGAAAAGTTAATTTATCAGAATTAATCGAGATCAACACATCATCAAGAATAGTTGTTAAGGTGTAGATGTGATTTTTTTTCTAAAACCAGATTGTGTTTTAAGTATTATATCGTTGTTAAGCACATAAGACGACAATTGTCCATGGATAACACCCTCCGCTATTTTTGAAGGTACCGAAAGTAAACCATATAAAGTATATCATAATTTAATTATTGCTCTCAGTACAAGATTTTCACTTGCGTCAGAACTATTTTCTCCAGTTTTTTACTATTATTGTCAATTAGTTCTTTAACACAAGGAAATCAAGGAAATTGTTGTCGTGTTTGTTTCCTAGTAGGTAACGGTCAGCCCGAATTATAATTTTTCCAGAATAAATGCAGTTATATATATACTCAAGTGTTTTCCAAAACACAGCAGTATATAACCGATCAGACATATCTTAGGTCCGGAAATTAAGAGTTAAGAACGTTTTACTTTTTATGTTGTTCTTCCGTACGTGCGTATCCCAATATTGTCTGTGTTTGACTGGTCGCTAGAAACCTGTTGATATGCCTAGTTTTCGGCGCGGTACACTGCATTCAAATGGACCGGCACTAGTGATCAGCATAAAATATCCATCATATAACAAACTTTTTTTTATTAGTTTTATTTCCAAGGAATAAAATAAAAACTACATAAAAGTATTAACAGATAACTGCAGTAATTTGAAATTTACCCCAGAGTGATATTTTTATTTTATGAAATAGGGAACAAAACGATTGGAGTTAATGTGGTTGTTTTTAACAATTTTTGAATATTTGCAGGCCATAATAACTATTAACAGCAAACATTTAATGAGTTTAAAACCAGTATTTCGCGAAAACTTCTTAGTTTTTAGATATTCTATTATTGGCATATTGCAATTAGAAATATCTTATTATTAATGATAACGTATACTATTAGTCAATAGTTAATTGCGATTTAGTCAGAATTTTTTGTAATAATTCCACTATTTAAAATGCGTTAAATTGTTGTATGTAGGTAAATCATCGCTCGGCAGTGCATATAGCCCGAAGAATAGCTGTTACATGGCAGTTTAGTTTGTCGTTATTTATTTTAAGGTTATGTTGATTTAATGATATTTTATATCATCTTGGACATATTTCTCGAAATATTTCAAATAGCCTGAAATTATCGCCCATAATACATAAATAACTTTGATCCATAATAAAAGTTTTCAATAACCGAATAATTAAAAAAGTCTGGTTGTTTTTCCGTCATTCTTTCTATTTGTAACTAAATTTAATTGTTGAGTGACCTGATAAAATAAATACAGAAAATGAAGGTGAAAGAATTTTTGTTTTTTTCATTACTTATCGAATTCATCCTTTCATCTTGCGATGAAGAGGAAATTTAATTAAATTTGTTGTTGACCTCATAGGTGTAGCATGGTTGAATAACCATCTGCTTCGGTTTTATTTCCAACCTTTTAAGTAATGGGTAATTGACCAAATGACCCTACTAATCTTCTGTTATTCTAGTAAACTATCTATTATTAGTGTATCTTTTTTATTAGATTGGACATGCGGGAATACGACAGCGAGGGAGATTCCTATACTTTGTTTTTCTTGCAAAGATTTATCCGTTTGGGGGAATTTTAAATAAAGTAAGTCATTTTGATTCATTATCTTTTGGTTTGTTCACACGATGTAAATTACCTTTTTATAATTAGAAACTATTTTAAATATACTTGGTTTCTTCTACAGCGAATAATATATTCTTCAGATTAACAAAAATGACATATTTCCAAAAATTTTAACGGATAGGTTTTGGGTTCAAATTTTGGGCCAGCTGGTTTTAGTGAATAAGCAAAAAACATGACAAATTTTTGGAGAATATCATAGAAAACGAATGATAGATATAATATGTTTTTTAAGAATTACACCATGATAGAGTGGTGGTTGAGGCCCTTTTTACTGACCTTCTACTATAGGATGTTCCCTCAAAATCTATAGGTGGTAGTTTTAAAGATTTCGGCTTCGACTGAGTAACCAGACTAACCGTAATTTATTCGGTCCCGAACTTATTCTGCAGTCATTGCTTAATCTCCAATACTCCTTTATTATCCCATATGCCCACTTATTGTACACAGTAGTGACCAGCCTCATTTTAATACACGAAGCAATTTCAAGAGCTCCTCGGTTTCAATCTAGTCAACTCATATGCCTTCTCGTTCCATGAAATCTACACAAGTCGTAAGACTTTGTGCCTGGCAAACTCTTTCAAATTGTCTCTCTTGACCTTGTCTTAAGAGAGCAAATTGTTTAAGAGCCATCTGGTTGTCGGGATATTAGCTTCGTGCCGTTTCTTGCTTCTTCCTTATATGCCACTGTCAAAATGGCAAATAGATCTGCCTGAAAGACCATGGTCTATTATCCTAGTACGTAGCTTCTTACACTCCTCTGCCTTCCGGATATATTATTGCTACCGGTGACAATCCGACCTCTGTTTTATTTTCCTTCCTCTTCTCTGTTTGGAAGGGTGATAGTGTACATCCTCTGTAACCTCAACTGGTCTTTCGCTTCCATCACCTTGAAGATGGAGGTGGGAATGTGCCTTTCCGCTAGTGCAGCGATTCCTGCATGACCTTCAGACCTCAAATTCACCAGCTTCCTAAATCCCGCATTCTGAGATAGGCCACCATAGTCTCTTTAGCCACGAGGAGAGCAGAGGCAGGCCGAGCAGAAATACAATGGTAGCTGTAATCTCCAGGCAAGCAATTATTTAAACCCTTGCCAGCCTTTGAGATGTGATTGTTTGGTTTAGACTTGACCACAGACTACATACCCCTATTGGAGCGTTGGTCTGACTACCGTCGTATACAGCTAATGTAAAATCTATGGGCTAAGACCTTAGTTTCTGCCTAGTTCGTCCACCTGGATAACCGCCAGAGGATTGCCGTCGACATTCTAATATTTTTTTTTCAGTATGTGCCTCTCATAACACTTTTTTATCTAAGGTATTTAAGCAGTCGCTCAAATACCAGTGGTGTCCCATACAGAACTAAAGTCCTCTATTGTTCTTCTCTTGGTGAAGAGAACGACAGTGTAAATATTTTTACATAAATACTGATGAAGTTGGTCTTGTCATTGTATTTTTTGATTTGTTATGGAAATATTACTAACGGAAAATATCGATTCAGCTGTAAAAAAATGGTTCTAAAATAATAGATAAAAAATTAGACATCTGAATTGTGATTTTGAGCTGGTCGTCATTACTGAACATACTCGTATTAATATTACACGGGTTCCATTCCTAATGCCTCAAAAATAATATATTTTCTTCAGTTTCTGGTCTCTGCCCAATAACATATCTTTACTAAAAATTAAAATTGAAAACATGTATATTAGAGATTGTAAGAATAAATATTATTGAAATTTAATTACTAATTCCTATGTTTTTATTGAAATTGCAGTATCATATAAAGCACAAAAATATTGCACCGTAAGTACTCATATCGTTCTATGTAAAATGACTACCCCTATTTAAATAAAATATTTCGGTCTATTACCCCTATGTATTACGGCAGGTGGTCCACAGGGCTCGCAACTATAATGAATGAGTGGTTACTACAGTAAAAAGGGCAATCTGTCTAGTTTTGTCGGTTGTGTACCTCAAAGATCGGAAAGTAAATATAATGACGTTTACTAATAGGACAGGTGTATTAAACATATGTCTATAAAATTATACGGTTTTTGTACAAAATATAATTATGCCTAGGGAGTGACTACAGTTACAGTTAAAGTTTTAAAATATACATTTGTATATATTATCAACTCAGATGTTAGGTCATTTCATTTAATAGATACCTCGATAGATACTATGTCGATTTTCTAGTAAGTCTCATAAAAGGTGTGATTAGATTTTTATTAAATATGTTAATAATACAATATAATATTTAGAAAACCATTGAAGAAAATTAAAATTCATATGTACCTTAAAAATCCATAATAATGTTACATTTCTATATTTTTTCAGCATTTCTTTATACATAAGGTAAATACAAAAACTGTAAGGGAAGTGGGATGACACCAAGAAGAAAATATTGATCAAACAAACCCTTCTACTTTGGTCAGGGTGAATAAAGTAATATTCTCCTTGTCTCTTATTTATATCATTTTGTCTAGATGCATTGTAGATGACATTTTTTTCCATAAACTTATTACATTTAAAGTATATTTCTCAAATATTTCAAAGTTTGAGCGTTACAAATAAAATATCCAAGGTTTTATAGGAATATTTGTGAAACGCATGTCAATTGTTTATGATATGTTATTTAGATACATTCCAAATATTCACCAGGGTATTTGGGGATTATTGATTTTTAGTAACGATGTTGCAATATTTAAGAACACCCGCCGATTAATAAATCATAAATTTATGTATTATTTCTATAAATAATAATAAAATAATTATTGGTTATTACATAAGTATCCTTTCAAACCTAATATGATAACAATAAGTATCTATAGTTTATTACATTTTATAATCTCATTCTTATCTGAAAGCGCAGAATAAAATACTAAGATTACTGTTATTTAATCCAGTGTCATCATGCTCCTAGATGAAGTAGTTGTCTTAATAGTTTCTATGATAAAATGTATTTGAAGTGTCGTGTTTGATTTATCTACCTAAAACTTTTATACTTGCACATTCAGATAATAATACATCTGTTACGGGTAATCATGGCAATCAGGTATTGATTACTTTGACCGACAATGATGACAATCCCCATTTTTATTAGAAATTGACGTCCTTGCCTGGGCATTGATGCCCTTTCCCGTTAAGAGGAGGCAATTTACAAAATATGTATGTCGAGTATTGGTTATTGTCATCCTTGTCCCATTAAAGACATTGGCCGAAAGTGATTGGGTAAAATTGGAATTATAATGAAAGCTACCAAACAATATTTTTTTGTTAATCATCTTTATTCTGGCGTGAAAGTAATCCTTGGCACTTTGAGTTAAAAATTTTGTATGTTTTTCCGGTCATTAACGACATTGGCCGAAAGCGACTGGGTAAAGTTGGAATTATAATTAAAGCTACCAAACAATATTTGTTTTGTCACTAATCTTTATTCTGGCATGAAAGTGATCCATGGCACTTGGAGTTACAAATTTTCTTGCTGACACGACATGCACATTTATTATTTTTACAGCCGCCTTTACAATGAAAACATTTATATCCCTATCATCCTAATGTGTTTTTTTTAAGCTGCAGCTTGTCTAAGAGTAATCTCTTTATTTTTTATTAGTTCAAATCCATTATTGTGTTTTCTATTCAAATTACTTTCTTTACACAACTTCCTTGAATCACAGAGACCACATGCGTTTCACTTAGAAAATAAACAAGAAACATAACCTAGAATTGTTTGACAAGGATCCAAAGCTTTTATGCCATCATTCCCCGCTCTGTAGCAGTCAATGACGAAAATGCCTGGACAATGTCGTGGGAACTCTATTATTGGCATAATACCTAATTTACATGGGAATGGGAGATATTGGCCAGTTACTGTCGACAATGTCCAACTTTGGCGGGCAATTTCGTCATTTGCCTGTCAAAGACGTCATTGCCCAATTGACTTCATTGCCCGTAACATATAAAATGTAAAAAACTGTATGTATTTATTATTGTTTTTCCTAGAAATGCATAAATACGAAACAAGTAAAATGTCAGATTTTTTAAAATTATGTGTCATAATGTAACATAAAACATAAGAAACAGAAACTCCGGATTATAAATCTAAATTGCTTGCTGACGGAAGGACAATTGACTTGTGGCCATTATAACAATGTTCTGTTTACAAAATTATTCACATTTGCTTTCATCCATTTTTTATATCAGTATAACTATTTAAGTTCATCTTGAAATGTAAGGCTATTTTTTAAAGGTTTTCTATACTTTCACACAAACTTTTTATTATGTTTTTTGCAAGATTCAAATATGGTTTTTTTTTAACATTATTATTTAATAATATCGAAATTATTCTGCTTAAACTTAAAAAAGATACGTTAGGCTATGAAAAAATGATAAACGGAAAATGTTTATTATTTTAAATTACTATCGTATCACTAGATTTACTTCAATATATGTAGTGTAGATTTAGACCATCCTGTGTGGGAGGAAGAATTGATAAATAGAAGTTATGCTGCAGAGACTGTTGACTTATTGTTTTACTATAGAGTAGACATTATTCTTTAGTAATCTGACTGGAACACTTTGCAGATAATCATACATAAAATAGTGACAAATATATCGATAATATTTCATACGCAAAGGAAAATCATTATTTTTAATTTTTTTACAAAAATTGTAGGTATAATTTCGTCTTTGGAGTAGTTTAACCGTCGATACATTAACCAGAAACTTGTCTGCGAATTATAAACGCAACGGTCTCAAGAAGGATTTCCATTTATTTGGTAAGAATCGTTTACTAGTGGACAGTTGCAATTAAAGTTTAACCACTTCTCTTTATATGAGACAAATTTTATAAATCATCAAAAACTGTGTGGGGCTATTATATTTAATTTTTAATTAAATAAAGCGAGAGGATTACGACTTTTGATATTTATTTAAGTATTACCTTTAATATTTATTACTATTTGTAAATTATTCTCCCATCTCTATTGGAATATTTTGGTATTTTAATTTTTATTATACCTTTATCAGTAAGAACTCCTACATTATCTCGGTTTTTTGCTGTGGTTTCTATGTAAAAAAGTGTATATTTCGAAGGCTTCTTCTTAAAAATGAATAAATTCTTCTCAGTTTTGCGTTTATCGCTCTGTCGCAAATGTTAATCACAACTCCTTTGATTATGGTCGGATTATTGGTATGAGGGAGGCCAGATTCTCACTTAGGATAATTACCAACCGCATAGACCGTAATGTAACAACTGTGTTAACATGTTGGTTAAGGTGGTCTGAAGTCAGGCTGGGAATTTTCCAGATTTTAATATTCGAATATTCGTTCGAAAAAATATTCAAATATTCGAATTATTTGGATATTCGAATATTCGGATTATTTGAATTATTCGAATAGGTATTCGAATTATTCGGGTATTCGAATATTCGGATATTCGAATTATTCGAGTATTCGGATATTCGATAATTCGAATTATTAGAATACCTATTTGAATAATTCGAATACTCGAATATCCGAATAATCCGGATCCTCGAATATTCATTATTAATAGGTATAGCACTGAATACTAGTGAAAAGTGAATACTCTATTTGAGTATTTGGTTGGATAGACCACAATAATAGTCGTGACGTAATCCACTAAGCAGGCAATTTGATTTGCTTTCCATACCCACAACAGAGTATGTCTCCTGTGCATGTGCTTTAAGGGTCAGAATTATTTAGTTAGTATTTTATTTTAGGATTGAGGCGCTATTGTTCACATTTAACTATTGAAGCTTAAATAAAACGAAAACAGAGCTAGTTTATTATACTTCTGTGAGAGAAAGAGATGGAATAGTTTGATTGGGAGTAAAACATGCCACTAATGTGGTCTATTTATATATTTGGATTTTAGAATAGGTACTTACACCTACTATCTACCTACTTTGGTTGGATGCGTACTGCATACCTATTCGTACATAATTTAATAATATATTTTAATATTCAAATTTACTCAAATATAATCGAATATTCGAATATATTCGAGTATTCCAATATTCGCATAATATCCCATTAGAATAATTCGTATTCGATTACTCGAATATTCGAATACTCGAATATTCGAATACTCGAATTATTCGTATTCGATTCCCACTCTTAGTCTGAAGAACGTTATCTGAGAAGAATGGTTGAAACACAACACGTGGAAAATGATTGGATGGAAACTTTAGGACAAAGGGTATCTATGAATAAGATCTTTTGGGCTTCGTTCATACCGACAATTTTTATACCTATACCTTACTCCATTGCATCGCGTCCGCAGGCTGGAGTAGTATAATGAGCAAGTGAATTGTTCTAATTGAAAAATTAATCAATTCTTTGTTACATTGAAGTAGATATCTTTTTAATGAAAATTTCAAATAAATTACTTAACTAATACTAGGTGTTGCGATTTTTATTCAAATCAATATATAAGAACACAAAGTAGCGTTATTTTTCTTACATCTTTAACTTTCGATAAACAATTTTTCCCCTCGGATAAAAATTTTATTACACTAAATAATTTAAATGAACAAGCTTGGTTATCTACATTAATAAATTGTTTTTTCGATGTATATTCTCGCAGTTTATCAAATCCTGTATACATACCTATAATATAATATAGCAGCCTATATATCGGAAAATAATATACAATGAAAAAACAGCTTTTAAAATACACACGTAGAAGGAAATTGAAAAATAAATATTTAAACAGGCCTTCGCCGTACCTGTTCCATTAAATTTTGAAAAATCAATGTTACTCTACAGAAATCTCATCTCATACCATTATCGTCTCGACGTTAATCAAACTTTTGGGGCCAATTAAATTGGGGACAACAGAGTCGCTCTAAAAGGGAAAGTAAATAAGGGTCTGCACGGGGGTTCGATAAAACGGCAATTCATGTTTGACCCTATTTCTCATTGTTGTAAAGAGCGTGCTAAATTAATTAGTGAAAATCTCATTTTGGAATATGATATTATATTAATAGTACTTAATGCGGGGGAGTTTAGTTTAACTTGGCAAAAATTACCTTCTTATCAAGTTATTAAAAAAAGTGGTTTTGTAAAATAATAAAATATTAAACCTTTCAAAGTATACAGTGTGTCTGAAACAAGCGAAATAATTTTTAGAGCGAATTTAAACATTTAAAAAATGAATCCATAATCGGACTGTTCCTAAACAGACCAGTTTCCCTAAAATAATGCCAAAATCCAAGTTTTTCTAAAAACTTCAAAACAGTTGAAAGCAAAATCTGTTATTTGTTCATTTTTTCCGTGCCAAGAATCATTTGATTTAATCCGGCTCCTTGCGAAATCGAATCGCGATTCGATTCGAAATATGAAGAACGATTCGAGGAATCGATTCGAACCGATATTTTTCACGAATCGAAAATCGATTTTGTGTTTCCCGAATTGCTCACTGCTAATACTAACACAACCTTGTTAAACACGTATATAGTTCAGGCGATAATCGCATTTATAAACGCATAACTTCCAAAACCAATTTATGCAAATTTGTCTGCCGTAAGTTTCTTCCTATAATCATTAGTTCTTCAAAACATTCATCAAGCTAAGAACTTATAATACAACTCTAAGAATAATTTTAGCCAAAGATCTGGTTTAGAGTTAAACCTTATACAACAAGTCCCTAATGTTACATATTTTACCTCGATTTTTACGTACTGAAAAAAACAACTGCCCTTTTGGCAGAAAAATTAAGATTTTCACACTAAAGCGCATGACCATGTAAAGGTATACAAAGTTTGTATTGACGCCTTAAAACCTGTTTGTATATTTGTCAGTTGTTTCTTCTTGCGTTTCTTCTAATTTTTTTTTTTTTAGTTAATACATTTTTAATATCTGATACAAATCATAACTATGTGACAGAAAATATATCATCTAATCGTTAAAATGTTTTAATTATTTGTTGCTAAGCAGTTGACTTAAAAAGAGTATGGAATGTTTAAAATTTAATTATGATTAGACAACAATATCAAACTCAAAATTTAATAGTTCAGTGGAAAAAGGTCAGGTGATCTTGCGGGTCATTGAAGAACGTAGGAACCTCTTGATTACGACTTCCATATGCTGTTGTACTGCATACCATTACCCTCCGGGTAAGTAATCGGGATTCATATCTTATCACTATTCGATTATGTTCTTCTTCACTCTGAGCACGTTCTTGGTACCACCCTAGTCTTATGTAGCTCTCGATGCCTCCGAATCAGTGGTAAAATGGGGCGTGGTCGGTAGAATCGAAGATAAAAGGAACTTGTTCTTGGTAGATAGTTCTTAACCATTAACAATTAACGATTCCATCCCTTTCGGACTCACTTGTTGAAAATTCGCTCGACTCAAGACACTGGTAATGTTGTTTGCAAGTTAACAGTGATACCGTTTGTTTTTTTGAAACATGTTTACGAGATTTTCATTTAAATTCTTTATATATTATTTGATGTTCCAATTTCGATCACATACAATATAAATAAATAAGTTCTGGGGAATCTTGTTATTTCATTGCAATTGTCCTATCGGTTGTATTAGTATTATTTAAATTCTTTATCAGGAGCTTTTTAAGGTTGATATTTAATAACAATTTTAGAGTAAAATATTAAACCTGTTTATTAGCTACCATAAAAATCTCATTATACTTTTAATAAGGCACGGTTTGGTTGTGCTCCTTAATACTGTAATAACTACTTATTATACTAACATTATTTACCCAAAGGTAAGGGTAGCTACATTGTAGATAGGAAAACATTAATTAAACTGAAATTTATGAATTTATTATTTTTTGTTATACTCGTAGTATATTTGATTTGTAGCTGGTAATTAATTTATTGATTAAAATGAAATCAACAATTTTTGTTACTATTTGTTATAAATATTATGCATTACTTCTTTAACAAAACCAAGCAATGCATTCAACATTTCTGTTTTTATTGCAGGTGCGGACGTTATTCGTAAGTGGACTACCAATGGATGCTAAGCCTCGGGAATTGTATTTATTATTTAGAGCTTATGAGGTAAGTTTCTTTTATTTTCCATTAATGACAGAAGTGGATAACTCACTATTTATATTTGGTAAATGTGTCATTTCTTTAAATATATATAGTATTGTTTCCAGAAGTTCTGCAGTCAAATAAATATGGTTTTTAAGTGTCATAGAGGTATTGTTCAACAATAACAGTCTCTAGTGACATATGTACTTACAAATGACTTTTCAAGTATTCTTTAGGGCATTATGCAGTGAACAACATACACGGAATTGAATTTTTTGCTCATAAATCTTGTATATATAAATTATTAACTAAGCAACAGTTTCCACTTACGTAAATTTTTTCAATTCACCATCGTATGAAATGTTATTTTATCTCGAAATTAGTTGTAGATGGCAATACAGTTCTAAAATTGTGGAAATTTACTACTTGTTTAATATAAACATAAATTAATAATGTTTATAAGATTTATGAGCATAAATTGAGCAAATTGGTTTGCTTGATCATCGTGTAATGCTCATAATCATGAAAAGACTTATATACTAGAAACCTCAAATTTTTTCTTTATTTGAAAAAATATGGAATTGATGATGTTTATTTGACAGTCAGTTATCTGCAAGTAATTGCTGTATAATATTTGTTTAAAATCATTCTAAATTAAGAATGTTCTACTAAGTGCAAATTTTAACAAAAGTAGTATAAATAATTGAAGATATGTATTTTTACCAAATGATTCCAGTCTGAACTGGTGCTACTATTTCATAAGACTTTTTTAGATCGGAACACATCTTGCCCAAAAGTTCATGGTATTTACGAGTTATTTCCTTCAAAAATGATAAAATATGTTTTATACATATATATATATATATATATATATATATATATATATATATATATATATATATATATATATATATATATATATATATATATATATATATATATATATATATATATATATATATATATATATATATATATATATATATATATATATATATATATATATATATATATATATATATATATATATATATATATATATATATATATATATATATATATATATATATATATATATATATATATATATATTAGTATATGTATCATATGGTCTGAATGCTACTATCCGACCGACATCCTAGATGTCTCTGTGGCGGATAGCGACTTGCATCACAGCAAGTACCGAGAGCGGCGACCCCTAGCCCAGGTGGACTAAACTAATGTTATTAAATATGATTTGAAGGAAACAACTACTCAGCGGGCAAATACCCCGACCTGCATTGAATTACACCTTCAAATCATGATAGATGGAAAGCCAATATCATTTGTCAATTCCTAACCAGACATAGATCGATTTCGAACTTATTTGTTCTCTTCAGTATGCCATAGGTTATGGAACAGACAAATGATAGTGGCCAACCTGCTAGTTATATACTAACTAAGGTGAAGTGAATAGTGGTGAGAGGTATGAAACTTCTCATATGGTCTGAATGCTACTATCCGACCGACATCCTAGATGTCTCTGTGGCGGATAGCGACTTGCATCACAGCAAGTACCGAGAGCGGCGACCCCCTAGCCCAGGTGGACTAAACTAATGTTATTAAATATGATTTGAAGGAAACAACTACTCAGCGGGCAAATACCCCGACCTGCATTGAATTACACCTTCAAATCATGATAGATGGAAAGCCAATATCATTTGTCAATTCCTAACCAGACATAGATCGATTTCGAACTTATTTGTTCTCTTCAGTATGCCATAGGTTATGGAACAGACAAATGATAGTGGCCAACCTGCTAGTTATATACTAACTAAGGTGAAGTGAATAGTGGTGAGAGGTATGAAACTTCTCATATGGTCTGAATGCTACTATCCGACCGACATCCTAGATGTCTCTGTGGCGGATAGCGACTTGCATCACAGCAAGTACCGAGAGCGGCGACCCCCTAGCCCAGGTGGACTAAACTAATGTTATTAAATATGATTTGAAGGAAACAACTACTCAGCGGGCAAATACCCCGACCTGCATTGAATTACACCTTTAAATCATGATAGATGGAAAGCCAATATCATTTGTCAATTCCTAACCAGACATAGATCGATTTCGAACTTATTTGTTCTCTTCAGTATGCCATAGGTTATGGAACAGACAAATGATAGTGGCCAACCTGCTAGTTATATACTAACTAAGGTGAAGTGAATAGTGGTGAGAGGTATGAAACTTCTCATATGGTCTGAATGCTACTATCCGACCGACATCCTAGATGTCTCTGTGGCGGATAGCGACTTGCATCACAGCAAGTACCGAGAGCGGCGACCCCTAGCCCAGGTGGACTAAACTAATGTTATTAAATATGATTTGAAGGAAACAACTACTCAGCGGGCAAATACCCCGACCTGCATTGAATTACACCTTCAAATCATGATAGATGGAAAAGCCAATATCATTTGTCAATTCCTAACCAGACATAGATCGATTTCGAACTTATTTGTTCTCTTCAGTATGCCATAGGTTATGGAACAGACAAATGATAGTGGCCAACCTGCTAGTTATATACTAACTAAGGTGAAGTGAATAGTGGTGAGAGGTATGAAACTTCTCATATGGTCTGAATGCTACTATCCGACCGACATCCTAGATGTCTCTGTGGCGGATAGCGACTTGCATCACAGCAAGTACCGAGAGCGGCGACCCCTAGCCCAGGTGGACTAAACTAATGTTATTAAATATGATTTGAAGGAAACAACTATCATGATTTGAAGGTGTAATTCAATGCAGGTCGGGGTATTTGCCCGCTGAGTAGTTGTTTCCTTCAAATCATATTTAATAATATATATATATATATATATATATATATATATATATATATATATATATATATATATATATATATATATATATATATATATATATATATATATATATATATAATAACACGTTTGTATATACAAACTTCACCAATCACCATACATACAAAGCTTTAGGTTTTACCTCATCGCATTTGTCGTCATTAGTCATATTTCTGAAATAAAAACAGTCACTATGTCAAGGTTCCCACCGAATCTGGAATCACTGAAAGATATGGAAAAGTTATGGATTTGAAATTATTATAACCTAGAAGTAAGATATTTTTTGGTAAAATTGGTGAATTGTCTTAATTTTTTAAACGAAATTTCGTAAAAGTCATAATTTTTAACAATTCCTAGTTAGTTTTCAAGAAAATTTCGAATTTTATTGCTTATTTAATTATCCCCTTTTAATTGCCTAAGAAAACTGTTTATTAATCAAGCAGGACTTTTCTTTATTTATCAGTCTATTTGTGTTTTATAAAATCCTTTTCGTAAATTAATGCTTTGTTAATTGTGAAATCTTTTATTTTTGATGATGGAAACTCATGTTTTTGAATTCTGAAAGATCGCCCCAATGTCAACGCTGATTGCGTTGTAGTATAGTTATACTAGTTCCAATAAGTATAGCCATTAAGGAACGCAAGGTGTGACTCCTAATAATGAAGCGGCACGTGCTTTAGAATGCATATATTAGTGACCGCCGGCTGTCGCACATGTTAAAAAAAAAAGTTTTCTTAACCTCCTATCAAGTCCCCGAAGTAACTTCCAGAAAATCCTGGGATTTTGTGTTGTGTAAAGAGAGACGAGGTCCTACAGTTTATTGTGGAGTCCGAACCACATCTAGGGCAGTTGTCCCCCATCTTAATCCGAAACAAATTACAAATAAAATTTCTAACTTGCTCCGGGATGGATTCGAACCATCGATATTCCGTACCAAGTAAATAAAGCGCTTTTACCCACTCCGCTATCATGTGGCTATATTCTTGATAGCCCAATTCGGATTTCTTTTACTGACTACACTTATTGGAACTAGTAAAGCTTGAAATTAGAACGTGTTCTATAATATTGGTCACGACAAATATATTTCTCAAAATTTTGTATTACACAGAGAAGTATCTCAGGGTTTTCACTAATTCTTCAGAATTCAGTTTATTTTCCATGACCAAAGATTAAAGCTCCTATTACCAACAAAGCAATACATTGCAATTTTCTTCATTATAAAATTACTACAAGTCAGAAGATCGAGCTAACTCTCCTCTAACACTCCCACATTAAATCAGAGACTTGCAACAATTAAAATAATTTTTTTTGGAAGTAACCTGTAATGTGAAGTATTCCTCTAGAATCGTATCATATTAATTCCAAATTTTCCCAATGCAATACGTACAAATAATTAATTTAAAAAAGAAAATAAGCTCTTGTCAGCAAGAGCTGAAGAATGTTTATAAATTCATTCTCAATTTCCAATATTGTTTTCTAATAATGACCATAACTTGAAGTATTGACTTTGAAAATAATAAAACCTTTATGACCAATGTCATATCGTAATATATATGTCATTAGTATAAGTAAATAGTTAAAAAAGAGGTATAGGTTTGAAAAGGACAGTATGGTATATTTGGATGTTTGTTTGGACGAGACTCTTCTGTTCCTAGACTGGAAAATGTAGTCTAGGAACAGGAGAGTCTCGTGTATGAATGTGTTATTCGTAAAACTGAAACCTATTTTTTATTAAAAAAGGGTTTCCTATTTTATTTAGATATCGAGTGCATGTTTTTTTTACTAAATATGTTGTCCCTCCCATTACAAGTGTATTTTTTGGAATAATTCAAGTTTCGAAGTTGAATAAATTTCCGAAAACTCTGAAATAATTAATTTAAAGTAACAACATAATGTCATCCTAAACGAGATTTTTTCTTTTTTTCAGGGCTATGAGGGATCATTACTTAAAGTCACAAGTAAAAACGGTAAAACGGCATCGGTAAGTATTTCCAATTTCTAAAATATAATCATTTAAAATCTTAGGTAGTGCAATATTTTTCCATACCTTATTATTTTTTATCATGTATTTTGTATATAAATTATTTGGTTTAGTACCAAATAGATTCATGTATTTTATAGATTAATTAATTATATAACTCGAATCATTTGTACCTGCACCTGTCCATTGATATTTTTTTCGATTTAAAGTCGTTTAACATTCAATATTATTTCAAGGCGTAATATGAAAACAGATACTCAGAGAGATATCAGATATGAGGGTATATGGTAGCAATAAACAAATTAATTTGATACTCTGCGACAATTCTACCAACCAAAAAGTGGTAATTAGATGTGAGATCCTAAAGAGTATTAAATTAAGCTGTATCAAATTTCAAGTAATAGGTGGGTTAGTAGTAAAATTACAGAAAGGACACCAAAATAATTTGCCTCTTATTATTAGATCTACATTTATGTCTAAATTACAATATGAAATATAATTCGAACAAGAAAATAAAATTTAAAAAAATTAAAAAAGACCTTCATGTAAACTCAAGATTTAATTCTTAAACTTGTTTCTAATAAAAATGTAAGTAATTAGTTGTAATAATTACTTTTCACTGCGAAATATAAGATTATAAATAGAGTTGGCAAATTGGTCCGCAAGTCACGGGCGGTGCCATTTTATTCTTGATATTAATTTAATAATAAAGTATGTCAGACATGCCCAAGGGTAAAAAACGGCCATACGCTGACAAAGTGAATAAAATGTTCAGTGAATTCCCGGATTTATTTTACAATAATGCTATAATAATTTCTAAGGTGTGCGAGACGGACCTGATGTGCTGGAACACTGTAAACGTCACGTAAATTCTGTGCAATATAAAACTAAAAGAATGGCGTATCTTCGACAACACAGTTTGTGTTCGATTTACTCTTAATGCTGATTGCCTGTAATGTTCCGCAGCACATACTTAATAAACAACCATTTCAGGAGTTCTTGAATAAATACAATCCCAAGGTGACGTTACCAAGTCGCACAACGTGGCGTAACTATGTACCAACTGTAAGCGAAGACTTTGTAAATAAGATCAAATGTGTACTAAAAAATACACGGCTGTGGTTATGTGTTGACGGGACGACAGATTGTAAAAAAAAATATTTTAAATGTTATAGTATCTGTATTGGACCCTATTAACCGACATTTCCACTATTACTAGCTAGCAAAAGACTAACTGAGTGTACTGGTCAAACAATTACGTAGGGTGTGCTGGAGAGAAATTTGACCTATCAAAAAGTTAAGTGTTGATGTTTGTGACCGATGGTGTCGCGATAATGCGTTTGGTAGGCCGTTCTCTTCAAGAACAGGTTTGTAGGTTGGCACATGTTACGTGTAAGGTGCATGCTTTACACCTTGTGGCAGAAACTATTCGACAAGGTTTTTCAGTGGTAAATGCAAAAAAAGTGTTTCTTAAATCTCCTAAACGTCCTCGCGTATTTCATAGCAAGTGTCCCGATATTTCTGAACTACCACACCCGATTCTTACATGTTGGGGAATATGGTTCGAGGCAGCTTTTTATTATACTGAATATTTACAACAAATAAAAGCTTTGATACTATAATTCAATTCAGACGAGGCTGCAGCTATTAAGGAGAGCCAGACAAAATTCGAAGATATTTCTGTTGAAACAGCTTTAAAAACAGTGCGTTGTCGTTAGCGGAGTCACTGCAAATAGTGGACAAAGTAAATCGACTACTACACTCTATAGGTGACGCAAAAATTGAGCCCGTTAAAGAAAAGTTCGCACGTGTGTTAAAGCAAGACACCGGTTTTACCACATTAAGACAAATTTGTGATGGTACTGATGGGGCATCTGCAGATCGGTTAAGTGAGTTCAAAGACTATTTTAAGTATGCTTGTATTACATTAACAGATATCGAACGGTGGTTCTCAAAATATAAGCATATTTTTTCACCGCGTCGACCATTACTCTCGGAGACAACCATAGAAACATACATGATGTTGCAAAGTTTTTACACATCTTTCCCAATTTGTGATAACCAAGCTAGTTAAAAGGGTAAGTTGTGCATACATTGTTATAAATTGTAACAGTTTATTGCTTTTATTACTAGTTCATTTCTTTTATTACACTTATTATCATGCGTACGCCTATGTCCTGCAGCGCATTTTTGCCAACTCTAATTATAAGTCTATTTGTAACCTAACCTCAGATTTAATGCGAATCAGGTATCCCACTTGTGACGGCATCCTTTGAGGTATGTGGTAAATATTTAATTTTTTTATTTGAATGCGCGTACAATCACGTATAATTTCAGTGCGAAATTTTGTCATGCGCATATCATTTTCAGCCCCCATCTTCGCGAGAAATGTGCTATTAACCTCTCTCTTGAAACGAGTATTGTAGTGTAATTCATTTTACAGAATATATATAGGAACCTAGTTCAAAGAAGCTGTTATTCATTAAATTACCAAGTTTGTAGGGATGGTATTGGTAAAATTAGGCTTAGATTACTATCATTGTTCAGCGAAAATAAATAAGTTTGTACCCAGATTTTCACAAATTTGTTAGCAAACGTTTATAAAATCATAATTTTTATATTACACAATTTTTACAAATCCCTTAAATAGTTACTCAAAAGTAACTGTAAATAGAATGGTAATAAAATATGTAGTTTGAGGGCACGATTAACAATAAATTAAGCTTAACTTGCTATAACTTGATGAGTAGAAATAAATGAATATGCCTATGAATTTCCTCAGTTTGTTAGAATACATTTCCAACAAAATCATTGCAACTAAAAAATCTTTATACTGGACGAATAAAAGGTACTTGCAAGTATTATGCACAATTAAAATTTGTAAAACTGTTTAACGGTTGAAATTTTATAATTGTTTAAAATTATTGTACAAATTTTCTCACAAATATATCTTGGGCTTAATAAATCAATGTTTGTTATAATCAAATGTGCCAGTCTATGTCTGTTTACTTCTCCATATGAAGGTTATATGTGCGTCGCTGGTATAAAATTTTTGCGCGCAAAAGCAACAAAAAATAAAACCTTGTACACAATAATAATTATCTGGCAAGTAGGATATCTGATTCGTATTAAATCTGTGACCTAACTAACTTAACTCGAATTAGGGTCGGTTTATCACTGCTTGGTTAGCCATTTCATACTACAAATGGATAATTTTGCTATGCATTGAAAAACCGGACCTTACTCAACAATTTTTATCATAACACTCCTTTAGGTAACTATTCTCCTATAAATCATGAGGTTAAAAGAAATCTTTAATTTTTCCCTGATTTAATTAAATTTAATTTAAATCTTGATCAAATTTAAGTATGAGATGATGATAAAATACTCACTGTAAAGTAGTCGAACAAAAAAACATTTCAAAAAACTGTACAATAATGACATCCTTGAATACATCTATCCAGCATACAAAATCCTTCTTAATTGCAAAATATAAATATTAATTTACAGTATCAGTATTTAATGTTAAGTACAATTAATATTGATTATAAGATAATATGAATCAATTTGTCTGGCATTGAAGGAAACATCTAAACCAAATTTTCGTTTAATTTTACTTCCTCACCCCTCAAGTGAGGAAGTTGTATTCGTGAAAAATATTTTGAAAATTTTTATTGCAGTTCTGGACGAATCTCGATGAATTATGACATTTCAAACAGAAACAAATTTCTGTGTGTGTATTTGTGTTCGCGATAGCAGCTACAGTTTTTGAGATAAAGCTTTCAAATTTGGTACACACATTCTAGAAGTCAAGGAAGAGATTGAGTTCGTTTATTAGCAAAATGGTCTAAAGAAATATTAGTGACATTCCACCTCAGATTAATAATATGAAGATAAGTAACACCCATAAGAGATACGCTGATTTTTATGACCGATACATAAACAACAATTTGCATGTTTACATATCAACGTATCCAAAACAAATCAGGGGCGGCTCTAGACTTCAGCGTTTATTTTAATACTTTTGTATAACTTAAAACTTAATAGGTATGCAAAATTTGTTTGCTTGAGGAATGTATTTTTTCAATGCTATTCTGCTGTTGCTATTTTAATCTCTGTTGTTTTTAAGTGATTTTAAAGTTTTGTGTCATTGGGTACTGATTAATAATCGATTTTTTAGTTACTTATAAAGAGTTATTTAATGAATATTTATTGAGAAACAATGACTAATAAATGTGTAGTGTGCGACCAAAGAGGAAAACAACGGGATTGTTTATCTTTTCACATGTAAGAAAACAAAACAAATCAGGGTTGGCATATTGCGTGAATGCGAAAGTGTGAAGCTCAAAAATTACTAAAATTAATATTATCTTTACAAAAAATAAAAAACAACATTTGATTCAATTTAATTTGAACAGTAAAAAATCCATATCTTATTAAAAAAAGTTACTTATACAATATACATATATTTTAACTTTAAGTTCATTCTTAAGGTTGCTCACAAACTATAGATGTTTTAAAGTCAATTGATATTTTTTTAATTCAATTTTAAAGGTTGTTATTATAAAATGTATTTATTTTCAGATTTCCTGAGAATCTGGTGAGAAGAGAAAGTTGGCTGAAAGCTCTCAAAATGGAAAATGCCAATAAGAGGCACTATGTGTGTTCAGAACACTTAAAAAAAGTAATTATGCTATTAAATGATCTGGTTTAAAAGTCTTGAAAATCAATACTGCTCTATTGTTCCGCTGGCAACACTATCACCAGGTTCGTTACACGTATTTTCCAGGTTATTAGAGAATTATATTAAAAATCAGTAATATACTGAATAGTCACTCATTTATACCGCATGAAATAATATCAAGTAGATACCTACAAAGTATCAACTGTTTTGTTGATATGTTACTTTTATTGCAGTGATGTAGGTTTGTATATTTTAAAGAAATCCCACTTGTTTCAGCATTAAAAATTTAATTCCCTCGCTACCATTACTACCCAAGATAACAAGGTATGTTTAATTTAAATATACAGTACAGTAATCCAAAAAAAGTTTGGATCACTGCACGATACCTTTATAACACTTAAAAATATCTACAATTTGATGCACCGAACATGGCCGTTTCTGAAAAAATAAAAAAAAATAAGGACTAGGGGAGTTTAAATTGGCGGGCCTTGTATATACAAATTTAACATACCTTGCTACCTTGGGTACTAATGGTGGCGAAGGAATTAAATTAAAAAATTGAACAGCACTGATTTTCAACACTTTTATCCAGATCTTATAATATTATAATCACTTTTTTAAAGTGTTGTGAATACACGTAGTGACACTTACTGCCATTTTCCATTTTGAGAGCTTTCAACCAACTTTCTCGTCTCTCCCGATTGTAGGGAAATCTGGAGAGGAATAAACACATTTTTTTATAACAACCTTTAAAATTGAATTAAAAAAAATATCAATTGACTTTAAATCATCTACAGTTTGTGAGCAACCTTAAGAATGAAATTTCCATTGAAGTAGAAATAAATATTTTTGTACAAATATCTTTTTTGATAAAATGTGGATTTTTTACTGTTCAAATGGAATCAAGTATTGTTGTTTTTGTTTTTGTAAAGCTAAAATTAATTTTAGTTATTTTTGAGCTTTCACACTTTCGCATTATGCCGTCACTGATTTGTTTTGTTTACTTACCTATGAAAAGATAAACAACCCCGTGGTTTTTCTCTTTGGCCACACACTACATACTTATTGGTCATTGTTTCTCAATAAATATTCACTAAATAAATTTCTATAACTAAAAATCGATTATTAACCAGTACCAAATAACACAAAACTTTAAAATCAGTTAAGAACACAGATTAAAATGACATACGTCGTTTTACAGAACACAAATTATTGTGAAGAAGGTGATAGATCGGGCATCGATCGGGTTTCTTCGTGCTGCGTTTAAAATTCTGACCAATAGGAATAAAACCAGCCATAATAATTGTTTGGATCTAGGGATTATTATATTTGTCCTATCAAAGACTCTTGGCAGTGAAAAATCCACATTTTCCATCGCCATATTGAGAAATGTCTGCAAATATAGATCTTTTCCATTTACTCGATAACTGATCATCTTACGTCCATTATATATTATAGTCATTCTTGGCTAATTCCATTGGTCATGCTATTAATTTCTCACGCTCTGAATTGAAATCTGATAGCTGTAAAATTGCAACCCAAATATACAGTTTGATTGCAATTAAAATATCATTAGATTTGGTCATTTGTGTCCCAGATATACCACAAAGCTATACCATATCAAGACTTGTTCATTGAGTCATTAACATTACGCGTCGTGTCATTGACAAACATATTTTTATATGAAAACTGTTACCCTTGGTCAGGACGAAGTGTATGTTAGACATGATCATTGATGATGGTGTTTCATGTAAGAAAGGATCAAGGACTCTTTGAGTTAAGTCATATATGGCGCTGCATTTAAACGAACTCTCTGAAATTCACTGTTCAAGTTATGGAAATTTAAATATAAAAAAAAGAATTTTAGTAAAAAAAAATAGTACTCTAAACTGGAAAGGTAATCTCTTTTACCAATACGATAAAATTGTACCAGAAATTCTTCATTTTGGGTTATCATGTATTGCTTATATTTTCTGACACGAGAGTGATGAACAAATCTAAAGATATCTAGGTTATTTTTTTCCGTTTGTTTGTATTTTTGAAGATAATTTCACTAAATGACATCCTGGACGTGACTTATTGTTAGCATTGTATGGAGGATGCGAATTGACACCGAGTACTCGTAGATTTAAAATGTTAATAAAAATGTCTACCAAAGAAGAATAAATGCTATGTATGTCTTTACAATTATGCGGTTATAAACAAACTGGTCTGCAAATAATTTTCTTTTCCAGCGTTCGTGATCCTTGGGTGTAAAAAATCTCTTTCTGTTACAGTGACCGAAATTAACAGATGGAGAACTTGAAAATGTCACAGTTTATTGCAAATACAATTTGAGTTCTACTTTCCAGATGGTAGTGTCGAGAGGCTTAAGCCCAGAGAAACTTGTGCTATTCGTAAATATGAAAATTCTAACCCTTATGATAGCAATTGTGATTTTGAAATTTTAAATGAACCGTTCGATTAAGGCAAAACAAAAGGAATAATGTCAAGGCCTTGTTATTCATATAGAGATTTGGCGACTGAGTGCACATAGCTCATCCATGGAGAGAGGACATCAAAGCGAGTTAGAAGCACTCACAAATATGCCCTCTAAAGATATTCTTTAAAGAGGTGCAGAATGTTTTGTGGATTTTGTTTAACATTTCAAGTTCTTCTGTTTTTCTCACAGTTGGACAGATTGCTGAAATTTATCTGTATTAATCATCTAGGTCAACTTCCTAATAATCCATACCGACAGATTTTTTTAAATGCAGGTCCGGACTGCAAAAACATCATTGTCTATAGAGTTTTCAGCAGATTTGGCCTCACTTCCCATCATTCTGAAAATATGTGGAAAATTGCACAAAATAGGTGTTTAATATTTTTGACACACTTTTACTGTTCAAGCAATAAACCAATCAGAACTGAGAAAACATGACTTTTAATCCACCGCTGAGATATAGTTCCTTTACTTCACTATTTTGCTTAAAAATGAGATTGTTCGTAGAGTGCTTCTGTCATAATGTTGCTGAGTTTGACATTTCAGTATAATAGTATACAGCTTACTCAGTAAAAAAGTTTCAATTATCAATATTCAAGTATTCGTAATGCCCTTTTCAAATGCAGGGTTTTGCGATGGTGATGTAAGAGAATATGCAAGACGCTTTTCTTGTCGTCGAACACCAAACCCTCGAACTTTTTCATCTATCTTTCAATACACAAGGGAGCACGGAAGATTTCGAAATGTAATAAATCCTGGGAGACCGGTTAATAAAACAGATCATAATGAAGATAATATTTTTAACATTGTGGAACAATCTATTATTACTCGACATGTAGGGAGCATGCTCAATCTACCGCACACAAAAGTTTGGCGAGCATTGAAGGAAGTTCATTTGTATCTTTTCCTTTTGCAAGAGGAAGCTGTGTGACGCCTAACGACTACATTTTTGCAATTGGATTACTAACCATAGACGCAATGTTCAGAGATTTTTATTTAATGATGAGCCTCGTTTTACCCGGAATTGAGTGCATAACTCTCGAAATTCTCATATTTATGCTAACTAAAGCAATTTTTTAACGAAAATCAACATAAATTTTCGGTGATATCTGTTGTGGCGCCATAAATGTTCTTGTTGAACTGAATTTTTCATTTTTTTTTGAAAGGCCACTAATTGGTCAAATATACTTATACTTGGAAAATCACTTGCCCAATAGCATGACCAGCTAAATCATCCGATCTGATCCCAATATATTATTTTTTATGGTGTCATTTAAAAGTTAAATGTACAGCACAGAGATTCAGACAAGGGTTCAGTTAGGAGAGGCAGGATTATTGCTGCAAGTAATGAATTCAGAAATAATCCTTAAATGGTTCAAACGGCGATTTTTAATTTGAACTTTAGAACACGGAAATGCATTTAAAAATGAGGAAGGCATTTTGAAGACGAATGATGGTTACATTTTACATTTTGTTTTGTTTCATAATTTGTTTAGTATCAACTTTTAGGCAATCGAAAAGACAAAATTAAAACAAACGAAAAGTTGGGGATTTACGAAATTAACTGTAAGGATTGTAATCAAAATTATGTTGGACAAACTAGACGATAAATTCAAACTAGATTTGAGGCGCATATGGTACATCTGAAATATGGTAGAACAGACAAATCTATCGTTGCCCAACATCGTTTGAGGACAATCATAAAATAGACAGTAGGAGTAGCAATTTAAGATTAATTAGGAATATAACAAATACTAGACAGCTGGATGCATTTGAAAGCTTGGAAATTACAAAGTGTAAAAATAGTATGAATAGTGACATAGGGCCAACCCCATATAATCGGCTCTATTGGTTAGTGAATTACGGTTCACCGAACCATACAATAATTTAGGTATAAATAGGATACATTGCTAGCATAGGGTTAATTTTAATAATTTCCAGATGATGCTAACTTGGTTGGCGAAACGTGTGTCGAGTATGGTATATGGTGTTTTGTGAAGAACCTTAACTGTAAATTTAGTAAATGGCAAAGTAATTGATTCTGTGGCTATTTTTCAATATGGTGGAGGTACAAACTCGATCGATGAGGAATGTTGCTATATTAGCACATTGTAATTGTATAGGTTACTCCAAATTATTCCTAAAATAATTTAATTTTCTTAGACTAATATTTTTAATAACTTTTTCCTCAATTACAAACGAAGCAAAAATTTGTATGATAATAATGAATAATGATAGAGTATAATAATAAAGAATACTAGTTAATGTAAAAAATATACGTTAATATAGATGGTTACTCAAGCACGCCGTTTAGTAAGTATAATATCAAATATAAACCTGTCTAATTTATTTATATTAAACTGTATAATAACGATGCTGTGAATAAGTATTATATCAAATACACTTATATCATGCCTTTATAACTAAACATTTCATGTCACGTTGTAAGCTTACAGAAAGTATACCATTTTGTCTCATAAAAGCATATAAAATAATTTCGTTAAAGCAACCACACTCATATGAATAAATTATTCCATCGACAATCTCCCCCAGCGTATCTTATATTTAAATTCATAATTTATAACGAAAATATACTTTACTCTATATTGAATTTTTGTGCTTTTTCCAGCCTGTGGGGTTCGTGACTTTCAACACACGAGCAGGAGCGGAAGCAGCCAAACAGGACTTGCAGGTGGGTCCTTAGTCCTTTAGGCAATACGTATATAAATAAGTTCATTCCCCCTGTAACATACTCCTTACTTATTTGCCGACGCATGCACCCGCACCGTGTGTCACCCGCAGTTTACCTGCTTCTACAGCATTAGTCGTCCCTTCCTGGATATCCCTTCATGTGTAATTCCCCAACATAACATTAAGTCGGTACCTGCTGTCCCACATGTGTTTCCCTGACAAATACTGAGCTAAATTATGTATAATGCGTCCTGCTTTAATTAAGATTACGGCAGAAGTTAGAGAATTTCTGTGCTTTACCTAATTATTAAAAAATGTATGAAACTCCGTCAGAAAGTAAAATTTGCTGGTGAGTGCTATTTCATTTTTAAATGCGTATTTTTGCCAAAAAAAAGCGAGTATACATTTTAAACACACATTATTTGATTACTGTGACTATTATCACGATTGAAATGTGTTATCAGTCTAACTGCGCATATTTAAAAAATGGTGTAGAAAACATTGAAAAAATTATATGTTCATTATATATCTGTTCTGTAAACTGCTCACTGAAATTTCAGTAACTTCACATTGAACGGTTTGTAGATTTTTTTATGTTAAAAAAATGTCCCATTTCTAAATAGGTTTTGATTTTTTTATATTATAAACTCAAAACTCTAAAATAAACTTCAATATACTAACCAGACCCCGGACCCGAGGTCGTCATGACGTCAAAACCAGAATCGGATCTAGGCGATATGAACAATATCAGCATTTTCATGCAGAATAATACAATATCTTACCTTGTAATTGTATGTATTGAATTCCGCAACGTTTAAGGCTAAGTGGTGACTGAAGGTGTGAATATGTTTATTGGTGAATGTAACACTAGCACAAATAGATTCATGTGGTAACTACAAACCATTAGAATAAAAACATGTTTTACTTCCTTACCCCTCAAAGTGAGGAAGTTATATATTCGTGAAAAAAATTTTGAAAATTTTTATTGCATTTCTGGACGAATATCGACGAATTATGACGATACACAAAATTTCAGACAGAAAAAATTTTCTGTCTGTGTGTCTGTCTGTCTGGTTCACGATAGCAGCTACAGTTTTTGAGATAAAGCTTTCAAATTTGGTACACACATTCTAGAGGTCAAGGAAGAGATTGAGTTCGTCGATGAACAAAATCGGTCCCAATGTCTAAAAAGTATATTAGTGACATTCCACCAATGTGACTTTTTTGAATCGTCAAAATGTGACTTTTTTGAAACGTCAAAAAATGTGACTTTTTTGAAACGTCAAAAATTACTTTTATTATAAACTCCACCACACGTCGGGTTTTTACTGTGAGGAAGTTCTGATCTCCAAATAATTGGCAGCGGTTTTTTATATTTGTTTTAAATGATCCGGAGTTAAACGTCGATGCCTTTCTCTAATTATCCACTTATATTGTGAAAAACGTTCAACGTCTACCGACATAACTGGTGCATATTTGAAGTACTTAAATTTTTTTCAGAGATTGCACGATTATGTCTGGTATAGAACGTTCCACTTCTTCACCATTTAAAAGTTTCACCACACACGAAAATTTAAAAAAACCGAGGTTGTTTTTAATACTGTTGTCATGTTCAAAATAACTTTGTGTATGGTGATATCACGAGAAAGAATTACAATCTGCCTTCAACCAATTAAAATCCAACGCTTTTGGTGTTGACTCTATTAATTAAAAAATGATCCAAATTACTTTTCCTTGCATCAGATCTGTTCTCTTGTCAATATTAAATTACTCTTTAACATCCGGAGATTTTCTAACAATATGGAAAAATGGTATTATAAATCCCTTAGATAAAACGTCTAGAGCAATCTCATTGTCATAATTTCGCTCGATAAGTATATTATCTGCTCCATCCTAAACTTATTGAAAAAAGTTAGCAATAAATTAGTTCTGCATATTGCAAACCAGAGTTTATTATCTGGTACACAGTTAGGATTTAGATCGGGATTCAATACTTCCACATATCTGATGAACATATTTAATGATCTGATAGTGGCGATAAACAGCTTTCAAATATCGCTTTTAATCATACTTGAACATAGTAGGGCTTTTGATACTATACATCATAATTTACTATTTCAAAACTGCACTTTTATGGATGTGACGACACAGTACTTGAGTTGTTCACAAAGTACCCATCATAATACAAGTTGTAAGAGTAAACAATCAACTTTCCAACGAAATTGTTTTGTCACAAGGTGTACCTCAAAGAATATTCTGGGACCAATATTATTTGCCCTCTTTACATTTGATCTATCTCCAGAATGTTCCATCCATATTTACGTTGGTACTCCGTTTTACACGTTTTGTGATGCATTAAAAATTAATGAGTCTATAGATCTACAAAATAATAATTTATTGGTCGAAGAAAAATGGACTTTTGTTGAAGTCCTCTAAATTCATGATGACGTGTGTCTGAACGAATGCAATGCGTGAGGAGGCCTAGTCTATGTTAAATCATAATGTCATTATTGACAATAATAAGTTGTCATTTTCAGAGTGTGTTAAAAATCTGGTTGTTTATTTAGATTGTAATTTAAATTTTCAGTCTTACCCCACACAAAATCCTAGAATTTTCCGGGAGTTACTTCGGTGACTTTAGAGGCGGTTAAGAAAACATTTTTTTAAGTCAGATGTAGTAAATAAACCTCGCCTTGTTCCTCAAAGTTAAAATATTGTGCCGCAGTAATTATTAATGATTGGTTTAATTTATTGTATGTATTCCACAGCTGATTTTAAAAGTAAATTTAAAACTAATTTATTTTTGACTTAAAGAAACTATAAATTTATTTATTTTCCATTTTATATTAAATATGGTGAGATTAGTTTTCTTTTTTTGTTGCCTGTTATAACATTTAGGGGGAGTTAAAAATCTGTTTTATGCAGAACCCCACCTAATAGAAACCTATTTATTATAAGTAGAGCATGGCAAATCTATCGCTGCTCATAAATGTATGTATATACGTAGGCAAAAAACACTAAATGCGCGTATGTAATAGATGTAATTTTAATCTCTGCGAGCCATATTCCAGTCTATTTCATCGCGACCGTATAAACTGATAAAATTATCAATGCCATGGCATGCCAGGTTAAGATTAGCTTCTTACATTTTTAATTATATAGACAAATATAACGATCTAAAATGCAATGAGAGTAAAAGCTGCGTTTTTACCAGGTATCCAATTTAAATTTTTAAATCACTACAAAAAAAATTTCTGTTAGTAATATCGAAAAACGAAAACAAATAATTCATCCTAAATACCGTATCAATTTAATACGAAGTTACAGGCAATACTAATGCGTACTAAATAATATATTGGTATTTCTTATTAATAAAAAAAATACTCATAAATATTGCCTGTAAATCCATATTCTTCATGATGAAATATTTGTTTTCATTTTTCGTTCTCATCATTAGAAAAATTTTAACAGCGGTTGAAAGGTTTATATTGGCAATCTGATGACGAGAGCGTGCTAAATTGTTCGAAAGCCTCTACACGAGATACAAATTTTAAGTTAGCTTGTCCTGACATACAGCTTCCACCGCAACCTATTTTAAAAAATCCTGGAGTAGAAGCAACAATACATGCGATTCACAACAATTATACAGTGGTATTGGACGGCATTCAACTATTAGAAAATTCTGTATTGCCATTAGAAGAGTCCTTACCTATAATTCATACTGTACAAAATAAATTACAAACTCTAAAGGATGACTCTGGTATGCGAGTGTGTAAGCGGTATAATTATATTTTACATAAAAATGTGGGATATGTAACGTTATGTAATGTTAATCGGTATCTTACTGAGGAACATTCTACAAGTTTTTAGTTTACAAGTAATACGTAGGTAGATGTCGAAACTTTTTTTCGTTTTACACACGTGTTTACCCCACAAAGGAGATACTTTTTAGCAGAAAACATAGAAATTGTGTTACCCATGCGGATATTTGTTGATGTGCAATCTCAGACATTGTCCTCGGTTGTTAACACAAAAGGTAATCAATCGTACTTATTTCATCGTCTGCCATAATTGTAGCGAACATCGGTATATCTACATGAGACGCTACTGAGAGTCGTCTGATTTGCCACGCTCTAACTATAAGTATTCTGCTTCACATTTTTGTGTATCATTTATTTATATTTCAATTAAGATTATTTTTATTATTATATTTCAAAATTATACAACCCATAAAAAATTTTTGGATATGATAAAAAAAGAAAGAAATTATTGAGGTGTTTCCACCGTACATATGCATTCTCGATAAATTGTAAACGAAAATACACATCTAAGGTTTTTTCTACTTAATCAACACACCAAAACTTCTGATTGTTAAAATAGTTATGTTTATGAAACAAATATATGCCTTTTTCCCTATATTTGTACCGTTAAAGATGAGTTTAAACCATGCGAGAAAAAAGGTGACAGTTAAAACACTGTAAATGCTTAACTAACGACTCTTAAAAGTAATAAATAATTCCTCATCGTTTTAGAAAATTAAGACGTGCATAATTTAAAGCAGAAAACGCGCAATAATAAAATATTTAAAATGTCTCCAAGAGTTCCTTAGAGACAATTTATCAATACTGCCAACAAGTGGAAGAAAACAAAAACGAGGACGCAATAACAACTTCACGATGGCAGTATTTATTTACTTTAACCTTAGCATAAAATTGCCTAACGTCACTTTTCGATATATATCTTAACGTTAAAAGAGGATAAAAATGTTTCCCCAAACTTTGGCCCTACATTTTAACGTTGCATATAAATTTGAGTAAATGTTGGAAAAGAGCAATAAATTGTCGTTAAAATAACTTTTTATTCAATTTTGTCAAGGTTGTGTCATGAAATATTGTCATAAAACTTATTCTGTTTCATTATGTGTAAAACAATTCGGTTAGTGGCAGTAACTCTATGTATCAATTTAGTACAATGTGTAGGGGATTTGAATCTGAAAAAAGTTTGATAAAACTGAAAATTTGTATACACGTGGAGCACTGGCGGTTCTTCTGTTGGGTCATTTGGTCAATGACCTCCCACATACAAATAAAAAAATAGAGCTATTCATTTTCTGAAGTAATAGAAATATATAATATATATATTTTTAATATTCTTAAAAAATATATTAAAGTTTCTAGTTCATTCTATGCACAATACTATTCAAATATCTAGATCGCAGGGTTTCGTATCCCCCCGAGCACCGAGCCTCTACATTCATATTCATTACATTATTCATTTATAGAATTTAAAAATCTTGGGTCAATCCACAACTTGTCCTCAAAGCTAGCTACGGACCGAATTTACAACGAATTAAAGTGAAATAGACTTATGCGCGAATCGTCAGAAAGCAAAAGAGACAGAAAACACTGGCGGGGAGAATGTCCCTGAAGCATTTTATGGAAACGGTAACGCACGAAGTTGAGCAGTCTTAATGCTGACTAGGTACGCGTTGGTCGGTAAATTCTGTCGCGTTGTTTTTAATGTTTTTATTTGTGAACATTTTATTAGTAAATCTCTACTTGTCGTGAAATTAAGTAAAACAGTGTTTTTGGTGTTTATTGTTAAATATGAGTGTTGTACAAAATATATTAAAACTGAAAGATGGACATAAGTTGGGTTATGAAGACCGAGTGAAATTCAAAGGTGGTGGCCGTCCAAAACCTAATATGACGATAAAGCAAACATCTCTTGATAAGAAAAAAGAAGTTAATAGGTATTTTCGAAATTCAATGTACGATTTATCCGAGTGGATTTGCGGATGCGAGGTAAAAAAATCATTTTTTTGTTTCCCATGCCTGTTATTTGGTGATGATCCTGATCCTATATGGTCCAAAATAGGTGAAACTGACTTGAAACATTTAAAAATAAAAGTACCAGAAACATTCGCTCGCATCAAGTCATATGAATAACTGTTGTAGTCTAGCAACACTTGGTACCAGCAAATTTTATTCATTGTTACGCTCATCAACTAAATTTACTTTTACAAAAAGCATCAAGTCATGATAAAAGCATAACATTTTTTTTGCTAATTTACATAGCTTTTCTTCATTCTTTGGAAAATCACCAAAAAGAACAGCCGTGTTAGATAATGTTGTTAAGGTGAGATTACCTAAAGCGGCTCCAACACGATGGAATTTTAATACAAAGTGCATAGAGACTGTTTATACCTATCGAACAGAATTATTAGATTGTTTAGAAAAAATCATTGATAATGAATCAGAAAACAACACTCTAAACCAAGCTATTGGTTTAAATACTACTTACAAAATGAACATTTTCTTTACTAGTTAAATTACTGGTAAAATTTTGAATAACTATTTGGAGGAGACATCCATGCAGTCTGCCCAGAGATGTAAAACGGAAGAATCAAAAAGAAGAATTTCATTAGAAGTTTGTGATATAATTACATCTGAGATCAAAAACAGGTTTGGCTTCAGTAATCGTTTAGCAGTGTCTCAGTTATTTCACGCAGATCGATTTAAAGATTATAAAAAAAGCTTTCCTCAAGATATGTTAAAATTAGTTAAAACGGAGTATCCAGTCATAAATCATTTGAAACTTAAAACTGAATTAGAAGTATTATATAGCCGAGAATATTTTTCCAATAGTGAAGGTGCAGTTGCTTTGTTACAGCTTTTTATTAACAATAATTTGTGCAATACTTTTTGTGTGTCAAACTGTTAAAAGTCTTGTGTACTCTCCCTATGACTACCATCGAAAGTGAACGTTGTTTTTCCACCTTAAAAAGAATAAAGACATTTTTAAGAAATACCATGGGTGAGGAAAGGTTCTCTTCTTTAGCTATGCTTACCATAGAAAGGGGATTAATAAAGAACATAAAAGACTTTAATGAAAAAGTAATTGACCACTTTGCATCTCAAAAAGACCGGAGGATCGACTTGGAATTTAAAAGCTAGGTAATACAGTAAACTTTTCTAATTGACCTCCCTATCTCTTGACCCACGAACCGCCACTGACGTAGAGTTTGCTTAATATACTAATAGTCCTGACCGATCGGAGTGTAGTTTTTGTCTTTCGTCGTCATCTTAGAAAATTGTGCTCAAAATAAAATTATTGGAAATATATCCGTTTTCGTAGACATTACAAGAAAAATTTAAGTATGCGAAGTTGAAACAAATAATTTTTTCTACAAACAAGTTCCAGTACATTCTTTTGCATGACTTTTTTCCAAAATTTTTTTTTTAAATGAGTCAAATTTTGAAATGATTATTTTTACAATTTTTTCCATGTTAATATTTCTGTTTAGGATTATTTATAATAAAAATATAATTATATCGAATATATAAAACCTTTTGCATGAAAAATTAATACTGACGGTAAACGAGAATAAAAGCCATGTGATCTGAAGCACGTGCCGCTACCTGGGTTGAGATAAGATCAAATTGATCTTCCTATATATACCAAATGTTGTTTGAGGAACTGGGCGGAGGAACGGCAGATCAATAAAAGCTCCCACGTAGAACAATATTACCTACATTTAACAGATTTGTGATGGGGAATTATTATTGTGTGTATTCTGGGTTCAGGTTATAAGACACAAATCAGATAGTTCTGAATATTCGAATTTAACCTGCTGAGGGAAACGTGACATCTGTTTATGAAATACGAAGATACGGTGTTAAACAAAAATACGGAACTAGTCAAAATAGCACTTTTTAGTGCCGTGCTATAATTTTTACTCTAATGAGTCATATGAATACTCATAGAAATGTTAAAAAAAAAATTGAAACTCGAATTATTGATACTACACTTAATAAATATAGTTTAAAAAAACTAAAAAACACGCTTTTAAAGCACATCAAACTAAAAAGTGAAAAATAATTATTAATATAAACTGAAAACAATAATGAACGAAAAATACTAGTATTATTGTGAAAAAAAGCGTGGGTTGCTCGATATACGAAAAATATGGCACAAAGCGCCCCACGCTTTTTTCACAATAATACTAGTATTTTTCGTTCATTATTGTTTTCAGTTTATATTAATAATTATTTTTCACTTTTTAGTTTGATGTGCTTTAAAAGCGTGTTTTTTAGTTTTTTTTAAACTATATTTATTTTTCACTTTTTAGTTTGATGTGCTATGAAAGCGTGTTTTGTAGTTTTTTTTAAACTATATTTATATTGCTTATTGATGCTGATATTATAACATATTACGATCCAACAGATATTTCTGAAAAAAAATATATTTTTTTATTTCAGCCATGGGATTTGAACTTACGCCCGAGTCCGTCGTTTCGCGTCGACTAAGACTTGCCCGCTCGGCCAATGACCGAACTGAGAATCACGGAATATACTTACAATATTAAGCCTCTTGCTCTCACGCAGAGGATACGTGAGGAAAGGACTGGCGATCCTGATCAGGATAATGATATAAACTTATCAAATTATTGTATTGCTACCGGTTCTTCGTAAGTGTACAAAGTTTCAATTAAATCTGTCCGTTTAAAGTGGGTCAAAATCGAGTCCAAAGAGTCGGTTACAAACAAACAAACATACAAGTGAAGCTAATAAAAGCGTGTTAATAAAAGTATTCTGTTCTGTTTTAATTTAAAGCTAGCACATTCTACCTTGAACTAATAGATTAAGTAAAACCTATCAGTATTTATTCTATTGAAACAGCAAAATTCTAGTTTAAATAAAAACGTAAACTCAAAATTTTGTAAACAATTAGTTCGAGAATGATAGTTTCATCGCCGAACAAAACAATCCATAAAAAATAATAAAATCTAAAGCTAGAACAAATATAGATTGGTTACAATATACACACCTAGTGATTTCTTCCATATTCCCTTTTTTCACAGTAGTTACCTATGCTTTTTACAAACTACAGAACGTATAAACACTAATACAACCCACAGGTTAGAATTCCTCTAAACTGTGATACAACCACGAATTTCCTAATATTAAGAAATTTGTGAACACATCACACACACTAACAGACATCTTCGGAGAGAAATGAAATGAGAAAGGAAAAAATGACATCCAAAGGCAGCGCGAGCTGCATTCTAGATATTAGATCTAAATGTAACTAGATAATCTAAAATAAGATTTTTAAGTGCCTCTCTAACAATAAATGGACACTGTACAAACAGCTTTTATAATATGACAAAAATGACGTGCTTCTCCAGCGCAAATCTTGCATTGACAAAAATTGATAGTAAAAAGAGATGTATTATAGTATTTCTCAAGCGTTAATAGAGGACTTTGTTTAACTACCAAAAATTCGATACGCGGCTGTAACTTTTCCGTCGGGTCGATTTTAGCTGGGTATTTTCTTCAGTACCTTCATCGGCATCTTTGTGATCTTCTGTTACGTTTAAAAGGCTGGAATTGCTTGCGATAAATTCCAGTGCAATAAAGGCAAACATTAGTATACCTCAATTCTATTTTTCGGCACCCACAAGCCTAGCCACCACACACTTTGACACATCTGTAAACAATTTTTTGTAAAATATAATGTGAAGCAGGTGGTTTTGAGCAACTCTATTTTTAAAATATGTGATACGGTGTTCAGAGTTGTTGCATTTATTTTAGCACCAAGTAAAGAAAGAACAATTTTATATCCACATCTGCAATAGTATCTGGAGAAGTTCCTTGGAAGGGTACGGTTGATTACGAACATTTCAGCACATTGTTAACGTTGTCGAATTTTTGACGTAAAAGGACTCTATCGACGATAAAAAAGAACTCAATAGTTTTTGTTGAAAATTTTATACTGAAATGTTGTATAAGAAGTTTGTTTTATGCAGATCTAACCAATCGTTAGAAAGATATTCACAAAAAACTTATTTTGGGTATCATTTTACCAATATGACGACGAAACTTCCAATCGGATCTTTGAATACTTAGTATGTTAAAAAAGAAGTAACACTAACTATCACAGGTGTCAAAAATCAGCTGTGTTAAATTTGTATTCGCTATTTCAGGTAAGAATATGCAATTTTCCTGTACTTACATGTTTTAATGTGAAAATCCTGAAGGGTTGTGCAAGATTTCAAATGGTATCTTGCATGGTAGCTCTTAGACCATCGTTTGTATTAATTTTATGTCATAGTAGTATATTTCTTAATATAATAGAATATTTTTCTTATAATTCTCATTCATTTATTATTAATATATAAATAGAATACATTTCTTGATAAATTGGAGTACTGAGAGAATTGCTTCTAAATTCAATTTATAATTCTTGGTACGTAATAATGTAAAAAAAATTTTACTTTTTTTATAAAACATTTTAATAATTTAGAAAAGGTAGCAAATTTCTTAAAAAAACAGTACTTAATTTGCATCGAATTATGTTACGAGAGTAATAAATTTTCGTCTAAATTTTGTTATGCTTGTGTTTTAATTAAAATTAAACATTGTATTTCTCCTCGGTTTTAATTCTTGCTGGAAGTAATTATAACGTAATTGTTTTTTCATCGTAAACACAACTGTGGATTTAAATAGGTTCTATTTCAACTGTGATCTAGAATTTTCACGGTGTCTGATAAGGTACAACTTTGTATTGTTTTTTCCTATGTCAATAGTAACTTCATCCTTCAATAGAAATGAACTATATAATAAGGTGTTCATTGTTTAAAATACAAGGAAATGAGAATAAGACACTATACACGAAATCACCAATGTTGTAAAAAAATTGAAAACTGTATTAACTTTCTTCCTGAAAATTAATATAAAAATAAATTATAAAAATAATACAGATATCTCAGAAGTAATGTAACAGGAGGATTTTTCATTTAAAATGAGTTTTAAGTGTAATGTATGAGAAACATTTCAAATACAGCAGCTTTAAGGAAAATTTTACTTTTCCTTGTAAAGTAAACTAGAATATGTATTGTCAGTTCTTGAAACAGGTCAAGCTGTATCGCAACTACTATTAACTTCTACTAAAATTGTTGTTGTAAAACCTTCAGCATATTTTATAAATTGTACGAAATATATACATGTTTCAGTAGATATTGCTATATAAATTATATAATTACAAGCGTTACGTTAAAAATAACTTAGTTTTAATATATTGATCCTAATAACAGAAAAATAAAACGTAATGAGATATTACGCCAACTGCAAAAAAAAAGAACTTTAGATAGTATAAATCGATTATTTAAAGTGAGTATTTACAATGAACATTAGGAAATTTACTTGAATGGAAATATTTGCCAAACTCTATTTCTCTTGATTTTTTTAATAAAATATAATTAAAAACTTGCAACAATATTAAAAACATAATTTTGTCTCTATCAGAATTTCGATTTTGGGAAACCTGTCATGAATACGACGCAGAAAAGTTACTTTACTGCTGAATGAACCGGGCATCCTTGTTACTACCAGTTAATATGTTAAAAGAAGAATTAAACAAAATTAATATTGTATAAATTTTAAATATCAAAAGTTCTACAGTGAGCACGTAAAGGTTGGAATAAATTCCGTAAAATCGTTACAAAGCAAGTGACAAAAATTCGCTCAGACACGTCGATTTTTAAATTCTTTTCTTAATTTGTTTATTTAAAAAAAATATTATTACATAATTTTTTTTAAAAAGTTATGACGTCATCGGCAATTTTTTTAAATGGGAACCCCCATTTTTAAAAATTTCATTTGAAAGAGCACATTTTTCTGCATACAGTACGTTAAATTCTAAGGCATGTTGCACGACGAAATTATCGAAAAAAAAATCTTAACTACTTTTAACAGTTATTAAAACAGAAATACAAGAAATAATAAATCCAGCAAAAAATAATTAAATCAAATGTTCAAATTGCGTACCATTTACTTCTTGACAATGCCCAAGCCGAAATTCAAATTTTCGCAAAACGTTAGTAATTGTTTCGGGTCCAATTCTTCCACATTCGTACCTAATTCTGTCTTTTAAGTCCTCAATGTTATTCGGTCTATTGAAATACACTTTGGATTTAAGGTAACCCCATAAAAAATAATCCAATGGAGTTAGGTCCGGAGATCTAGCTGGCCATTCTAATGAACCGCGTCTACCAATCCATCTGTCTGGGAAAATTTCGCTTAAATAATTACGCACTATTACCGAATAATGCGGTGGTGCGCCATCTTGTTGAAACCATATGGAGTTCTCCGGTACATTAGGGTTTTCGCCATTTGGATACAGTGCGGCAAGTCCCGGTATTATGTTTTGTTGGAGCAACTCCAAATATTTTACACCATTTAATGACCCGTCAATAAAAAATGGACCCAAAATTGTAGTCCCAACAATTCCAACCCACACGTTTACTTTCTGTGGAAACTGGGTATGTACCTCCATCATCCAGTGTGGATTTTCATGTGACCAATATCGACAATTTTGCCTATTTACAGCGCCATTTAAGCAGAAGGTGGCTTCATCAGAGAAAAGTACTCGACTTAAGAAATGTGGACTGGTATTACATCATTCCATCATGGTTTCGCAAAACTGTACTCTGCGGTCGAAATCATCCCCGTTAAGCTCGTGAACTAAAGTTACTTTATATGGGTGCCATTTATTCTTTTTCAAATATTTTAAAACAGTCGACTGACTAATTGACTGCTCTGCTGCGACTTCGCGACCTGGTTTGTAAGGATTATCCTCCATTGTCAGTAAAACATCTAACTGTTTATTTTCTGAAATTGCAAGACGACCTCTCGTATAATTATCTCTTACATGACCACACTCTCGCAACTTATTTTCTATTTTGCTAACAGTTGATTGTGTAATCGGTCGATCAGGGTATTTATCGTTAAATAATTCAGTAACCCGAGTTTGTGTTCGGGACATGTCTCTACAACCAATCATCACCAAAATCTCAATTCGCTATCTCTCACTTAAACGTTCCATTATTAAAACTTTAAATAATGTGATAACTGAATGTGAGTAAATGTGAACTAACGTGATAGCCAGGTCCGCGTTTCTACGTAGATGAAAAAAGCGTAAACATGAAAAAAGTGTAAGTCGTAAAACAGTTCCTCTACCAAGGTTCGACCATAAGTAAAACACGTGTGTGCTATTAATGTTAAATTGTTTTTTTTTTTTCGATAATTTCGTCGTGCAACATGCCTTAGAATTTAACGTACTGTATGCAGAAAAATGTGCTCGTTCAAATGAAATTTTTAAAAATGGGGGTTGCCATTTAAAAAAATTGCCGATGATGTCATAACTTTTTAAAAAGAGAATGTAAATTTTTTTTTTTTAAATAAACAAATTAGGAAATGAATTTAAAAATCGACGTATCTGAGCGAATTTTTGCCACTTGCTTTGTAACGATTTTACGGAATTTATTCCAACCTTTACGTGCTCACTGTATGTAAGTATCTGTGGATATTACATAAACAAATAATATATGTGTCAAGTTTCAAGCTTGATATATTCTGAAAAATGATAAATAACTTTGAAAAAGGAAACAGATTCGTTTTCCGAAATGTTAGGGATGCATAGTATTATTGTTGTGTCTCATATCAGTTGTCGAAAAACACCCTCAGACTAATCTTTTAACGTAAAGTCACAAGCGCAAAGGTTTATTTTTTCCAGTGACATACTGAGTAACTAACTCTAAAACAAGATATTTACATGTTTTTACTCTAGTTTATAAAAAAACGTAGATAGACCGCCTTCTGTGATTATAGAGAAATAAGTGGATATACTGAGGAACGAAAAATAACACGACCCTTATTACCAAATTTTAACGAAGCTAAGAGACGTGATCCTTTTCAACATATTAAAATTTCATATATGAAGATTAAAGAACCAAAATGCAAACATTTATTTATTTAATATATCTTTAATGTGCGGTAACCTGCATAAGAGACGCCAATGCCTCTTTGTTCGTAAATTACTTAAAGACTTCTTTAAAAAGGCCTTTTGGAATCATCAGATATCAAATTTCTTGCTCAATCCATTTACTAAATTAAATATTTAATTCGTAATTTTTATCAACCACAAAGTAATCAAGTTGCAATTTGTAAACTCAGCGTTTCTAAGACTCTTCTTTATATACTGTTTCCTTATTTTAAACTACGTATCTACTCATAATTAGTGTTTGATCAAACTTATCAGTCACACCTGTCGTTATACAATAATTCTCCTTTTTAAGCAAGCATAGGCCATACAAGATTTTTCAGTAGTACAAAGAAGAGATAATGTCTTATTATCTTTTAATTAATACAGCAATTATTATTTATTCTTTCAAAATCTCGTTAAAGAAACTTTAGATGGTTTAACATGAATTTTATAAATAAGCTTTAAAATACATTTCTCTCAAAAGTGCTGCAAGGCAACCAGCTGTTTTTGCCTCAGTTTTGGATGGATTAATTAACGTTTATAACATTTTTAACATCCTTAGTTTATTTTCTGAGTTTCCGTAACTCCATTCTGTTGTTTTTTTATTTAAATAAATTTAATAAAATGTGAGGCAACGAGTGAACACAACTTTTTTTTACTAAATCAGGTCATTATAATATGCTGGTTTCAATAAAAAATGCAACACCAAGAATTCGTTGAGAAACTTTGTTGAAATTTCTAGAGAAATTTTGTTTCATATTAGCTAAGAATTGATTAAAATTTAAACAAAGTACAACGTTTTCTGGTCTTTTTGTATTTTTTTTATTTTATTGAAAATAGGCAAATGTGGATGAGTTTAATGTTATCATTTAAGTTTTATACTTCTTTGGAAATACCTAGAATTCATAGAAGAGGCAATTTCCGTCAGTTAAGTGACATTGAACGAGGGAGAGTAATCGGTATAACCCGTTTATATATACTATTGGACTCGATTTCATGCAAAACCTGCGTGTAGTGTAGTAAACAATGATGGAATAATAGTAAACTGATAGACGACAAAGACAGTTGCTCTGCGGTTCTGGTTGCTGGTTAAGCAGAGTAACGAGAATGAATGTTATTTATTGCAACCGCGACGTCTCTAGTTCCCGGCTGAAAGCATTATAGTCAACTCTCTCCCGCATATTTAAACTCTAATTCTCTTACTTTTTATCACATTAAACGGAGGTTTTGCATGAAATCGAATCCAATAGTGTATGTATCATCGATATTTGCATTTCTATAGAACTCGACGTTCCGGATACATAAATTTTGCATTATTATTTGAGATACGTTAATAAATAATATAAGTGGCATGTAACAAATATCAGACCATCAACAATTTTCATTTCATATCAATGATTTGTATAATAATATAATCACCTATTTATCTGTATCACTATTGTTGCCCTTTTTGAATCTTGTGACTAATAGAAGGTTTCATCATAACTAACTATTGCTGTGTGTGCGCTGAAAAATTACAGTACACTTCATAGCTAAGCTACAAATGAAACGCTTGTTTACGATGGATCAGCAATCGATTTGCTGAATCATCAAAAAGAATAACAGCAAGTAATAATGTTATTGTTGTGTAAATAGCCTCAGACATTTTAAATATCCGCTAGTTCGACTATACTAGGATCGAATATTCAATTCGATGTCTTCGTTAATAGTGTGGTTGGTCCTATGTCTAATGTTTAGGACGTTGACATTAGGAAAAAAAATAAAGTAAAAAAAACTGTTTTACATGGAAGTTGTATATCATGTTAATTAAAATTAACGTTCAAATATCCGTGTTAAATTATTTTATATAATGAGGTCATTTCACTTTTTTTATTATTTATATATACTATAAAATGCACGATATTACAGCGTATCTAATTACTGTTTTTCCATAGCTTAAATTGTCCTAAAACAAAATGTTAAAATTCGAAAAATAAGACTCCCGTTAAAAATGTCCGATATGGTGACGTCACGGTTTAAAACATGCGCAGTAGAACTTAGTTCCCAATTTGTGTTGCCAGATTGTGTTGTAAATTTCATACCTTTCAAATTTATTGTGGCAACTGACGCTCTGTGATTGTTATTGACTGTCAAATAATAAGGTGTTTATTTTGTTTTTAATACTTAACAGCATTTACAGACCTTGTTATAATAAAACTAATCCCGTATTTTCCACACTTCTAAATTCGACGCTAAAATTCAATATTTTTAGCAAAAAAACTCTCTCAAATTTTCCCTTTAATAAAGTTAGGCTACACCACAAAGAGAAGAAAACTATTTATGTATTAATGATAAGACTTCAAAGAAATCGTCATTAACATCATAGCCTGACAAACACTACTGTCATTTTTACTCTCTTTTTCTCTTTGATACTTACCTATTCAGTAGGATACGAATATGATAATGCAACATACCTTTATTTTACCCTTCGAGTTATAAATTGTAACGTCAGTATTTCAAAAGTTATAAATTTATATTAATGATTTATAAATAAATAACATAATACATAATTATTTTAAAATATTTAGCGTTGTGTATATATATATTTTTAAAATAATTATTTATTTTCATTCAATTTATCTACTGTAAACTACCCTATTCTAGTTTTTAATGGTACCTATTCATTCAACGACTACATGCTGTAATTCGCACTACTGCAATTAGAATTTTGTGTGTTAACGCGTTACAAATTTTAATAAGCGGTTAATATATTTTATTATATTTCTCTGCGACAGTTTAGTAATAATTTGCAATAAAAATAGCTTTTTGCTAACCAATTAAATTTTTGTTCTTATTATATTTAACATTTTCCTCACATAATTAACACTGTTAGTATAGATGTTAATCTACCACTTCCTTATTAACAAATTTGAAATGATGTATCCCTTAATTTAGCTCAGTAATTGTCCGTAACGGTTGTAATCACCTGTTCATATAAAGTAACTATAAAACGCATTTTGACATCACAATCACTCTTTTTGTGGGCAATTTTGCAGCAGGGCGTAAGGTTTGACCCCGACATGCCTCAGACGATCCGACTGGAGTTTGCTAAAAGTAACACCAAGGTTAGCAAGCCCAAACAGCAAGCTGCTAACGCCGCCAACACGCACCCAACTTTGATGCACCCCCTCACCGGACGTAAGTACACGATCCACCCCCGGGGAACGAGGGGTGGTAGCTACCTTACCGCACACCCCTCCCCTCACATTTCCCCTCCACCTTAAGGCTTCACTCCTTGTAGTCTACTTAATGAATACGAAATGTGACTAATATATCCTGCTGCTTAACTTATTGTACATACAGGGCTTCTCACAGAAACGGAGCCGTCCCTTTATAACTACAAGGTGAACCAAAAAATATGTAAGCCTAATTTTGCTTTTCGTTTATTATTCGATTTATTTGCTTCTAGGTATAAATAATTAAATGAAACATGTCCAATGTAACCACCAAGAAGTATTATTTAGTTTATCACCTCGTAATTTAAATCGCTATGGTATTTACCAGACTATATTATTTGCTTTGAATATGCATTTTTATTTTTTTACTACTATCACCAATGGAATTGGTTATAAAATTGCATATATTTTTTCATCATGGACACTATTTAGAAATTTCAAACAAATTCAAAATAACGTGACAAAAAAAATATTAACACCTAAAGTAGTTTCATTGTTCAACTTGAAAAACGCAGTCTAGTCTTATCAATGTCTTTTGTATTTTTAATATAATGATTAACATATTTTGAGAAATACTGAGGTGGATTTTATAATTTTAGCTATGATTTAAAGACAAAACAATGCTTTTTAAAGTCGATGATATAAAACAGAGAAGAGTTCATATCTTGGATTTTATTGTTTTTTGTAAATTTGTAACATATTTGCAATCAATCATGACTGTTGTTTAACCTGAAGACAAAATAACGGTTAATTTTCAAAAAATATATTGAAAAAATCTAGGGTATGCTTTCTCTTCATCACCCTGTATATTGTCAATCCTTGTAGCTTTATATTATCCTTCCTAAGATAAAATTACTAAAGTAGGACTTTGATTTCTTGTAGTGGTATTCCAGACTTTAATGTTAACTTAAATATTTAAAAAAAAAACTTAGGCTTCATGAACCAAAATCGCCATAACGTTTTACTGTAAGACGGTAACTTATTTTAAGTTGATTTTTGAGGTTTCGTTTTATTTAAATTAATGTTTGATTGTTATCAAAAATACAAAATTCGATCGAGTGGCTGTTTTTCAATAACTTTCAAAATAAAGTGTTCTATATTTCGATGTAGGTCAATAACAGTTAAAATGGTAAAAATAGACAGGTCTAATCCTTTCATTCAACCTACCAAAGGCTACAAAAATCAAGCAAATTAGATTATTCACAGGAAATAATTATGAATTATTTTATCAGTATGTAAGTGTGTACAATGTGCAAACTATCAATAATGGATTTAGGGAATTTCTTATTAATTTATCATATTATGTTGACATACGTTTCCCTTTTTACAAATGTGAAAATGCAAAACAACAAAAAACGTTGGGTATCATCAGGAATTAGAACCTCTTCTAAAAAAACTTAAACTTTTGCATAAAATAATGACAGCAACAAAAAGAACTGAAGATAGAAACATATACTGTTCTTATAAAAATGTCTATAATAAAGTTTCTATAAAATCCGCTAAGAGATTGGATAATGACAACATATATTAATAAATCGTATAATAAATCAAATGCTGCTTTGGCGATAATAAATGAGGACCTTGGTAACATATCAAGTAGATCTAAAATTATTCCTCATTTAAAACTTAATGATAAAAGTCCACAAGAAATATCTAATACTATGAATTATCATTTTGTAAATTTACCCATTCAGCTGACAGAAAATTTTAAAAATGCAAATATAAATAATAAAAATATTGAAAACGTGTCTGTTTAAAAATTTTTGTAACGAATAGTATACAGGGTGTCTCAAAATTAATTCCCCAGCCGCCGAGGTTAAACTCTATGACCAAAAATGAGTCAAAAATCATTATGTCAAAATTTCGAAAAGTTACTCCTTACGAAATTATGGCCATCTTAAAGATCGCAATGAAGGTATTTTTGCAAATCAATTTTTGAAATAGGTATCCAGGTAAAGATAGTTTATAATCAAGTCACCCCTGACGAAGACAGAATACGACATTTTGTGTGTCAATGTCAATAAAATATTTCAAATTTAAACTGACGTACAATGGTAAACAATTAAGTTTTCATACTTATTATAATGCCCAGAAGGTACAGCAATCAAGAATATTTAGATATGATTAAACTACTTGAAGTTTGTAATAATAATGCTCGTGCCGCAGAGCGTCTGTACCGCCACCGCTTTCCTACTAGGCGACACCCAGATCATAAAATAATAAGCTTTTGAAGTTCGTCTACTTGAAACTGGATGTTTGGCACCTAACATGATTCATGATGGTCCTCCTAGACACCTAACGTGGCAACAGGAAGAGCAATTACTCCACGACATTGAAGAAGATCCGGTTGTAAGTACCAGGATGTTGGAAGCCAATCGTCACCATCGTCGTAGTACTATTAACAGATTCATGCAAACAGAAAATTGTGCTTACAATTTTCCAGATGGTTTTTAAATTATTGCTTAGATACAAATGAAGACCTTTTTAAGCAAGTATTGTGGAGCGATGAGTCCTATTTTAATCAGCAAGGAGTGTTTAACCAGCACAACTTGCATATCGACGCTTAAGAAACAATACCTCTTATCTCCAAATTAGCAGTTTTACAGGAGACGAAAAAAACTAAGTTTTCTTATTAATAAATATGAAACCTACATGTTATTTTTATCATGGAGGTCATGGAGATACGAGTTATTTTATTATTATTTGCTGTTATATGAGGTATTTTTTAAGTAGAGTTTTTGGTATCACTATTAATCTTGGAGATACAAGATATTGGGAACTGTTGGACATAGGAGTGGACATTAATTTAAAATTCTAAACCGAGTTTTGACAAAAATGGAGATACGAGGTATTGTTTCTTAAGCGTCGATATCTGGAATTACGAAATTCCACATCAAATTAGAAAATCACATAAGCAAGTGCGCTGGAGTATAAATGTGTGGATTGGTCTGTTGGGCAATGACATAATAGGACCACATTTTCTGCCTAGGATATTAAACGCAGAGAATTATGCAAATTTTTGTGAAAACATATTACCTACATTTTTGGAAGATATTTCTTTATTGCAACGTCACAGCCTTGTGTATCAACATAATGGAGCGCTTGCTCATTATTCTCGAAATGTTCGAGAGATATTAAATCGGCGATTTCCCAATAAATGAATCGGTCGCGGAGGACCTACTTCTTGGCCACCTACGTCCCCGGATCTCAACCCAATAGACTTTTGGCTTTGGGGTTACTTGAAAAAATGCGGTATACAAAGTCCTATCGAATAATGAAGATGACGTTATTGTTCGGATTTATGGAGCATTAACTCAAATTACAAACGAATATAGGTCGTGTTGAAAACAATTTTCTTCGCCGATTGCATGCATGCATAGAACAAAATGGCGAACATTTCGAACATTTACCTTTGTAAATTTAAGTATTTTAATTTTATTATGTGTAGATGTCACTTGATTTAAATTAATAAGCTATCTTTACCTGGATACCTATTTCTTGATTTGCAAAAATACCTTCATTGTGATCTTTAAGTCGGCCATAATTTCATAAGGAGTAACTTTTCGAAATTTTGACATAAGTGATTTTCGACTTATTTTTGGTCATAGAGTCTAACCCCAGCGGCTGGGGAATTAATTTTGGGACACCTTGTATAATAAGATTATTTCATTCAGTAACAAATACAATAGTCTGTGTGATGAACAACATGGCTCACTACACACTTAACTTCCTCGATGAATTATATGTATAATAGACAATAATAAGAACTATTTGGGTGTGTTCATTGATCTGAGCAAAACATTTGATTTTGTCAATCATGCTTTGTTCATAGAGAAATTAGATAAATATGGTCTTCGAGGTAAGTTGGGTAGCTAGCTAGAGTCATACCTGTCCCATCGTCAACAAATCGTTGAAGTAGATGGTATTAAATCTACGCTTTTGCTAATATCCTGTGGAGTTCCACAGGGTTCGGTACCGGGGCTACCACTATTTGTACTTTTCATAAATGACACCTAACATTTCCCAAAAATGTCTTATGTTTGCTGATGATAATTCACTATTCATTGCAAATGATAACTTCAAAAATTCAACTGAGATTCAATACTTTTGTGGCCAAGATTAACAATGATAAATTACTGATAAAGGAAAAAAAATATATTAACACAACGAAAAAGCCCCCATTATATGAGAATAAAACTTTTCAACAGGTTTCCAAATAATTTAGAGGATCTTATTAGCATAAAAAAAAATAATAAAAATGAAGTACGTACTATAACATTAAAACATATTTTTTATAGTGTCGATGAATTTTTAGAATGTGTGTTTTAGTGTGTTTCTGGATTCATGAATTTTAATTAAATCTTATATTGTAGAAGATATATAAGGATAATTTTAATGAGTTTGTCGTAGTTTACATTTGTATAGATAATTTATTGTTATACATTATTCATCAAGTGCTTTGTATTTTGACGAATCCGATACTATGTAATTATTGGTCTAATGGAAAAAAAAGTTATTGTTATTATTGTTATTATTATTTTAATGGAACGGTGTGACATAAGAAAAATTTTGCTAATTTTCGTTTATTTGGAGAAAACTAAACTATCAATTTAGCTCAATTAGCAATTTTAAGAATGTTCAAGACATTTCAACATTAGTCAAAACTAGAGTCTGCTTATTGGAGTATAATTCTGCTTATTTTTGCCCATTTTGCCATCTCTCAAACTATTCAAGTTACCAAGATAGTCGAGAGGGTACACCCTGTATAGACAACATTAATCATGTTAATATAAGTCACGATGTCTAATTCCATCATACACACACCTAAATAACCTTATTATGTATTTAAACACAATCTGAGGTTCGGTGTACGAAGCGTTATTTTGGTGTCAAATATTAATTATGAAGGTGTCATAATATCAATAATAAATTGCTGCAGACTGCCATCAAATTAATAAGAAATTATTTTGATAAATTGCTTTAACTTGAGCGATCGCGATGTTTAAAATTCATCGATGCTTCAATTAAGTTTCCGTATTAAAATGGTAGTTCGCCCATTAATATTAAATGTGTCTCTATGGAATTTTCACCCTTTAATGTTTTTCATTACAATAGAGATGGGGATCACTGTCGAGGTACTATAATTTATATTTATCTACATCAATAGATAAAAAGAAACAACAAACCTGCATTAAATTTGTTTGGAGCAATTTAAAAACGTCATACCAATATCAATAGTAGACCAATCTACACTCAGCCAAGAGTCCTTATAGTCCTTTTTTAAACTGAATAAAATTGTCAGAATAAGAGAAATAACATTAAAAGTATTTTTAAACTAGACCTGTGTTTTATAAATAAAACTAATAATCAAACATACAAAGTAGATAGGAAATAAAACGTTGGCTATATTTCATCAGAAAACAGAGACAATAATAAAAAAAACCTTTTATCACTTTACCTGATGATTTTATTATAACTTAATCAGTTTAAAATTGTTTTGATCCACGACTGCCAGTGAACTTTATGGAATTAGTTAATGAAGCCCAAACTTAGCACAGGTTTATGTTTTATGTTTATTTCACTTTACTTGTTTTTATTATTAAACTGAATGTATTCTAAATTTAAATTTCAATCTGCACTCAATCAGAATTAATTCCACATTTAGATATTGCAAATTGAACTAAATAGAATTAAGCTGACGCAGACTACATTCCAAATTGATAGGTTATATGATCATTCTCGGTTGATCGACAAATAACTTGGATAAGCTTAAATTGATACTGCAGTGCATGTTAACCTATGTCTATATTGTAATTAAACATGCTTCTTCGAAGCGTAACCTAAGAACCAAAATTACGTTACAGTAATTAATTGATGTTAATTCATATGTTAAATTCTCAACATCCTTGACCTAATGTTAGATGTAAGTTTTGTTATAAACAATGCAAATATCATAATTTATAAGTATTTGTGATATTTTCTAATTTCTAGTTTTTTAAGCGATTTTAAAAAAATTCTGAATAGATGAACATATGCCTCCATTAGAACAACAGAGTATTTATCCAATGCTTATGTCTGACTATTTATAACCCAAAAATATAAGGGCTTAATTTATTTAGAAAGAAAGCAGTGGTAATACTGATTGGTGACGTAAATAAGCAGACGTTGAATTAAAAAAAGGTTTTTATTATAAATTCAGATACGATTTATTAATGAAAAATGAAGAGCTGTATAAATAAACAACTATTCTTTTTACTTTTAATCATAATGTGCACAAAATTCACGAGACCCACGAAATATGTACAACTGATTAATGTAAAAGAATATCAAATAAAACATACGGTAGACAAAAGGGACGATTTTCTTTCTTATGTTAGTATTTTAAAAATCATGTTCCATTTCCAAAGAATTTTGATATTTCAGTAAAATGACAAAAAAAATCAGTTATTTAGCAGTAATCTCTATATATCTTGAGGATTTTAATTAAGCACCGCCTGGTGACTTTAACGGGGGAGCAGACAGCAAACCTTTTATCTAATGATGAACCTGCAGTCCTGGCCCTCTATATTTTGCATTGAACTACATTTTGGAATTGTTTTTAATTGATTTATTCATAGTGAAGACTTGCCAAATGTGCCAATTCAACAGTGAGAGATTTAAAAAATTGTAAAACATTTTCTAACAAAATATTTAAATAATTTTGCGTTTTCGTAATTTGATGTAGAATTGAATATATGTATTACATGCATATACTTATACTGAAAAACCAAAATTGTAATATTTTAAGATATCATATGACAGAAAACTGTCCCTTGTGAACATACTCCAAATTCTGATTGGTTGCTATCTAGCAATTGATTAAAGTGTTGTTAATCAGTCAGTCAAGTTGTTTGTGAGATCATCATTTGTTTCCTTCTTTTCTCATTTTACGGCGTTGTCGATATCAAAATTTGAGCATTAAAATATTTCTATTTCTGATTATTATTAAAAAGTATTGTTGTAATATTTCATGAATTATTTCATGGCCTCAGTTACGTTCATATAAATCAATAGCAACCCCATAAGTCCAGCAATGAATCCATTTTAATACTATTGATATAATAAGGACAACCCTTTGACAATTTCTCATAGGAATAAGTTAACCAATCTTGATTCTGCTTATATCCAATATATTAATGTAGGTGCAATTTACACACTACAGCTGATGAACCTGTTACTAATATTTAGTAAGGAACAATTTTAATGGATATTTTAACAGTGGCAGATATAATTCATTTCGAAAAATTATATGAAATTTATGTGAATCATTGGATATAATATTTTTTTTAAATTTAAAAAATAATCTGGTTGTGTAATTACGGGAGGTCTCAAAAAATCAAAGTTTAAATCATGATTTTTTTGCAGAAAATAAGTCGAAAACATCATATACACTTATATTCCATACGGCTTTGGTTATGAGATACAGGGTGTCGAAAATTAAAAAAAAAGTCGATTTTTCTGAAAAAAACTCAAAAATGCCTAGTTGGAATATTGAATTTAGGCACATGTTAGAGTCGTATAAGTAGACGTTTTTACATATTATCTGAGATTTTACTTCCACCAGTGGCATCAATAACATTTTTATAGAGAAATATGATACGGCACTGTTTTTTAATCAGTTTGATAACTCCTTAGACGTTACTTATTAAAACTACATAAAAATTACCTCTTACATTTTTCCGTACGAAGTATTCTTTTGGAGAAAAATTCCAGGATATGTTTTACTGCTTAATTTCTGACCTCACCCAGAATGGCAGATATGTATTTTATAAATGAAGCCGTTTAGGACATGAGCGTATATGAAGACTTCTTTTCCGCCAAGAAATCACGCTTTAAAATTTGACGGATGTTTTTTGAAACACCCTGTATTCGACTTTATTTAACCCGTAATTTATTTTAAGTGCAAACGTGCCATATAATATTAGCCATAGTAAATAATTTACCTACCTATTAATTAAAAATGTTACATGAAAAAAATATTATGTGTAAAGAGAACATAAATTTATATTTTATAAAAGATCGCAGTTGAAACGTATTAAAATTATATGTTATCAGACAACATATTTTTTTGTTATTTCTCTACACAGCGCTCATTTAATATTACAGCATATCAATTATTTTAATGGTGCTTGCGTGTCCCTAGCTGGAAAGCAAGTGTAATGAAAAAAGGTTAAGTTTTTTTGATACCCTAGTTTTTAACTAGAATAATGTATTGAAAGTATGACAAAACTGCAACTTTAGTAAATTAAATCTAACATAAAAATAAGTGTGTAAACTGTTCATATTTATATGTATATACTATAATTTAATCATACAGGTACAGGCTCCGGTATAATGCTGTACTCAATTTAAAATTCAATTTCCTCATTGACTATTTCAGATATTGAAACTAAACAAAATTCATTTTGTTGAGAAATGTTAAAGCGTATAATAAAGAAAGACTGTATAGAAAATTAGGCATGCTTTTTTCAGTATCGTATTTAAGAACTAAACCTAAAAATCATTTTAGTCTGTACATTTTTAAAATGCATCGCTTGTGAAAGTCTGAGAACAGAAAAAAAATCCTCTTTTTAGTTAAAGTTAAGTTGAAACGTAAACTTTACGTTAACACAGAGCAGTTCATGGCCTTAATTTTGTTTTGAGTCTTTCATTACATTAAAAAATAAATAAAATAACGTAATTATAATTTTATATTTTTACAAATATGTCACAGCTTCCCTTAAACATTTATTCTCCTGGTTATTTGCTACAATGATTATTAAATTATTATAAGACAATATGCACATTACGTACGTCACGGCTGTCATGATAATGGTATTTTATTTTAATTTGAGGTTTGTTTTGTTGCAAAATAAAAAATAAATAAAGTGTCATCCAGTATATCACTAGTATTAAACCCTCAACAAATCATTCCTGTTAAGACGAAGGGGCGTGTATTTTAAAATTCTAAATTTTGAGATAAGGCTGTTAAGGACATTATTTATTTTTGTGTATACTCGTAGTATAATATGAAATAGAAGTGTATCTCTCTGTTTGTGTATACTGGAATAGATGTTTGACGTAACTCACATTAGACCATCTTATTTATATTTCGAAATACATTATCTCAAAACTTAGTATTTTGAGATATACCCCATAGTGTTAACAGCGATGAAATGTCGCTATAAGTATTCACAATTTAATGATGCAAAACAACCTACAATGATTTTTTTGTAATTTCATGTTTATCGTAGTACATTACAGGGAAAGTAGTTGTTTAAAAATAAAACGTTGTAAAACATTTGATAAGCGTTTTCTAAATACATGATTTATGACTGTACTTAAACTAGTAAAAAGACAATGCACATGTACGTGTTCCTTACGTTATATTTTAATGTTGCCCTGCCATTGGCTAAAGTGTAGGGTTCTGCACAGATAATTATTTTTATCTAGATAAGTAAAATACTATTATCTAGATACAAATACTATTATCTAGATACAAATAAGAGATAATCTTATATGTAATTACCCAGATTAAGATTAATTAATATACAGATGATTTGCTTTAAGTGTACCACTTTAAATATCTCGGTATTCTCGGTTAATATTGGCGCTAGAAACAAACGTTCTTAGGAAAAAAATTTAGTCTGCCTTTGTACTAAAACATTATTTTAATAAAAGGTTTATCATTAAGTCTATAAGGAAAAAACAAAAAAAATTCAGTCACCTGTAACTCTTTTGTTTTAAACGATGGAGGGGAAAGACTGCGTAGCTCAATTGTTTTTATTGTTATTGTTTTTGATGTGCTGTCTTGAGTTCAATCATTCAGGTTCTACGTACTTGCTTTTGAAGACAGTGCAGAATTTTCACGTGCTAAAATTATTTAGAAATAATTTGTTTGCTTTTATGGTTTGCAGGTATTTTTAAAAAGTTAGTCGCATTTCGTATGTAATATTTTGTAGATATCTTCGTAAAGCTTAAGAATAACATGTAAATAACCTTAACCTTATTATAACATAAAAACAATTTTCTTTATTAACAGTTATTGTAGAAGTCACCCCCAGTTATTTTTTACATTAAGATATAAGAATTAGTTGTTATGATTTATTTGTATTCTTGTTTTTGATTTGGTATTATTACTGAAAATATTAAGTAAACGTCTGCTTTTCAATAGTAGTTTGAATTTGAGTTCTATAATATACATTTTTGTTTGATATACAAATATCTCACATCTTAAAATAAATATATTTGTGAAAAAAAATTAAAATTGTTAAAAATTTTCGTTTACTAATTTTTTTTTTCAAATACTACAGGACAATTTCTCTTTCATATTGAATGTTGCTTGGCCTAAAACTGACGTTGTATAATAAGAATTACATTTTAAATCTTGATATTAGATTTGAAGATGATGTAATAGTCTTAAAATTTATGAAAATTTGCAAAAAGGCATACATGTCTTCAGGGAGAAGACAAAATTAAACTAAACTTTGAAAGGTTTAGTTTAATTTTGTTTAAAGATTTATTTAAAAAACTTCTTTCTAAGTATGCCATAGTCATCATATCAGTCATATTGAACTTAAATTTGGTTTCAATCTACAAATACCTTTACAATCAATGCTTGGTAATAATGACTAACCTTTTATGAGTTTACTCTGTGTGGTTTACCCTGTATACATAAATCAATTTTTAAATCAATTTGAAGTTTTGAGAGAACTCCAATTTTTGACCTTTTTGTATTAACATATCATAAATATTTCTTTCCTACTCATGATCTCATTAGTGGACACCCGATAGATAAAAAACTGCCTTTTTTCCGATTCAGTGACACAGGATGTCCTGTACTTGAAATACACCGGTTTTATAGTTTCATTCAGTTGTGCCGGAAACATAATTACCTTTGTATCCCTTTAAATTCGGTACAAATTAGAATCGTATAATAGCAGGAAACCGTTTTAAATCCTTATTGTTCTTTATTATGCAATTCAACACACTTTTTCATAGGTAAAATACAGAGCATAACCGTAATAAATGCATTTAGTTCATGAATTTAAACCTACGGTAGATTTCCAATTTTTTGTTTGACAAAAACCAATCCAGCTTAGTACAGACAAGTTGCTTTCAGATTTTTTACAGTTACCTATATACTAATTAAGAATTTTACAGCATCATTCATTGGCCGGAAAATAATAACTGACTAGTTTGGGTAGCCACAAGACATTTACTAGTGCAATTGCTTTAAACTGCTGACTGATACGTTTTAAGGAAATTTAAAAAAAATTTAGAGGATATCAGCCTATTTATAATCGGTTCATTAAAACGAAATTACGGTAATCAGTGGCAGTTGGTGAAATTTTTTTCGCAAATTTCAAATGCAATTTTATTTGTGCAAACCTTCTTCATTTAGTTGTGATAATTATGCCATAAAGTATTGCTTGTGTCCTATGCTCAAATACTAAAATATGCCATAACCCAAATTTCAGCAAGCACCACTGACAGCATATAATCTGTTACAGTGAAGAAAAAAGTAGGGTAGAATAAAGATATCTTTTTTATTAAATTATTTATTATTCATCTATTTTGCGAAAGCTGAGGGTTCATTATTTAAATAAAACGTACAGGGTGGACCAATTTTAATGTTTGTATAGAGTAACTCGGTAACTGTAAGAGATACAAAAAAATGGAAGACATATATCGATCTCTTTTTCTTTGAGACAAATTCACTGGCGAAAACATCAATTTGCTATCATCTTTTGTTTTCGAGTTATAAACAAAAGCCCGATTTTTTCGACTTTTAGGCACATGTCAATATCTTGGTTGTTTGTAAAGTTATGAAAAAACAACCTTTACATTCTTCAGGCCCTTTTTTCTGTATAATACAGTGGCGAAGAGAAAATTTAAAAAAAAAAGTGCAATTTCGAGTTATGGCATAAAATTGTATTTTTCTAAATGGGAATCATAGTTGGCTATGGTTTAGTTAAAAAGGATTTTTTTTTCTTTTTCAAACTATATATCATGTGGGGTCACTTTTGAGGTGTAAGTATTTAATAGCGAAAATAATATTTTAGTAGATTACTTTTTGCGTTTTTTTTATATTTATTCCAAGTAAGCGTGTCATCTATGACAGTGTTTATCCGTTTGTCAGTAAATTGCATATTAATAATTTTGTTTCGTTCATAATTACACCCCACTTAATCGTAAAAGTGAAGATGTCTTACGAAGATTAAGAGAAATATGATATGCTAGAATGCTTTATTCAAAGTAATAACAATTGTGATATTGCATCCGAAATATATTTAAATCGTTATCCAGAATGAAGACAACCTAACAGAGGTTAAAAGAAAATCTCATTAATTGTGGGTCTTTCAACATTTGCAGCGGAACAGAACAATTAAATTGCATACTCTTATAAACTGTTACATAATGCTTACTTTTAAGGAATTATTTAACTTAGACAACAACAAAAAAAAGGCGTTAAAAACTATGTTTTTATTTAGATATATCCAAGGTTAATTCATATTAACCTTCATAGATTCTTCAAAATTTCCTTTATGATTCATAAACGTACTAAGAACTACATGAATTTTGTTAAAAACAACTTAAATTGAATTAAATTTATGATTCCTTTTAAATATTTCTTAGTATTTTTTGTTTTTTTTTTTGGAATAATGCCACAATACTTTTGTTAGATTAGTAATATTTTATATTCTGTGAAGGTAATGAATTTCTTAATGAACGTTTTAGATCTTTTTTTGCGTAGTTAACTGAATATTTTTAAAATTCATAAATGTTGCTCAGTAGGTCAATATTTGTATTTATTTACACCGATTCTAGAGTCCCGTCAAACGGTTATGCTCCGGTTAGAAGGGTGACGTCAGACAATTTAGCAATCATATAGACGGGTGCCCATTGTAATTCCGCTAATTATCATCATAACCCCCAAAAAACCAACGTGAACTGCCTGTTTATAAACAGCATGTTCCTTCTTTGACATAAAAAACGGACATAAAAACCCACCGGGGACGGATATGTCCGTTTTTTATGTCAAAGAAGGAACATGCTACTTGTGACCTCAGGCAGATCTCGCTGATTCTTGATAGTCATTTGAGGTTATGATCATAAATAACTGGACTACAATGGGAACTCAATCGGTATCGGTCTAACGGGACCAATTATTTATGCTAAATATTTTTATTAGTCTGTCTGTCTGTGAGTCTGATATACAGGTTTCTTCCAAATTGTAGCTCAACAATACACCAAAATTAGACAAAGAGTTTAACAGTGGCTCAAAAAATTATTATTTTCCTTTTGAAAATAATTTTATAAAAATATTTTTATTTCTGGCAAAAAGTTAAAAATCGGGACAGTACAGAGAGTAAGAGTAAAAGTTTGTCATACTGAATATGTAGCCAATATTACCAAATATCGGATGGAAGAGCCAATTCTTAACGACATGTTTATATATCAATTTTTCATAGTTTTCAAACTTTGAAACCTTCCAATAAATTTATCTATTACAACCTGGGTTCATCTTGTATAGATTCAGTATCTATCATCTTAGCGTTCTTAATACTTACAACCATACTTTTATGTTCATCACTTTCATATTTTTTTTACTCTTCGTATTTTTTGGCTGAGAGATATTTGGATTCATTAATGTCAAATATGTAACTAGTTTTTTAGATGTAGAAATTATATATTTTAAATGTTTTATTATACTTCAGTAATATGGTTAATTCCTAGTCAAAATTCAAGAAATTAAGCAAATTTTACGAATAAATCATATTGTACACGAAAATTTATTTTTATTTAATGAAACTTTTTCTATTAGGTATGGAGCAAGATTTTTATGAAAAAAGTATATCATTTTTCATATTATTATTATGTAAATATACGATAGGAAGACTTTGTTCAATAACTTTTTGACATTAAATCATGTCAAACTATTGAACGAAATCTTCCTATCGCTGTAATAAATAATAGTACCAAGAAATCCACAAAAAAACACGAGCAAGAACACCTATGAATTTTCGAATGCATGTCCTTGATACACTGAACTGATTCTGCAGTTGGCTTTTTTGTGAAATATTATTAAATATTTTAAATATATAAAGGAAATTTACTTTTTTAATGTTTCAAAATTTTGGGGATGTAGAACAATTTCAGTAAATACTAATCATTTAAGTAAAATGTTAATAAATAATAAAGAAAACTGAAAAGTTACAAAAAAAATAGGAGTATACGAGTTGAAATGTAGTAACTGCGATGCTGTATACATTGGACTAACTGGACGAAATGTAAAAAACCGTTTCGAGGAACACAAGAAAGCTCTTGTAAACAATGTATATAGCACTGGCAGGTGAACATATTGCATAGAAAATAGTCATTTTATAGATTTAAATAACGTTAAAATACTTCATTCGGAGAAGAAAGGAAATAAACTTGATTTATTAGAACAATTAGAAATAAGCAAGGCTGTTAAAAATAACAAAAACCTAACGAATGAACAACAAATTTTTATCGGTCACCATATTTTAGATAAAATAATTTAGATTTAAAGAATAAAGCCCAAGTTATAAAAACATAATTTGCAATAGTTTTATAGTAGGTACCAAATGTGGTTATATAAACAAAGAACACAAATTTTACTATTCATTATTCCCTGTACCCTTGACAAAGGCCTAGAAAAACCGAAACACGTGTAAAGTTTTTAATAAAAAAATTTTGAAACATTAAAAAGCAAATTTCCTTCATATATTTAAAACATAACATCGATTAGACTGCAATTTTATTGTTATCTCAGATTGAAACGTCAGGTGTTGTTAAAGATTCAGTTGTACTTATTACCGATTTCCTGAAATATTTTTTTAAATCAAAATGCTTTTCTTGGAACAAAAAACATTTTTACTGGAATTGGTTCAAGAATGAAAATGGTGAGTGGAGGAAATCGCACCATGCCTGTTATCAGGAAATCAGGGAAAATACTCATTGTGTAGAGTCATTACACGAAAATTAACTTTTTGAAGTAACTTGGTTGTTTTTGAAATTATCAAACAGGTGGAAAAACCTTCTGAACTAATTTTTTTTTCTCAAAATCCAATTTTTTATTAAAAAAGCAATTGCGCATAGCATTTCAGAAATATGACATCTTACAATGTTTTCTAAATAGAACACCCTGTGTATTTTAAAATAATTCGGTTGCCATCATTTTCCTGATTTAGAAAATACCGATATGTATCATGTTATTTTAAAAAGTTTTTGAGATATATAGATTATGGTATCATTAAAACATATATAATGATTTTGTTAAACATAGCTGATTTTGAAAAGAAGAGGAATAATTAACCAAGACAGATATTGATTTTTTGAAAAACATTACGTTGACAAGTAAACTGCAACTTTATTTCAGACATGCAACTATTTTTTTGTCAAAGGCTACTACATTTAACAAAATCATTAACAATGTTTTAATACCAAAATCCAAATATCTCAAAAACTTCTTGAGATAACATGACACATATTGGTATTTTAACAGCGATACGCATTTTTTTTTTGTTAAAAATTTGGATTTTGCAAAAAAAATACTGAAAATCTCTACACCTTAAAAATAACCGTTATTTCAAAAAAGGACATTTTCGCGTGATATCCCTGTATATTTGCAAAGAGAAAGTTTTCATCTTGCAAAAAAAGTAATGCCCTTTTTTGTGTTTTTTTTACAGAATAGTATTATATAGCAACTGTGTTAAATTCTTGGAAAAATATTTACTGTAATTCATTTTAATTATAATATACGTATTGTGTAAAATAATAATATAAAGTATTCTAAAGAGAAAAAATGCGTGTTCAGAATTCCGAACTAGGAATGTTGACAGTTTGTTTGCTTCGTATGATGTATTTTTTAGAAAAAATAAATAATTTGGGTATTACACAAATAATTAATTTATTTTTTCTAGAAACTTTATTTTCATTGCCAAAAAATATATCAGTAGATTTAATTCTTATCAAGAGCAGATCCTTATTTTAATTAAGTGTACTTTTCAGATCTGGGAACACCATTCTTCCCGGGTGGACCCGAACTGTGGCACCATCCGCTGGCATATTCGGCTGCTGCCGAATTGCCTGGAGCGGCTCTGCAACATGCTACACTCGTCCATCCTGCGTTACATCCACAGGTTCCAGTACGTTCCTATCTTTGACTATCTACAGACAAAACTCTGGACTCTCAGCTGCAACAAGCAGGCGCCCCAGTCCATCACCACGTTAGTTTTATTTTTATTTTTGTTTTTCATTAAAGCAGATACATAATAAGCACCTCACAAGCACACACTCTCGACACTCCAAAAGTTTAAGTTTTTCTTAATAATTCCACTTATTGTAACTACTTTAAGGTTAAGCCAAAATTAACACTCCTGGATTTTATTTTATAAGTTTTCTCGCAAGAATCGCAGGGATTACAGAAATGTTACATGGTTATAATTTAATCCAAAATGGCGGGTTGTCTCAAAAAGTTACTTTCTTGAAAAGTAAAAGAATATCTCGGTAGTTAATACAATAACTGACAAAATTCCAGAATCGTCTTGAGGAATCATATTAAGCTTCAAATTTTTGCCCATAGAAAAAGTTTAAAATCATAACTCTTTAAATGAGAGAACTTTGAAATTAAGAATATGGCGAGAGTGCAATTTTATTTATATTCTTTGGTTTCGATGAATTTATTCATTTTCAGAGATTGCCATGTAGTCACAAGAAGATAAGTCATACCTCATTCTTAAATTTATTTCATAGAAACTAACAAAAATTTGCATCGTTTCTAACTCAAGAGAATTGAACCCTTAAAAAGACAACTTTCTTGAAAAAAAAAATTAAACGTAACTAATGGAATGAGCAAAAAGACACGTTAAGTTTCACCTTTTTTGGCTACAGAAAAAAAATTAAAATTATCTCTTCTAACTGGAGCAATAAAATTGAATGCTTTTGTTTCTTTCCTGTATTTATTTTAATCGTGATGAAAAAAATGTACCCAACTGTTTAATTGCCAAGGAAACGTGGTTCTAGAAACCGTACAAGTTAAACAATTCGAAAGTTATGAAGTCTTCAATTTGAACCAGTTTCTCCCATATAATAGCAACGCTCTTCGTTCCATTCAACTGTTGTTGGTTCCAAAACGTCGTACAGAGCAGATTTATTTATTTTGCGCATTCCAGTCTAGTAGAACAGAGAGGAACGGAAATTTTTTGGAAGAGCAGGAGTGGATCAACCACCTAAGACATCTCAGTTGTACATCACACATAGCTAGCACGTGCGCACAGGCAAATTGAGCACGCAAAGTTTTTTCTTCAACTTAGAACCACTGCTGCGTCAAAACTATCGTTTCTACTAAAAAATTGCATACGTTTTTTATAGAGAATTTAGTTGCTTTTATTTTACCGTAAAAGTAATATTTACGAAGATCTCCAAAAAATCCATTTTTTTGCACTTTCTTCGACGTGTATCGTAGTAAACACGGCCCGGATCCAATAGAATTTTTAATATCTCTCTCCAAAATGGAAATATATACCAAATATTATCTCTCTGAGAATTTTTCCGACGAAAAAGTGTATATAGAAATTCATATCTAATAAATGATGACAAGTTCCAACGCCAACATTTTTATTTTCCTTCGTTCTGTCTAAAACAATTCCACCTCAAAATCAGTATCTTTTGATATAGCTTTTTATTGTGAAATTTTCATTTCGATTTTCTTTGTACTTTTATAATGCGAAATATCACTAATATACCTAGTATATGTTGCATATTTTAACAGACATCTTTAGTAAACATTTATCTGATAAACTATTCATTTAACTTACATTAATTATTTATTTAAATATTAATTATTGGATCATATAAATCGCGGATACCCATGGGTATTTATTTAAACTTTTGTTGTTTATTTTAAAAATAAACAATCTGGTTTGTAAATTTCTTTTTTAAATAAACCACCTTCTACACTATAAATATTGTAAGTATTTCTGAGCTGATAAGTTGATAAAGGATTCATATATCAAAAAGTTTGTTTTGAGACAATCGAACTGAAAGATTATATGATAGCATTTTATAACAGAATAATATTTTTAGAATTTAAACATTTTCAACAGTAGATGGAAATTGTAGAAAAATACAGTCTTGTGAAAATGTATTGTCTTTAGAATCGTAGAATCATAAACAACTGATATTCAGGAAATATTCAGGTAATTACACTGGCCAACATAATTTTTGTAACATAGTTCACACCACTGTTATATTGTTAATACATCCCTATTAACTGAAAAAATATCCAACAAGTCCTTATACGTACCATTTTTGTGTGAACACAATAGACCCTATTATATTGCCAGGTAATAAACTTTATGATGGGTCAGCAATTTTAGAAGAGCAAGTTAAACTAAGGTGGGACATTTTCAGTATCAGTCTTGTTTTGACCTTCCAAGTGCCCAATTGTGTCTGTTAGAAAGTGTTTTCGTTTGTCTACATAACTCTGTTACGACAACAATGTCCAGTCAAACGCGCCGAAGTTGCTAAACCTCACCTTCCAAGTTTTGTTACATTTGAGGGGAATTCCTTGTGAAGTCACAAGCGAGGCCATTGTCTGAAAATGTGAAAAAAACATATTTTGTGTATTTTGGAGTTTTAGTCGGAGATCAACAGATGCAATGGGCTCCCCACGTTTGTTGTGTAAGTTGTACCATGTCACTAGTGCAGTGGATGAAAGGTAAAAGAAAAAGCATGCCTTTTACGGTTTCAATGGTATGGCGAGAACCCACCAATCATTGCTATGATGGCAATTTTTGTGTAACAAGAACTGAGCGATATTCCAAAAAAGAAAAACAAAAAACCAGATATCCGAATTTGCCATCAGCCCTATGACCTGTTCCTCACAATGAATCAGTCTTACCAGTGCCAACTGTTTTGGGAGGTAATGGAAACAGTAACGACTCTTCAGACTGCTCTGACTCATGTGCCGATCCTTTGGATATTCCAGCAAGTTTTAGTGACCCTCACTTAATTGCTCAAAATGAATTGATGATTTGGTACGTGACTTGGGGCTGTCAAAACAACAAGCAGAACTTTTTGGTTCCCGACTTAAATAGTGGAACTAACTGGCTAAAGAAACATAGATTACGACTTTTAGAAATGCAACATTTATATTGATGCTTTAATGCAGGAACTTAATATCGAGCATTCCCCTTCTGAGCGGCGTTTATTCATAGATAGATAGAGATAGATAGATAAGTCTTTATTTGTTCTTCAGATATATCCAAATGGATGTGGCACGTGTCACAGAATAAAACTAAGTAAAACTAAGTAAAATTATAACATATAAGTAAAAAAAGTTAAAACTTAAAACTAAATAATACAAATACACATATTAAAATACATATTAAAATAAATATTAGTTACTTCTTTATTGGGTAATTCTACTTTTTGACTTATATTTAAATATCCTCATTTTTGTCATCTTCAAGTTGAGTTTTTACATCAAAATCAAACCTTCTGTATGCGGCTTTCTTGGGCCAAAAGTTTTCCTCATTTCTTTTTTCCGACTTTAAAACACTGATAGTCTTTCCTGATATTGTCATATTTGGTTTTCATATGTTCGACCACTACGTCATTGTCATCTTGAAGATTACTTTTTTCTTTATGTAGTTTTTTATTTCTTCATCTGTGACATGATCTTTCACTCGCGATATGAAAAACCATACTTTTTTATTACTTTCTTTTCCCATCAAATCATTATCTCCATTTTTCGTTTCTGCCGTTCCAAAATTGATCTCCCTTCGTTTGATTCTTTTGTTGTTCCCTGTGACTTGTTCATTTTTATTTTGTTTTTTTTTGCCAGTTATTAAGGCTTGTTTATAAGTGTAATCACTTTGCCTTTCATTTTGAGGGTTTTTCTTACTTGATGAAGAAATTGTTTGATTATTAAAACGTTACTTGGTCCTAAATTAATAATTTCCTGCATTATTTGAGTTTGGTTGCTTTCCATTATGCTCAAGTTACTTTCTTGTATTTTTTTGATCTGGTTTTTTGTTAGAGAATTTATTTAGATTTATATCCTCAGGCTTTTTATGATTTCTTTCTTCTGATACTGTTTTTGTAGACGTACTTTTTGTACTACATGTTTTGTTTCTAATGCACTATTGTTTTTATCGATAATTGCCATTTCTTTATTTAAATATGCAATTTTATCTTTCAATAAAGTATTATTTTCCTGGAGTACAATGATCTTTTCTTCCATCTCTTTTAAAAGTTTTTTTAGATAACTAATTTCAAGATCAGTTTTTCCTGTATTAGTTGATTTGAAATAATTTTCAGCAGTCTTTTGTATTTCATTTTTTTCACAGCAAATAACCCTATTTAAGTCTATTACTTTTAAACTGAGTCTGTCTGCACAACTTTTGTGATAAATTGAAAGACAATTTTCACACTCTTTTGTTGCACAACACTTGAATGTTCCATAGTTTATAGCACTTTCTTTACTCTGACTTTCAGTACCAGCCCCATTGACAGCGGCCATATTTAATAATATATAGATTCCTCCAAATACTGTTTAAAAGCTGTATTGCTACATAGTAGAAATTTAAAACCATCTATACCAATTGCCCATTTGGTAACAATGAAAGAGGATTATGACAGTATGAGCACCATTTTAAATAAAATTAATTACAACAACTACATATGGCAAATATGTGGGGATTTAAAAGTAATAGCCATTTTAATAGGCCTTCATAGAGGCTTTACAAAATATTGCTGTTTTCTTTGTTTGTGGGGCAGTCGTGCAGGAAAAGAACATTATGTGAAAATAATTTGGCCGGAAAGGAAAGAATTTGAACCAGGAACAAGTGATGTTAAATATGTGCCCCTTGTAGACCCTAAAAATGTTCTTTTGCCACCTCTTCATATTAAACTTGGGCTAATGAAAAATATTATGAAGGTTAAAGAGGGTGAAGGATTTAAATACTTAAGATAATTTTTCCACCAATTAAGTGACGCCAAACTTAAAGAAGGCATTTTCATTGATACTCAAATTAGAAAATTGCTTGATCCAGATTTTAAAGGAACACTTAACAGACAGAAACTCAAAGCTTGGAGCTCATTTGTAAGCGTAGTCAGGGGATTTTTAGGGAACAAGAAGGATGAGGACTACAAGCAACTAGTAAGCGAACTTTTAGATTCGTACCAAACGCATGGTTGCCGAATGTCATTAAAAATTCACTCTTTGCATTCTCATTTTCCTGAAAATTTTGCTGCGGTAAGCGACGCGAAACGAGAATGATTTCACCAAGATATAAGAACAATGAAAATTCGTTATCAAGAACGATGGGATCCAGCCATGATGGGTGATTACTGTTGGTTCTTAAAATGAGACGAATTGATCCTCCATGAAAGATAAAAATAAGCTGAGCATATGTTTTTCAAAAATTATTCTTTATCTTTGTAGATATATCTATGTAAGCCTAATATATGTCATATACATCATTGAAATATAGCAGTAAATAGATTAGTAATTTTAACAATAATGTTATTCCTGCCCATAACGTTTTATTAATATGTAACAAGAAAACGTTACGTGTTACGACTTTTTGCTTATCATTCCTGTAATCAGAAGGCTTTATTCCAGTGGGATATGTATTCACTATTTAGGTACATGTTACAAAAAAAGTTTTTTTTTCCACCAGTGTTACTATCTTGGTAGTAATTGATTAAATATTTTGATTCGAACGCAAAATAATATTCCTTAAATGAATTTTCAGTGATATAACTGTAATATGCGATCAAAACAAAAGCAGATAGAAACTTAGAAATGTGCGGTTATTATTGCAAATTATGGCGACTGTAAATAGGAGGTGCATAATATGTGATTTACCGGGTGATTTTTTTTAAAGGGAAATACCCCTCTATATCCATTAATATTGTATTTACACTATTGGATCTTTGGAACTTTTTTTTAATGGCTTGTGGACTATCTGATAACGGCTGGAAATATTTTCCATCACTTCCGGTTTCAACGAAAATAACCTTAACTTCCGAAATTTAAATGGGACACCCTGTATTTTTTTATGCAGCATTATAGACCAATCAATTCTAAACATTTTTGCAAATAGAACCATATCTCTAAAATCAAAAATAACTCAGTTATGCAAGAACTGTTTTTTATTTATTTTATTTCATTTTACAATATCTAGGAACACAGATGGCTTTGAAACAAATGATTATTTCTGTCAGTAACAACTTTAAATCGGTAAAGTGTTCCACGCTGATTAATTTTGTGTTTATTTATTCCTATTGCTAATGGAATATTGTTTATTAGTTGAAAGAATGGAAGAAAAAGTACAGGGTGTCCCATTTAAATTTCAGAAATTAAGGTTATTTTCGGTGAAACCGCAAGTGATGTAAAATATTTCCAGCCGTTAGCAGATAGTTCACAAGCCATTATAGAAAAAAGTTACAAAGAACCAATAGTTTAAATACAATATTAATGGAGATAGAGGGGTGTTTCCCTTTAAAAAAATCACCCGTATATGGTTAAAATCACAGTGTAAAGAATGTTATCAGATTACACGAAAATAAATGACAATCACTATATAAAAAAATAATTTGTTGATGGTTCAAATAGTCGAAACGTATCCGCATCTATTTTACATGTCTCTTAGCCATATTGTAAAGTACAAATTTGTCTAGAAAATATTTCCAAAAATTAAAAATACAAATTTCTTGAATTTACCTTTTTCATAATTTTCCCGAAAACGATTCCGGATAGATTTTTTTACGGATACTACAAAAATACGCGAAAGTACCAAACTTAAACTTATCTCTTCAGATAAGTGAAATTCCAATGAATCTTCAAATTTGGAATGCCCAGGGTAATTTAAATGTATTACAGTATTTCTACAAAAAAGTCCATTATCGTGCCGAAAATAAATATGAAAGTTTACAAAACATTTATTCAGTCAGTGAACACAAAGCAGCCGTCACCTTTTACTTTTTTTAATATTTCAAGATTTAATGAAACAAAATTACTCGTCACTGGGCAACTTGATGTTGACGATAACATCTGATATTTGTCTGTTTTGCAACATGGCTGTGTTAATTACTTTTTCGCTATCTTTTTAAGTAAATATCTTGTCTGTTACTTCATTTCCACTGTCATTTCCTTTACAACGGTATGAGCATTTTATATATTAAAAAATTCTGTAACATAGCGGACCTAATGGTAGTAGGTGAGAAATTATAAAATTTTTGTTTTAATTTATATTGTTTGTTAATCATATTTGTAACTAAAAGCTTGTTTGAATATGAAATAATTTTTATTCTAAGCTTTTGTCGATGCTTTATTATTTCTTGATATACCTAATATTGGTTCAACAATAATAATTATTATAATAAAATACTTACAGACACGTAAAATGTTGCCTGTACATACAATCACTACTTTTTAACAACTGGTCGACCTTATATCGAAAACAAATAAGAAATTTTGGGCCACTATTCAATTTCCTTACTACAAAAGTAAGGAATAATTCATTCATGATGCTCCAAAAATTTTTAGTTATATGTTATAAATAAACAGAAGACCACGTTAGTCCATAAATTTTTTTCTGAAATTTTTAGTAAATTGTTCATGGCGTGTTCAAAACTTATACTATGAAAACATCTAAATAACAGTTTACGTTCTATACTGTTGCATGAGCACATCTCATCTTTATTATTTAAATAAACTTTTCTTCATTTTAGCAACCTATTAATTCTAGATGTTTATAAAATATTACTTCCTCACCCCTCAGTGAGGAAGGTATGTATTCGTGAAAAAAATTTTGAAAATTTTTATTGCGTTTCTGGACGAATCTCGACGAATTATGACGATACACAAAATTTCAGACAGAAAAAAAATATTTTGTCTGTGTGTCTGTGTGTGTGTGTGTGTGTGTGTGTCTGTGTGGTTCGTGATAGCAGCTACAGTTTTTGGGATAAAGCTTTCAAATTTGGTACACACATTCTAGAGGTCAAGGAAGAGATTGAGTTCGTTGATGAGAAATATCGGTCCCCTCGAACGGGGTCTACCGGGCCCCAACATTTCTATTTCTAACTTTACAAAAAAAATTCATTCGTGATGAAAGATTATAAATCATATCTGTTATACAAACCCATTATAATATTGTATTCAAATGTTTAAATAAAGCTATAAATTAAAATTTTGTAAACATTTTGGCAACACCATAAAATTTGAATTTTGATCGACACGTCTTAAAATTTGAAATGCCTAAAAAAATATTAGTGACATTTCACCAATGTGACTTTTTTGAAACGTCAAAAATTACTTTTATTATAAACTCCACCACACGTCGAGTTTTACTACGGTGAGGAAGTTTTGATCCCCAAGTAATTGGCAGAGGTTTTACTTTTATGTATAATAATACAGAAATCACTGCACTTTGGCGCTATTCATTCAATATACATGCATAAAACTTTAGGCAAAATGTTCACTTGCAGCACTTGAGATAATCAAATTAATATTACTCGATAACATTTGTTTGATGCATAATAATATACTAACAAGTCTTCTATAATGTTAATAGTGTTGCCAGCTTGAGGAATATATCCCGATTCGATGGATTATTGAATATCTCTTTGTCCCTACAAGGGACAACGATTTTTGAAAACTTTACAATAAATGAATTAAATACTATTTCTTTTGTTATTAATCGTTGCTTTTGTTTTATTTAATTGACCATTCCCACCATCTTGTGGTCATAAAGAGGTACAACAAATATTATGCTGGTTCAATCGGGTGCCATTTAGGTCTAGAGGAAACGTAATGAACTTGAACCTAATATTATACGTATGAAATAGGGCATCTGCACATGACTTCACGTTTTCAAAGTTGTTGCTTGGAGGATGAACAAATAACAAATCATTACCTCACTTCAGTTCCGTATAATTAATGTAATTTGGTAACTTTCAATTTTTGTCTCTTTACATTTTTAAATAAAATGCCAAGTTATTGTACTGTGGTGGGTTGTGAAAATAATGTGGCAAGAGACAGTGTCAGTTTTTATATAGTTCCATCAGTCCTTGATAATCATAAACAATATATCAATTGGCGTGTGATAATAATCACTATACATGATCAAAACCAAATTTTCTAACAGCAAACACAGGAATACGTACACAATAAAATATTGCAACTAATCACCAAACTATTATGTGATTAAATAGCATTTAAGGTTATGGCCTCGTCATAGTTTTACCTCCAAACAAGTTAGCCACGCCCATAAGGTCATGTGCCGCAGATGCTCTATTATGTTCTTCCTCGGAAAATTGATGTAGCCCGAGGTTATACCTAAATAGGCCTCGGGAGATTTTTAGTGTCTGAGTAAAGTCTGACATTTATTATATTTTATTAACTAATTACTTCCTCACCCCTCAAAGTGAGGAAGTTATGTATTCGTGAAAAAATTTTGAAAATTTTTATTGCATTTCTGGACAAATCTCGACGAATTATGACGATACACAAAATTTCAGACAGAAAAAATTTTCTGTCTGTATCTATCTGTGCGCCTCGCGATAGCAGCTACAGTTTTTGAGATAAAGCTTTAAAATTTGGTATACACATTCTAGAGGTCAAGGAAGAGATTGAGTTCGTTGATGAACAAAATCGGTCCTAATGTCTAAAAAATATTAGTGACATTCCACCAATGTAATTTTGTTGAAGCGTCAAAATGTGACTTTTTTGAAACGTCAAAAATTGTGACTTTTTGAAACGTCAAAAATTACTTTTATTATAATCTCCACCACACGTCGAGTTTTACTGCGGTGAGGGATCCCAAAGTAATAATTGGCAGCGGTTATTTTATTTTATATTATAATATTTTACCACCTAATTTAAACTAATTGGAATATGGCGGGATTTTTAAAGAAAATATGGGATATTTTGCTTGCGCGTGGAATGGGTGTTCTACTCAGATGGCAACACTGTGTTAATATTCATTTATATCTTCGAGAAGTAAAGGTACATTTACAACCAATTTGATACGCGCACATTCTGTTGGTCGATTGCAAATTGGGCTTTAAGCATATTTGGTTGAATGCATTTGTTTATAATAAAATTTTAAGTCGGCACGACCTTGAATTGCACTTCAGCTTTGAATCGAATGCTTACAAATCACAAATATTCATTTCAATTGAGGCACGAATTTCAAATTGCGCATGCGTACTACGGCACAAATTTATTGTTACTGTTTAAAGTCGGTTTGTGATTTGAAATTTGCAGCTTAGATCTTTTGGCATTAGGAAATATGATGTTTGTAGAAGTTATGTTAAATAATTGTAATTATTTAATCAAACTGAATTTGCACACGTAGTATTAAAAAATCTCAACAGATGGCAGCTCCTAAGTCATTGTAAATGACCTAAATTTTATCGCGGCACAATTCAGAATCCGTTAGTAAATTGTGCCTGTCGTGAATTGGTTATAAATGTATCTTAATGAGTTGACGACTCCTAGCTACCCAGTAACCATAGAGTAAACAAATATAAAAAAACAAAGTAATTCTTTCCATACGTAAAGCAGATCAAACAACTAATACAAATCCAAAAATTTTTAGTAGAACACTGGTAAATCAAAACGATCTGTAGACACTATACTTAAACACACAAGCTTTGTATCGTTTAAAACATTATTTTGCTGGGAATGTATATAGTTTAGGTATTGAGTTAAATATCAAGAAAGCAACTGTCATTACGCACTTCATGTATTTTTCTCCAGTTGTTGAAATATGCAAATACTCGGCCAGTACTAACATAGGTATTTATCGAGTTTCATTCTACGGTATCCAAGGCAGAAAAATTTATAATAGTACGCACCAACAATTATCGTTGCAGTTCATATCTTCTCGGAGGAGTACTATCTATCTGAAATTGCTTCATCTAATTAAATCAAAATGACATAATCTACAGACCTGTTGTAGAGACCTGATTCCAAGTTCCAGGATACGAACGTTGAATGCCTATGAAAAACCATATTTTATTTAAATCGTTTTCCTCGGCGACCTAAAGAAAATTAAGGTGTACTTTAACCCGCAGCTTCTTAAATATGTATGCAGCTTATATTTGGTACAAATAAATCTCTACGCGTCCGTTTAGATCAGAGTTCTGTGACAATCTTTGTTATTTAAAATCGAAATGAAGATTACATAAGTAATAAAAGCTATGTTTAAAATAAATCACATCCTTATATTTGTACATTATCACTTCCTTGTATTTTTAATTTATGTCACACAATAATCTCTATAGTACTTCAACTTTTCCAACAAAACCCTGAATACAGTTATGACCCGCCCCACATTCTAATAATTGGTAAATACTTTCTGAAAATCCATAGTTATCGTTCTCCCTTTTGTATTTAAGATGGTAAATTATATATTAACCCAAAGCTCTATATAACACAAACGCTGTAATTATTACTAGTGAATCTAGCTTTGAATTATTGCTGAGTGTAACTGTAGATCTGCTTGATTGTGATGATAATTCTAATAGTCTGGATTTTGGTCTGTATGGTAGATGTTAACGCATTGCATCCTGATAAATGATTATATATGCACTAAATTTACCCAATTTTACATGGCAGAAAGTAATCAAATTACTCCACCTTTGATGTTTTACAACTGCATAAATTAAAGATGAACAAAATAGGCATTTGAAGCAATTAAATGAAAATATAAAGAAATCGCCGATCTTTAAATTACGTCAAAATCATTAGAATGATAGTCGAGAAACGTTAGGTATGGAAATTTGTTAGCCAAGAGAGGACTTGCAACGTATCATGAATTTAGGTTCTTCATGTCTACTAGACTTTTTGTCACTGGAGAAATAATAACATGCAAAAAAATAATAGAAAACGGTAATAAAAAATTGCAAAAAGTCACTGATTGTTCCTTTCTCTTCCAGATTTCTCTATAAATATCTAAATTACTTGATTGTTTTTACATCTTAAAGGACAAGCAGTTCTTGTACAAGAGTTGTATTTTTCCGAAACGTATATTCAATATCAGGCCGATAACATAAGTAGATGTACAGAATGAATGTCGCACAATAAATCAATTTGCGTTGACAGTTCGCAATATGGACCTATTTAAACATACATTTTGGAAAATTCATCAAAGATTTATTAAAATAACAGCTTGATCACCTCTAATAGATCCTGATTTTTGATACTACTATAATAGATTCCTATATGTTAAAATATTTCAAGTAGGCTATCACTTCAAAACAAAACCTTTTTTTATTGTTGTCAAATCTTGTGGTTCGAATAATAATTGTTTAACAATGTATTACAGCGAAGATATTAGGCTTGATGTCTTCAGAGTTTATATAGGGAATAATAAGAATATGTCTGCAGCAAGACGACAATATGGGCAAATGTATCCTGGACGCATAAAAATACATTCAAAAATATTTGCAACAAAATGATGGAGACAAAAATCCCTAAAAATCGCAAGAGACGTTGGCAGGTAAATGAGAATAGAGAATTAAATGTAATAAACTATTTTACTGATAATCATCAAAATTCGGTAAGCAACATTACAAGAGATTTAAATATACCCCGTTCGACTGCTTTTTATATACTGAAAAACACAGATTTGCGGCAAGAAAGCCACTTAACGTTCAGAAGCTGTATCCTAACAATTGTATTGTGAAGACAATTTTGCCAAATAATGTTGAAAAGATATAGGCAAGATATAAATATTGTCAAAAAAATATGATGAAGCTAGTTTCGCAACATCAGGGTATGAAAATAGTAAAAACATCTAAGTACTGGGCCCAAGAAAATTTACATTTACTAAATCAATCTTGGTTTCAAGGATGCTCAACCCTTAAAATGTGGGCTGAAATATACAATAAAAGAATTTATTATTATTTCATTGAAGAAAATATGAATGCTGAAACGTATTTCCGATTGCTAAATGATTATATTCTACATGAATTAGATAATATCCCATTAAATGAAGTGTTTGATATAATCTTAACAAGATGGTGCTCCGCACCACAACAATATTAGGATAACGATTTTTTTAAATGATATATTCGATGAATGTATTGAAAAAAACGGACAAATAAGATGGCACCCAAGGAGTCCAGACTTAACTCCCCTAGATTTTTTCATGTGGTGTTACTTAAAGAAAGAAGTGTATAAAACACCTAACACATTAGATGAAATAGGAGGAAGAATAGTAAATTTAATTAATTAAATTAATAATAGTGATATGTTAGACAACTTGAACGAACATTTTATTAAAAGAATTAGATTATGTAATGAGAAAAATGGGTCTCATGTTTTAGAAGCATTGTATTCACTAAAATAATTAATTGTATTACTGTATTGATTGATTTATTAAATGACAAATTTTATTAATTGTATTAATAGGCAGTATTAGATATTAGTTCATTCATTACCTATAGATTTTTTTAAAGTTGTGATATCTAAATTTTTTGGGCTCAATAACACGAAAACTAAAACCAATAGACCTATGAAACCCTACATTTTTTTAAAACAAAGAACTTAGCATAAACTTAATATTGCATTATGTATAGGGTGTTACTTTAACAAAATCAGTCGCTGCCATATTGTTTTTGTCAGAAATGTCAAAAAGAACTCAACTAGCATCTGAGGATACAAAAAAAGGTCTACTTTCACCTAGTTTTCGAAATTTTCAAAAATTTACATAAATAAGAGTTATGATACGTGAATTCTCGGTTGGACACTAGGTACAGTGTGGTCATTTTATCTTGATAACATTTCCATATGATTTAACTGTTTTATTTATAAAGTTATTAATATGAACCAAAAACCAAATTACAGGGTCTGTTGCCAAGTTTTTTTTGTCATTAGGAAAACCAACGACTGTCAATAAGAAAAGGTATATACATAACTTGGTTGGATAGCATATTTCGTTCTGATTTCAGGGATGTAGCACACTTTATACTTTAATCCAGTAATTTCCTAGTTATTCGCAAAAATGTAAAAATATATTGCAACAAACAATAATTAAGCACGTCAGTGTGACGCAAAGTTTATCATGCTTTTTATACTTATTTCGTTCAAGTTGATTATTATTTTCACAATGATATTCCGTCAGTTTAATTTTCAAGAAAGAAATGTCGTGCATCAAATATACTTCTTGAACACTAAACTGACGAAAAGCACAATAAACCCTGCATCTCACTGCTGTGCTTAATTATTGTTTGTTTATATGTCAAAGAGCCGTACCACTTTGTTTCCACGGCACACTATATCATGCAATAAATATTTTGCATTTTTGCGAATAAATCGGAAACTATTGGATCAAAGTATAAAGTGTGCTATATCACTGAAATCAGAATGAAATATGCTATCCAACCAATTAAAAATATATAGTATTCTATTTAAAAAAAATACAAGTTACGTATATATCTTTTTCTAGTGACAGTTTTTTGTTTTTTCTGATGACAAAAAAAACTTGGTAATGGATCCTGTAATTTGGTTTTTGGCTTACATTAATAATTTTAAAAACAAAAGAGTTATATCAGATCGAAATGTTATCAAGATAAAATGACCCACTACCTAGTTCATGTGTGTAAAAAGAATTGTCTTTGCACGATACAGTTTTTCGCACATGACAACTAATTGTTACAAATCACTGTTTAGATCCATGCATTCTTTCCCAAGTCGGGCATAAAACAAATTACATCTCAGTTAAAATGTTTCTAAACAACCTCACTGGTTGCAAAGTAAACTAATTGCTGTGTAATTTTACGTACATTTTAACTGACAAAGTGTCGTACCACGACACTAAGAGTGTCTTACCACAACTTCCGATATCTAAGGCACCCGCATTTCAGAGCGGTACGATTATCATATACAATTGATCTCTGCGCTTTGTCTATATAAAACGCGTATCAGTAAAATAACGAAATCTATCTTCAGATATTGAATGTAATTTAATTGCAAGTGTCAAAGTGATGTTAAACAGAAATTAAATATAAAATTCATATAGCCTATAAAATCGTGAATGACATTGTGGATTGGTAACTGGGGTAGCAAAGGCTATAATTCACATTGAGGTGAACACGCTGGTTCTTTCCCTGAAAATAAAATAAATATAGCATAGACCTGAAGTAGTTACCACACTGTGGGGAACTGGCCAATGAGTCATGAAAAAGTGATGTCCCACTTAGTAGTTTCAATTTCAGTTATCAGAATAGCATCGATGTTATTTCTATTTCTAATTTATCTGCATGATTGTTATCATCCACGTTTTAATAGGCTAATTCTACGATAGAATAAATCGCTCGACGTGCTGGTAAAGAACCAACACTAACACAAACATAGACATACACACACAAATATTATATAAACAAAAACACCTACCTATATGATGTATATTATTTCGATAAATCATATAAACATCTTCAACTGGTTATATACATAAGGTGTTCTTATTTTTATATTTTATCACTGTTGGAATAAATAAGATGATTTTAATATTGATATTTTTTTAGCCCCCAATGTCAATGCCGCATCCTACTGCTCTAACTTCAGTGCATGCAGCATCATTGCCTCACTTTCTACCAAGTCCTGCCTTGGCTTCTCCCGTGGGGTCATCGTCCTCACAACCTGGAATGGGAGTAAGCAACCCGCCTTGTTCTACGCTATTCGTGGCAAATTTGGGCCAATTTGTGTCCGAACATGAACTCAAGGAAATATTTGCCAGGTTTGTTTTCAGTCATCTGCATTTAATCACAATTATTTGAAAATATTAAGCAAAACATATCTATAATGTTACGTAATTAATTAATTTAACACAATAGTGCAAGTTATAGTGATAGAAAATACCTAATTTTTGCTTTTCTGTTAAGTGGCCTGTTTTGTAGAAATTTCAACATGATGTGATGACCTTTTGGTATAATTGTAAGTATACCATTCTTACATCACGGTGGTGCTTATAAGTTTTGTCTGAAGAGACAAATTACTCTATCTGTACAATAAGTTTTTATTGAACTTTGATTTCCAAATTTTCGATATATCAGAAACGTTTACGTATTAATCTTGACTCCAAATACATATTACACAACAAAGTCAAAATAATTTTTTTCAGTTCTTGATCAATGTATTTCCAAAAAAAGAATACCTCCGGAAACATCGTTGGAAATTAATTAGCTGTCTTGCACTCAATAATAACAGTTGCAGCTATTTCATTTAATTGAATATTGAGACCGTGTATATTTTGTATTCAGTGTCAATTTTGATCACCTCTGTACTTAAAATTTTATGACTAAGTTAGTATCTAATAATACTAGCTGAAACTTATCTGATTTTCGCGTCTGCACATAAATACATAAAATAATTTGGGAATCTCGAGCTCTTATAATTCTAAAAATAATGAATTAGTCATTTTGTGAAGTCATTATATTACATTAAACACCATAATAAACCACAATAAGCATATATTAGAAGGGGGCTTTACATTTATAGACCACGGACACACTGGTTTTAATTTTTTTTCCGAAAAAATCTCCAATCCTCTACCCAGGATCGAACCTGGAATCCCGGCACGAAGAGCAAATGCCCTTAACTCTATGCCGAGCGGTCAGTCAAAAAATTCCTAGTGATTTAATTAGATATAATTTCTAGAAAAAAAGATTTTTTTAGTTTTCTTAATCAGCTAAAATGGCTGTCAAAATCTCAAACTATTTAAACAATTGGCAGTACGTTATAGTTATTTATTACAGTTATTTAACATGCATCAACGTTTGTAGCAAAAATTATTTAATTCATTTTTTAAGTCGTTTTTCACTAACATTTGAGATAACACTCCACATCAATGACACTCAGGCGACATATTTTTTCTGATATCCAAAATTCACTATTATACAACGAAATTGTACAACATATTGTTGTACGCACCCTTCTTTGCTTCATTAGGTAGGTATTAATTTTTTTCATTTTTTTTTGCTGCCACACATCATATAAATCCTTTGGCGCACCATAATTTAATGCTAGTTTTACGCTGGAAACGTCGCAAACACTGAGTATAAGGCCCGACATCTAAACACAAGTGCCAATCATTTACAGTGAACCTATTAATCTGGAAATTTTACAGATTATCAACAATATGACAACTTTCAAAAACAGGTTTTGGCCACAACTACAGACATTCAGGAGATATACTACTAATCCTTTGTTGACTTAGAAATTTGACTTTTTTGTGGGAATGTTATGCAGAGTTTATACAGTATGAAAGTAATTTGAATTTTTTAATGTATTAATACTAGTAGTAGATGCTTTAAGATAAGCCAATTTTTGTTTTATTCAGAACTACTGTAGGCGCCACTGTCAGTTAAATCCGTTCACAAATCATCCAATGCTGAAAGCAGTAGAAAGTGGGTGTTTCGTCACTATACCTTGCACTGTAGTCATGTCTTGTCTGAATAACTGAAATTATATTATTTTTCTCTAAAACCAGTAGTTTTGTTACATATTTTATATTAATGTTTAAGTACTGGTAATGACGCGAGCACCTCCGTTCCACTTTTTTCCATTATTTTTGGTGCCGCATGATATCTATGTTACTAACGTGGTGAGGGTCTGCTCTATTTAACACGCACTTCAAACATTATGTATGTGTACCCTCGCACACCCTGTAGTTAGCAGTAGTACAGCGTTGCCAGGAAGAAATATCCCTATTCCAAATATATTTCCTATTCTGTATAATAATTCCGATATTTTAAAGATGTAGTAAACAATTAAATCAAAACCAGAGAAAAGTTAGTTTATCTCTTCATCATACTTCTTAGTATTTGAAATAAAGAAAAAATAATAAACGAAGCGTTCAATAAATAACGGCATTATAATTATTATTTCATGATATATCTTTGCAGAGTTTAAGGAAATTGTTTACGTATGTCGAAATTCGTAGTGGTCTCAAAAGTGATCCTTGAGGAATGCCAAAGTTTATTTCGAGCAAATGCATGCAATTTTTTGATGTTTAATAGATAACCTGAAAAAATTAATAAACTTGTATTTCAGTGTAAATATAATTTTTTTTTTTTTTTGTTTTTGTTAATAACGTTTTCAGAAACATAATAGTTAAAAGCTAAAGCCTATTAGTAAAGTTATTATAGACATTTAAATTATATTACTGCAAGCGAAAAAATTTATTTCACAGATATCAAAAAATGAAATAATTATTTTCATGCAAATTATATTTTTATATAAGTTTAATAAATATCAAATCCCCAAAACCTTACTAAATATTTCCCAGCCTGGCAACACTGAACCGTAGTGCCCAACACACTGAGCAGCACTTGTGGTGTTCTTGTGCACAGCTTCCCCGGCTTCTGCCGCCTGCGCATGCACAACAAGGGTGGATCCCCGGTCGCCTTCATGGAATACCAGGACGTGCGATACGCCGCACAAGTCATGGCTGCACTGCAAGGTTCCTTCCTACTGTCCTCAGATCGCGGCCCCATCCGTATCGAATACGCCAAAAGCAAAATGGCTGCAGAGGTCGGTTTAATTTGCCTTTGCCTTAGAATGATTCATATTTTCTTGTGATCTGTTTTTAGATTTTTATATCTTTTAGCACTTTACTAATAAACAGTGTCCGTAGCCTAAGTCCCAATCTATGAATGAAAACTAAGAGGAGGAATACAGTAACTTTTACTTTTCTAAATACATTCTTGGTGGCAAAATCGCCAGACTTCCTGAAGTCTGCCAAATTTTTTAAAATATGACAGGCACATCTTCATATTTTCTAATGATTTTGACTACTTTCAGTTTTCAGTATAAACTCATCGCACTGTAACAGCAGTTAAACATGTTTTCAAGATATATGTAAGGTGCAAATGTTAAATTTTAAAAAAAGGTACAATAGAACTTCTAGGAGTTTAAGGCTAGCCCTTCAGATTAATTATATGAAGAAAATAGCCTGGAGATGAGTTGATGAAATAGATAATAATGATGTTAACTAAATTTAGGAAGCTTCCTCACCGCGTAATAATAATTTTTGACGTATCAATTTTTGAAAACACAGATTTATCTCAACATTTTGTGATGTCAAAATATTTATGAAATTTTAGTTTACAGATTTATTTAAACTGTTACGCTTTATATAATAGATTTGATTTGTAGTATCTTACAGAGAATAGGTCTTTTCTAAAGCTAAAAATTAAAAAATCGGGGTCTTGTAGACCCCAGCAGGCGTATTTTGCTCTTCAACGAACTTATCCTTTTTCCTAGCCTCTAGAAAGTATTTATCCAATTTGAAAGCCTTATCTCAAAAACTGTTGGTGCTGTCGCGATACAGACAGACATTTTTCGTCATAAATTCAAATTCTTCTAAAAACTAAATAAAAAATAATCATGAGTGCATACTTTTATCACTTACGAGGTGAGGAAGCAATAGATAATTAACAAAATTGACGATATTAATAGACAAAAGAGATAACAACATGCAGTTGTCTATTATCATTCATCTCCATATTTGTAGTAATTTGACAAACCATCAAAATCTTTGACTTAAATCATCAAATATATGTTTAATAGATATATAGATAGGAGTTAGCAAATGAAATCTATAACATGAATAAAAATTGCAATTACAGTGTTACAAGTTACTGTTGCGTAAACTTTGTGTAACACGCGGAAAAATTAGATTTTAATTAATATTAGTTATTAAATGTCAATATATAAAAGCCAAATAAGAAATTTTAATTTTGTCCTCAAAAGAGAACTATCAATAATTGTCACAATTTCTTATTAAAAAGTTGTCTGAAGATGACCCATACTACTCATTTTTTTTTAGAAGTTCACTCAGGATAGTATGGTATACTACTCTACCCCAAACTAGTTTTGTTGTATTGCTAATTACTAAGTAGGGTTAGTTATGTTTGTCAGGGAGGTGGAGAATTTATCACAAACCAAATTTTAGAAGTTGTAAAATCCAATTTAATACTTACCTATTGAAATAAATATGCTGTAAGTATGAGTATAGTATTCCTAGAGAAGAAAGCTTGCTGAATTTGGCGCACAACGTGGGGCGCCAAATGTAGCGAGCCTCCTTCGGGAATAAAACGAAAACGCTTACTTCAAATAACATATTTATTCAGTACATTAATGTTACATTGAATTTTCTCAAACTTTCCACCCTCAGACAGCTATTTAAAACTAGTTTGGAGTGGATTCTTACATTAGTATAAGGTTAATGTTGAGTCGTGCCAAATTTGTGTCAACATTTCGTTCACGACTGGAAAAAGATTGTGCTCACTGTTCACGTCTATACAGATTTATAATTTCTAATTATGCTCCCTTAACGTCAGTGGTCTCATCTTTTAATGAAGTTATAAATGTGTAACAGAAAGTTAAAAATGTTTTAGTGTATCCTTCTCCTCTTAGTTTTGCTTCATTGTTACAGCCGATTCTTACAATTAGAGTTTTTAGGGAACAAAAGGAGAAGAAAATGGACAATCTTAACTCTTACATGCCCCTCAGTACTTGACAGAGAGCGATGGTGATGGCTGGACATTGCTAGGGTAGTCCAAGCCACAGGCTGTTATCGACATCTCTAGAGAAAACTTAATCTATCTCTGTTAACTGTTGTAGTTGTACTGTTTAGATGATTACAGGACAGTAATTTCGTGATAAGTATAGGTGAACTGTATCAAAAAATTTGATCAGATTGCTTGAATACTTCATTTCTTAATGATATAAATGAAGATAAGCTAAACCAAAGGTGCCCTAAAAGTTAAGTTTTAGATTTTATTAAATTATATTAGTAAGTGGATATTCCCAGTTGGAATTTTCTTGATGGAATTTCCACATACTAAATGCTGTTTTTTTTTGTCGAGCTTTTTTTTACAAAGTAGTGTTAATAGATATGAAAAAAGTATTTAATTTAATATATTTTGTTTAAATTATAGCAATAAACCAATGATGAAACACACTTGGCATGTGTGGTGTGTTAATGCTAAAAAAATAAAAATAAACATATCATTAACTGTAGCTTTGCAACACCAGTCATGAAAGTGAAATTAATTCCCTCTATGAATGAAATTTTAAATAATTTACCAAACCACTCTGCCCAATTTAATACTTATTGTAATTATAATAATTAAGAGTTAAGAAAAAGAACTCTTTATTTTCAAACATTAATTTTTGATAACATTAAATTTAACATAGATGAGCTTTTGCTTACTTATAGATATCTTAATAGTAATATGAGCATTTGTTATCTTGCAATTTATAAAAATGCATGAAGTTATATAAAAAAAATAGAAAAATTTTATAGTTTGTAGTTAGAACTATAACAATTTTTAAGTTTAGCATCAGTTAATATTTTATTGTACCTTTTATACAAGAACTTATGTACCTATATTATCGTCTATTCGAGCACAATTATGATTAAATTCATCTCTTCAAAGTGATCATGTAGCACAATCATTGTTGATACAACCGTCAATTATGAAATTCTAAATTAAGTAAAAATACCATCACAATTAAATAATTTTAATTTTAATAACTAATAAAAGGATCGTGTTTAATATGGGTACATAATAATTGGTTAACCAAAGTTTAATTTAGGTAAACCTTAATATATTAATATATTTATTTAAGAAGTTGTATTTTATATTATAATTAATAGTGTTAATGTATTATTTTTATATAATTTTGTAATTTTTTACAATCATACACTAACTGCTGATACATCAGTCGAAAATGTATAATGTTAAAACATTGGTAATTCTCTATTAAGTAGATTATATTCAATAGTGTTGTAGTGCTTTTTGTGTGAAGTTTATGTGATATATCTATTACTATCATTGTAGTTGTATTTTAGGTTGGGAAACACTCCCAGAATAGGTATAGATCGGGGTATAAAATCACTATCTGTTTGGTTATTTTTCTCTTGTGATTTTTAATATCAAAAATTAAAAATTTCAAGGTGGTCTTAAGCAAAAAAGTGATTAGATGTTAATAATCAAAAACAATTACCGATCTTATTAATTCCTTACTTCAAGATAATAAAACATTTAGTTTAACAAGTTCAATTAATGTTTTGAAACAAAATAGTTATTTCCTATAGAATTCAAGAAAAAAAAAAGATTCACTGTAAAGAGAAAATTACACAATTGGGAAAAAATAAATAGGATAAGATCAGTGGTAATAATAACAGGGTAAATGACTAAACAGTGCTTTAGTAGGATATTAAAATAAATGTACTAAATTTTTTACTTGTGGCACTAAAGAGAGTTCAAACATGAATACTAAACATATATGGTGGTCCAGTCATTATGTTCATTTTTGTCAATAAATGAATATACTTACCCATTGTGTTCCATATATGATTTTAATCAAAATGCAAAATATTCTTCCAGTAAGGTCTGAGTCTGAGTTAATTGATAAAATATCAAGTGGAAAATTGTTATTTACAAAATGATACACTGAGTCATTGCTGAAATGCAATTTCAATTATTAGAATTTCAAAAGCATAAGCATTTGTTTATGATACAGAGTGTTTTAATATGTAGAAAACAGTCAAAATGTTCTTAAATTTTGGTTATACTTACATATTAAAGTAATGTAGAATTGTTTTTAAAATTGTAATCTTCAGAAAAGGATGTAGCATATATTTATATTTCCTTGAGATATTTAATCAATCAGAATAAATTGCGAAATATACATATCTCTTTGTGTGGTTGCAATATTTATTTTGTGAAATTACTTGTTACTTTGATTGGCAAAATAATGACGATATGGCAATATAGTAATATTGTTATGTTAGAAATGATATGGTCTAATTTTATGAAAACTCAAATTTTTGCGGAGATCACATATGAAAAATAAAACCAAATTTTTCACGTTTTGTTATTTGTTGTTTGTTTATCAAGACTAGTAAGTTTTATAGCCCTTTTTGCTGATTTTATACCCCGTAATTAAAATGCAGATAAAAACTATTCGCTCTCATCATTTGCAAGACAGCATTTTCTCTTTGGTGAAAAAACTGAATGCAAATGATGATAAGCAATTGTTCTGCGTCTCGTTTCCGTCCAAAGCATGTCTTTAAACATGTTGCAGCTCAATGAGAGCGTGGGTATGGTGGGTGCGGATCTAGGTGATCAGGCTGAGCATCCAGCTGTTTTTGGGGACTATATAAAACATATCAGCTTAATTAATTAATAAATTATAATACCTGTTATATGCAATCCGACCTTTAAATGTCGTCTTGTATCTGTGTTTTTTATCTTCAGAGTTATGTGTAAAATTATATGTTCTTATAAAATTGTGGAAAATGTTTTAATCTTTGCTACCAATCCTCAACAGCTTTAGATATTTTACTGAAAGTTTGTTATTGTAAGTCTAAGTCAACACTACTAATATTGGTTTTTGTAACTTCATTACCGATACTGCGTCAATATATTGAGGTTTAAATTTTGAAGTTATCTATCATAAAACAATGTTTCTTTTTCCCCAGAGAAATTTCTGAATTTGCAATATAATTAAATTTAGTATTAAATTTTCTGACATTTCCATGCCATAAAAAATATAGTATGTATTGTTAGAATTTATTAATAATCAACATTGTTGATGATAAGTGACCAATTTATAATGAAAGTTGTATCTGTTAAAAATCAAACAATTAAATTTATGGTGGAACTTGGTAATCATGTTCTCCTTCTCGTTATTGGAACATGTTTCAGTATCAATTTGTATGTAAATTATTGTATTTAATCTCTACATTAAAATTTTTAAAAACTTATAAACATGATGCTATTAAGGCTGCTGATATGTATGCTTACTTAGTGATGAGAAATACTGTAAATTTTATTGACTACCAGATTTTATTGTGCAGTAATAATTTAGGATAAAACAGTGATACTTCAGTTAAAATCAGCAATACATTTGATTATTTGTATGCCCTGATTAATTACAAGCAAGTAGAGAGTTCAATACTGCACATTTGTATTTGAATATATATCATGATAATATCGTAAATAATTAAAATACCTATAAGTAGTCGAACTTCGTTATAAGTTGATTTAAAAAAATCGTCCAAGAAAAGAGGTCAAACTTCAGGAATAAAAATTATTTACGGATTACTCATGAAAAAAATTCGAGTCAAAACAATTTTGGGTCATAGAACATGTATAAAAGATATATAACATAATTAAGGTAAAAAATGACATAATATAATTTTATATAAATATAATATTTAATTTTATTTATAATTCTCTTTGAGGATAATTTAAAAAGGTATTACTGATATATTAAATCGGTATTAACATATAGATTCTGCTGAGGACTGGTAAGCTAGGAGTTTATAAAAGATGTGATAAACTTATCAACGGTATTATAAACTAGCCACAATCGCCTTCTCTGCTTTAGGTAATAGGTTTATAATAATAAACACCACTTTCTAAACATATCATGATCTGTGCCCCTTGTCAAGTGACATCTTAAATTTTAGCAATTAATAATGTAATAAAAGATTTGATAATATTTAAGATATGAATATGAATTTACAAATATTATTATAAGAAAAATAATTCTTAAAAACATGGTACAGTAAATAAATTACCTAAAATTAGCTAAGCCAAAAAAAAAATTTCAGTTAATAAAAAGTTTTTGTGAGATATGTATAAATATATCTTAATGTAGGCAATGTAAGGTTTACTATTTTGCATCTTGCTTGTAATATACAAATGCTCAGTGGCGGCTGGTGAAATTTACGCTGTCATATCTTAGTACTGGAGCATGGGACCCAAGCGATACTTTAGGGCATAACTATCAAGATTAAATGAAGAAGTTTTGCAGAAAAAAGTTGAGATTGAAATTTGCGAAAGAAAGTTGGAAAAATTGTAAGCTGCCAAGGTTATTTTTAAACGATTTGTAAAATACTTTTCCAGAATCAGGTGGAAAATTAAACGACAGATTTCAAATTTCATAAAAAAATATTGATTTTCTATAGAGTTACACCGTTTTGAAATTTTATTTCGGATTCATTTTCATTGTGCAAATTTCAAACAGGTGCAACTTTGTAAAAAATCTATATTTTTTATGAAATTTGAAATCTGTCGTTATATTTTCCACCTGATTCTGGAAAAAAAATGTTTCAGAAATATTTTACAAATCGTTTAAAAAGTAACCTTGGAGGCTCACAATTTTTCCAACTTCTTTTCGCAAATTTCAGTCGCAAAATTTTTTTCTGCAAAACTTCTTCATTTAGTATTGATAGTTATGCCTTAACGTATCGCTTGGGTCCCATGCTCCAATACTAAGATATGACAGCCTATATTTCAACAGCCGCCACTGCATATGCTTCATTTAATTTTGCTGAACTTTTTTCTTTTATTGATATATTTGAATTTAAAAATGAAAAATATTAACGCACTAATATGGAATTTAAAATTTTATTGTAATAATAATATTTAAAATAATTTTATTCTGGTATCTAATATAAAAGTGGCCTTAAGCTTAGTATCATGGTGTATTTTTAAAATGCTTACATTTATATCTGCATTTGAAAAATGCATTTGCCACAAAATGAAATAAATAATATAAATACTAAAAAATTATTTTGGAAAATTGAAAATATCTTTACCGATTGGTGTAAATACAACCATGGGTGATGAGGATGAATATGATGGTTACCTCAGCATAGTGCCTCACCCTGTGTAATAGTGAAATTTTAAATTATATTATTGTCAATTAAATACTACATATTCATAACAATAGTGAGATTGTTGATTGTCAAACATATTTTTTTTTGCTGTATGACAGTGGTTAAGTACTAAATATAAAATTTTTAAAAATGCTTATACCCGACTTGAGATCTCAATTCATTATTTGTTATAAAATGTTTCTTATACTGTCTTTTTTTATTCTGCTGGTAGTTATATTTATCTTCAGATATACCTATTTAAAACAGTGTTTGTTGAATATTTAAATTTAAATTTCGTCTGTATTATAAAAAACTTTGTATAGATATAAATTATGTTGAGTAATAACATAAAAGCATATACTTGTATTAAACAATCTGCCTTTATACATTGAGTTATCAAGTTTTTAGTAATTAGGTTTAAGCGATAGATGGCCCTTTTCTTGAACTTAAACACAGAGTTTTGGTGGCATGTTTAGTATGGCAAGCAAATTAGTATTAACCATGGGACCACACAAAAAGGCTAAATATATGATCTAAATATAAAAAAAGCCGTTTTATGTATCCAACATTTTTGAGGACCTTATAAAAATGACTAAACTATGTGTATGTGTTTTATAAATTAATTGATACATTAATTGAACCTGAGAATTACAGATGGTCAAATCCTGAATGCACTGGAATCGATTGTGGTTCCTGAATTCTGTTATTATCTTTGAAGTAATAATAATAATAGTAATAATAATAATAAGTGATTATTCTCTCATTAAATAATCCAATAAACATTTCAAGTTGTAATTTCATCACACCAATGTTGTGTCTGCTGTCACAACGTTGGCGTGACCAAATTACAACACGAAATGTTTATTGGGAAATGATTAAAATTGATTAATGTATATGAAGTTTAAGAAGGCTGTTTAATTTTGGGTGATCTATTTACTATACGGTTGACGCTGCACATCATGTATAATGTGAGTGTAGCTGAAGGTTTGTAAGCAGCTGCTGTGTAGCATATTCTTGTAACCAGCAAGCAATCAGTGAGGATCAAGTGTCCTCATTTCTAGCCTTAGTAGTCCTGTCAATCGACCAGGGAATGCATATCTTTATTGTAATAATGAAACAAGTAGGCGTCGTAACTTAGTTTAATGTAAAAATGTGTTGAAATTGTTGGTCTAGAAATATAAGTACAACTGAGCAACATATTGGGTACCGACCTTCTGGGTCAGTTATTGTTGATACTAGTCAGATAATTGTATAACCCACCCCACCATCTTGCCCCTCTATTTCAGAAAGAAGCATTCCATAACAAAGATTGTATTACCTGACAACGTACTTAGCTATAAATTGTATAGGGTCCAAAAGATGGGAAATAAATAAATATGTATTACAAATTTGTTTCTGTTTTATTTTACTACCTACTGTCCCAGCAAACAGTTAATTATGGGCCTTCATTGGCACTTTTTCACTTACATGACACATTAATTAAGTGATGGCCGTATATCGGGATATTACATTGGGCCTGTATAACTATAGGAGATTGCGATCGACAGCTGCCCAAAAGTCACTCTCCCGACAATTTCATTCAGTGGACCAACAAGGTGCCGTAGCATTAAGAAGTGTGGTTAGTATCACATAGGTATGTGGTTTTTACCTTTACAGTGATTTAGTGCTCACTGTATACACATAGGGATATGGAAGCTTCTGGTGGTCGGGTCACACCATCTATCGGTTTAATTTTAAGCTATATAGACTAGCATTATTGCATTGTATTAAATTAAAAAACTCCTTGCCTGCCTGTTGAACCGGGGACCTCTGCATTTGTAGCCTGACGCTTAACTCATGGAGCCATTGAGATCCTTACTGGAAGGGCGCACAGTAATTGGTTACATAGGCAATGAGTTCACATCAAAAACTGCAGTTTTAAAACAATTCTAATGTATTTGATCTCTAAAATATTTTTTCCAGCAAAATGAGAAATTTAAGAACAAAAAAATTTGGTTTAGTAAATTCCGAAATTTACCAGTAAAAATTATAATTTATAAAAATTAAATAATTAATTACCAATACTTATTTGCATTATATAGAAATTGAATTTAATTATAAATTGTTAATAATAAATAATATTACAAGAAATAAATAAATTAATAAAAATCAAAGAAACAAAGAAAAAGAGGCTTAGAGTTGGATGAGAACCCCGATCGGCTGCGTGTGAAGCAAGGGCTATATAGCGGCGGATTTGTCTAAGGGGGGACGCAACAGTGGTGTATTTAGGAGTGTTATTAGTAGTAACCCAAGCAGCAACTTTGCGACTTGCAAACTCGACCTAGTATATAAAGTTGGACAGTACACTTTCAGGTCGATTATTTCGACTACTAAAGCTTGTTGTGTAAAATCCATTTACCTTAGTTCTAAGGGGAAATTAAGAGTTTATAAAGGAGTATATAAAAATTATTGAAATCAACTTGAAAATTAATATTAAGTTAATAATTTATTCTCTTTCCACTTGGCCTTTAAGCAAAACAAATACAAAGCAACATGAGTGAGTTGTGGATATACATCACATCTACTCGGAAATTGCATCATTATTTTTTATAAAATAAAATATACCTGGTTTTGAAACATTAAATAATACTTACAATAATAATTCACAATAAAATTTCCTTAGATGTTGCATGGAAATCAAATAGATATAAAATTCAAAAATATAAAAAAATTAAAAACAGTTTTCCAAATTTGACAAGTAAGTTGTGGTACGGTCTTGGTAGCTTTTTAATGCCGTATAAATAGAAAATAATATAGATATCCAACATATGGATGTCTAGTGGATATCCATCACTTGTACTTTGGTGTACTACTATCACAAACGCATAAAAAAGAAACTGACATCTAATGGACATTCCTTTATGGACAGTGTACAGATATACGTAAATGGATGTCCAGTCAATTCTATGACATGCCCATGGGCATGTGGACATCAAATGGACCAAAAATGGACACCGTATGGATATCCGGTGCTATATTACATTGTTTTCGTATGTAAACAGCGGTTAATACAAGTAGTTATTTGATATTTATATATAAAAACAACAACGCATAAGATAACAACCACAAAAACAGAATTAATATGTAACGTCTCTGAATAACACATTGTTATTCTGCCCTAGCCAAAGAGTGGGATAATGTTGAAATTTGATCAATGGCGCATACCCGCCGCTCGCCTTCACTCATTTGTTTTGTTATATATTTATTAAAAGTTAAAAATCGGCGAAATTCAGATTTTATTGAAGGGCCAATATCTGCAAGCCATTATAGGTAACGACATTGTTTAGCCACAAAATGGTCAATCATATTAAATGTAAATTTGCTAACATCGTTAAGATCCTGGACCATCATCGTAGTGCCGTAGACGATGTTTTCCAGCAGTCGCTACAATGGCCCGCAACTTGGCCAACTTTCTTATGTTTGCTGGGGTTTATCATTTAATATTACAGTATACCACCAAAACACCATTTAAAATCTTCTGTGACTAATGTGAACAAAGTTATAGTCTATTGACACTAATATATTGACAGATATAATCAATCGATTAAGGCACTAAGGAATATTTCCATCCATTCACGGACACCGCAGCATCACATTCTTCCTGTGCCAGTATCATAACGACTGCCACATACTGACATCCCAATAGTGCAACTTCAATGATGGTTGGTTTCTAACTAAGTTGTGTTTAATTCTATGATGCCTTAAAATTGATTAATTTGTTAGTGGAATCATTTTTGTATTTATCGCTTCTGCGTCTATTTATAATCTAATAAGAGTTACATGAAGCAGAGAGACTGCACGAAGCTTAGCTTTCATTTATTAAATATACCTTTATTTAAATTTTAAAATAATTAGTAGTTGTTCAATCATTGGTAGTAGTATAACGTCACTGATAGATGACGAATAGGTAATGTATGGCGTTTCATAAAAATAGGTGAATGATACAACTTCTACGATTTTTACAAAAAAATTATGAGAACATGTTCATAGTCTGTCAAGTAGTAAATGTTTCAAAAGTTGCAAAAACCCATCGATTTTAAAAAATTTCTGCATATTTTTCGTTGCGCCATCTTTCAGTCATTATCTGATACTACAGAAAGTGGGTTACCAAATGTGTCTTACTGTGGCTTAGAGACCTGTAATATTTTTTAGCTTTTCTTATCTAGGAAATATAGACAACCAGTTAAACAGCACTGCGCAGAGATAATTGTATACATGTCTTCATTTTATTATATTTTACGATTAAAAAAATGTTTGTATCTTTGAAACTTTAAGACTATATTGAAATCATTCGTTAGAAAAATTCATAAAAACTTTTGATCATGTTATAATAGGCACAGGAATAAAATAATATTGATTTCATTTAGGGATTTTTGAATTAGGATATATGAAGGTATCCAACTTTACCAAAATAAATGTAACTATGCTGTGGTATGTAGTTGACAGCTGACAGAGTGAGTTGTAGATTGTGGTCAATTATTTTGCAAGTAATCATGTCGTCCGAGCGGTATAGCTTTTCTTTGACAACATTTAGGTAATTTTAAAATGTTTATTTAGTACAAATTCAATGTTATTGTAATAATACACTAACACGATATTAATTATATCAAACTGTTTCACTATAAAATTTTTGCAGCCCCTCCGGCAAGCTAGTCCAGATAGAGTATGCTTTGGCTGCTGTAGCTGCTGGAGCGCCTTCAGTTGGAATTAAAGGTGAGTACTTTCCATTTACGTCAATATTTAAACTTAAAAACATTTTACTGTAGCCAGCAATGGAGTGGTCATTGCCACAGAAAATAAGCACAAGTCAATACTGTATGATGAACATAGTGTACACAAGGTAGAAATGATAACAAAGCACATAGGGATGATTTATTCCGGAATGGGTCCCGACTATCGCCTACTTGTAAAACAAGCAAGAAAAATGGCCCAGCAATATTATCTTGTATATCAGGAACCTATCCCTACTGTTCAGCTTGTGCAACGTATAGCTGCTGTTATGCAAGAGTATACACAATCTGGCGGTGTGAGGCCATTTGGAGTATCATTGTTAATATGTGGATGGGATACCGATAGACCTTATTTGTTTCAATGTGATCCTTCTGGAGCATATTTTGCTTGGAAGGCTACAGCTATGGGCAAAAATTATATAAATGGGAAAACTTTCTTGGAGAAAAGGTAAACTATCATAGGAACCATGAATAAAGTTTATGGTGGATTTATAAACCATTAAACATTAAGGAGTAACAACTAAGCATTATCGTATAACCACTAAGTAGACCAACAGGGTTTATATACAAAATGGCATTATGAAATGTCCGTTTTTGCACATGCTTATGCTTACTGCAGAAATTGTTTTGTTTACTAGTTTAATTTTTCAAAAAGATAGGTGTTATATTCATAATTTTAAATTGAAAAATTGTTGTTGCACTTCATTATTTAAAATATAGATAAATTTAAGGTTTTTCATAATGGAAACTTCTCAATGTTAAACTAGCATGGTGTATCATGCGCAGTCGCACTGGAATTTTCACTAAGCATTATGAAAAAGATAAAAGCTAGCGAACTTTGTAATGTTTAATAGCTAATGCATAATAGTTTTTATAAATCTCCGTATGTTTATCTTATAATTCTTAATTGCAAATGGCTAATGTTTAGTGATTAGTGCTTTATAAATCCACTGTGAAACCTCACTTGTTAAAGTCGACATTTACCCAGTGGCGGTTCGTGGGTCAAGAGATACGGAAGTCAATTAGAAAAGTTTACTGTATTACCTACCTTTTAAAGTGATTTAAATTCCAAGTCGATCCTCCGGTCTTTTTGAGATGCAAAGTGGTCAATTACTTTTTTCATTAGTCTTCTTTATTAATGCCCTTTCTATGGTAAGCATAGCTAAAGAAGATAACCTTTCCTGACCCATGGTATTTCTTAAAAATGTCCATTCTTTTTAAGGTGGAAAACTCGACGGTAATCATAGGGAGAGTACACAAGATTTTTAACAGTTTGACACTTTCAGAAAAAGTATTGCACAAATTATTGTTAATTAAAAGCTGTAACAAAGCAACTGCACCTTCACTAATTTAAACATATCTTGAGGAAAGCTTTTTTTATAATCTTTAAATCGATCTGCATGAAATAACTGAGACACTGCTAAATGATTATTGAAACCAAACCTGTTTTTGATCTCAGATCTAATTATATTACAAACTTCTAATGAAATTCTCCTTTTTGACTCGTCCGTTTTACATCTCTGGGCAGACTGCATGGATGTCTCCTCCAAATAGTTATTCAAAATTTTATTTCTGATGTCTTCGTTTTACTATTAAAAACGCCAATACACCTATTTACTGTTATGACATCGATATTACATTTTTGTAATTGATTGAATATATCACAATGAGGCATAACTAAATGAAAAAAATTTAACCAGTAAAGAAAATGTTCATTTTGTAAGCAGTTTTTTAACCAATAGCTTGGTTTAGAGTGTTGTTTTCTGATTCATTATCAATGATTTTTTCTAAACAATCTAATAATTCTGTTCGATAGGTATAAACAGTCTCTATGCACTTTATATTAAAATTCCATCGTGTTGGAGCCGCTTTTGGCGATTTTCCAAAGAATGAAGAAAAGTTATGTAAATTAGCAAAAAAAAATGTTTATGCTTTATCGTCATATTAGGTTTTGGACAGCCACCACCTTTGAATTTCACTCAGTCTTCATAACCCAACATTTGTACATCTTTCAGTTTTAATATATTTTGTACAACACTCCTATTTAATAGTAAACACCAAAAACACTGTTTTACTTAATTTCACGACAAGTAGAGATTTACTAATAAAATATTCACAAATAAAAACATTAAAATCAACGCGACAGAATTTACCGACCAACGCGTACCTAGTCAGCATTAAGACTGCTCTATTGAACTTCGTGCGTTACCGTTTCCGTAAAATGTGTCAGGGACATTGTCCCCGCCAGTGTTTTCTGTCTCTTTTGATTTCTGACGATTCGCGCATAAGTCTATTTCACTTTATCTCATTGTAAATTCAGTCCGTAGCTAGCTTTGAGGACAAGTTGTGGATTGACCCAAGATTTTTAAATTCTATAAATGAATAATGTAATGAATATGAATGTAGAGGCTCGGTGCTCGGTGGGGATACGAAATCTTGCGATCTAGATATTTGAATAGTATTGTGCATAGGATGAACTAGAAACTTTAATATATTTTTTAGGAATATCAAAAATATATATATTATATATTTTTAAACTCAGAAAAATGAATAGTCCATTTTTTTATTTGTATGTGAGAGGTCATTGACCAAATGACCCTATAGAAGAACCGCCAGTGCACTTACCCACATTTGACCCCTATCATCATTCACAAATGTGTAAATTTTATAGCTTCCATGTTATTCGCTTGTTTGATTTCCACAAATGTCAAACATTTTATCTGGGTTGACTCCTGTTGAGGAACTAAGGATTCAGATAACCTGGTATTTTATAGAGTTTTATCTTTTGGTTAATTTTATGCTAATATGATAACAAATTTGGTTTTCTTGCAGGTATAGTGAGGATTTGGAATTGGATGATGCTGTGCATACTGCCATTTTAACACTAAAAGAGAGTTTTGAGGGACAGATGACTGCTGATAATATTGAAGTGGGTATTTGTGATGATGCAGGTTTCAGAAGACTTGAACCTTCTCATGTCAAAGACTACTTAGCTAATATTCCATAGGCATTTAATTTTGTTAATATATATTTTTTAATTATACATATTTAATTGTGTAATAAAATTATTTTGAGAATTTTTTATATGCTTTCAAATATTAAAAACAAATCGGTTTTATCTTAACATACTAATTATACAATAAACAAGAGTTTTGTATTTTCTTTGTATTTCTATAATACCATGGTAGTATATGTATTATATTTTCCTAGATAAGCACATGAGTGACTACTGTATAATAATAATACCACATATAGTACAACCCCCCTGTATCCCTAAACTAACGTTGGGTGGGATGGGGTAAACATTTAGAGAGAATAGATATGCACCCAATATCCATGTATACATATAACGAAAGCAATCTCTCTCTGGGGATTGAACCCAGAACATTTTTGTGAGAGTCAAGCGGACTTGACTCTCGATCATCTGTCATTATTTATGTAAAAGGATTTTGAATGTCCTTTAATTTGATACCTGAAATATTAATTTTTCTTTAACATTAAATGTAGAAATTAGTCAGCGGGACCATAGAAATGTAAATAAAGAAAAATGTGTGGTAAAGCCAAAACAGCTGCTAACTATACATAAAAAATGTGGGAACATTATCGGTTTGTACTCTTTACTTGCAGGTATAGAAAGTATTGTAATTATTTTTTTTTTTTAAGTAAGTTTCCACTAAAGAAAACGTGAATTCGACGATTCATATAATACAGGACAGCACGATCCGGCAATGCAAGTTTGAATAGCTCTGTCTGTAGATGGGAGTATTATAGCTATTACGTCCTATATTATGGAATATGTTGTCTCGTTGCCGGTTTATCTGTTCTGTGGTTGCAGGTGCGTGTGTTGTCCTTTATAATTATAAAAACAGAGACCCATATTACATATAGTATAATATAGGTCTCCCATAAAAGTATTTTTAAATTGTTTAACATTTATTCAAGCGATGGCAAAGCATACATACTATATTTTTTGATAATAAATTTATTTAGTTCACCAGCGTTTTAGTGCAAAAAAGTTATAGTTTAATGCCACTTCTCCTAAAAAGTAAGAGTTAGATACTCATTTTTGTAATTATTTCCCTCACATTATAAGAATCAATGCAATAGCAAGATTTTGAAAATTTGGACCAATAAGAACAAGCTTTCAGCGAAAATTGCATTTCAAGTGAAAATTTTAAATTAAATTACAGTGAAAATTACACTGGGTTTGACAGCTTAAAACGTCAGTTGAATCATTATAAAAATCGAAGATTTTTTCTTTCTTTTTTTATTTTCCTCTAAAGATAGCAGGCTTATAGGTAGAAGCAAAAGGAATATAAAATTAATTACCTACTTTTTAAATATTTTAGGTTTTTCTATAAAAAATAATTTTAAAATTCGATTTTTAAATTAATCCGCTTAAAAATTGTGACGGGAATAAAAGTACACCCAGCCGTGATTGTAATAATTTGAATTGTTAATTCAGTTAATAATAAAAAATATTTCTTGTCTTATGTTTTGTTCTGGAAATAAATATATTTCGTGCATTAAAAATAATCTGAAAATTCAGCAGTCAAAACGTGTTGCCATTAAAAAACCGCAGTTGTTCATTTTTGTGTGATTTGACTGAAAAAGTAGGTACCTACCCTCGACTGTTCTCGGGAACTTTTTGTCAAATCACGTCAAAATGAACTCAAGCAGTTTCTAAGCAACACGTTTTCATGGGCTGATTTTGATAATGTTTAATGCACTTGATATATTAGTATATTGTATAATTGTATAGTAATATAATATTACTACAGAAAAGTTATAGTAAATCAAGTAAAGATAAAAACCTATGAAAAGAACTGATTTGTAGTTTTCTTTATAAGCTGTATTTGATTGTTCTCAATTGTAGCAACAGAGGGCGCTGCAGATTCCATTTACTTGATGGTTTTGCACATTTTTTTATTGATAACTAGTTTTGCAGAGTACAGTTATATTGCAATTTTTTAAAGAATAAGTTTCAATTGCCTTTCCTTAAAAGAGAGCTCATGTGCTTGTAAAAAGTAGGAAAGTATAGAAAAAGATAACAAACCTGTAGAGTGGAACAGGGCCGTAGCCAGGGATGGTGTTTTAACACCGGGTATTAAAATTAAGTACAGAACAATCATACTTAACTAATACATACGACCTAAAATTACATGGAAACAATACTTTCCTAAATGAAGTACAACTATTACTCTATTTAGTGAGAACTTTTTTATATAGCCATAGATACCTTGTGCACTTATATGGTGCTTATCTGTCACTTATATGATGTCAAAAGATGGATATTTACTTTTGTAACATTTATATAGTGACTCGGTAAGTATTGGTGAATGTAACACTAACACACATATATTTTTAACTGGCAATCCAAGAGTAATTAAAAGTATATTATAGTAATATTAATGCACCCACTAAAGGATTTGCCACCTTCCCAGCCGCAAGAATTGGTGGTTTCATCCACGGTAATTCAAACGTATTTGTCATTCAGTTCAAAATGATTTTTTTATTTAATGTCACATTTCTGTAATAAATGTTTCTTTCTTAGCGTCATTTTCCTATGGCACCTGAACAGTGCTATACTGCCCACTAATACATTCACTTTTATCAAAATTGAACGAGACATACTTCACTTACTCTATTTATTTAAGACTACTTCACACATAAAAAAATAAATAAATAAACAAGTTATGTTGTAATACAATATAAATATTAACCTATATTACAAGTAAGCAACCAAGGAACCAAGTAAGAGGTTATGAAAATGCAAAAAGCGATGATTGGTTATGTTATATCAAGTACAGCTAAGTTATTGAAGCTACTACTACGGTATTACTATCAGCTGTTTACTACAAGCATCTAAACAAGCAATCAAGCGGTAATTCAAAACAAAGCAAAGGTACGGCAACTACTACTACTGGTAGCTACAGCAAGCGGTTAATGAAGCGGTATTACGGTAAGCGGTCGGTGAAGCAATATATTTAGTGGTAAGCGGTTACGGAGTACTAGCAAGACACAAGTGTAGGAGGTCAATCCAAGGGCAAGCGGTATATTTGACTGTATAATCGCGAGCGTGATATAATTTAAGATTAGCGCCTCATAGCCCTGATTTAGGGTTTATTGATTACGTGTGTCGGACGAAACGGCTATGCAGCTTCGCATTCACCTAGTAAGATCTTATCCACACACGAGGTATTAGAACCTTACTGGTAGTGAAACTTAGACTGAGACGGAACTCTATCCATACACGAGGCATTAGAGTTCTATCTATACGTCGGCTACCACAGACAATGAGAACCAATATTCCTGTTGCTCTTCTAATTCTTTAGCACTGTAGTTCAGTTCACTGACTCGTATTTTAGTATACTGTCCCTTAAACTAACTGGACCAGAGATATGCGTGGAAGCATGAACGTTAACGCTCGGTAATTATTTATAATTTAGTGCGATAGGTTATTACATCAACTTCAAGCTTATCTTTACAATTTAAATTCAGTGAGCACGGCTGACGGACGGATCGGTTAGTACCTGACTTTCGGCGCACGGCGTGAGATTCTATCTACACACGAAGTATTAAAATCTCACTTATGCCACTCCACGTTTACCTAGTAAAGTCATCCACACACGAGGTATTAAAGCCACTTGGTAGTGAAAGTATGACTGAGACGGAACTCTATCCGCACACGAGGCAATAGCGTTCTGTCTTGATGTCAGCTACAATAAATAATGATAACCGCGGATTCTCGATGCTAGCGGTTAAATAGATAACCCTAATTTTATCAACGAATCATGAATATTCCTAAATATCTCTGGTTTAATCGGACAACAGGCACTTCGGACAAAAGAACATAACAGTACATTCGGATACAAACGGTAAATTCTGACACAAACGGTAAATGATAGAAATGCGAAATAAAAACAGTAAAATGGTCAAAGTAATTCTTACCACTATCGGATTGCGGAGTGCACTGGAGATCGATAGCTGAGTGCTGCTTACTGGAGCGGTCACTTTTGGAAGAAGACAAGTCGGAGAAGTCGTAGACAAGTGATCCTTTCACGAGGTGTCATTCAATTTATACACAAACGCCTGTCATAGAATGGAGGGGATTTGTGTAACGTGCAAGCGGGTCGACCGCTGTCCGTGGCAAACGTTATTTCAGCCTATCACGGCGCATCATATTTAAATAAATTCCCTGCGATAATTCATATAAACAAATGTTTATAAAATATTTCAAGGCTGGAAATCAAACTAAATTAAATTAAACTACTCTCCTCTTAATTGATTGAGTATCAACACAATAATAGATTTATCATTAGAATAATAAACAAACTAAGATTACCCTGAAATGAAATCGGTTTGAAACAATAATATTAGAGAAATAATTGTTATTTCAAATACTAAACTTGCAAAAATAAATTTAACTTTGGTTCGAAACGGTTTTAAAAGAAATATTGACACAAGTTATCGTATACAGGGTGTACCAAAGGGAACGAAAACAACATTTAGGTCTGATTATAATAGAAAATTAGTAACGGAAAAATCATTTCGTTACACGGTTTAAATGACATTCTACTATTTCCGTTAAGATAATGTAAATGGTTATCGTTAGTTTAACATGTTATAAGCAGTTTATACAACATGGTTGCTTGACATAACTCCGCCATTTTTTCAAGACCAGCTCCTGGACGAACGTACATACTGTTGTCCACCATTGTGATGGCAAAAATTAAAGTGAAAAAAATACGAATTTAGATTTTGGTCATTATAATTAAACCATTGTATGTTGACAGTTAAGTCACACAAAGTTGCGTATCCTTGGCATGAAAAAAATCAAACAATTTTTGTTCTAAAAATTCATCGCTTTGAGGACGCGCTTATTTTTTCGGCCTACAATGTCTATATTTTACAATGACTGGTCCGCGTTAAAAAAAGAAAATTACCACACAACTCCTAAAGTGCACCGGAAACATCACAATAAAACACAGAAAGTGAAGTTCTACTTTCCACCGTTCCCTAAGTATAGATTTAGTATATATGTATGTAGTTCTAAGTTTAGGTTGGAACGGCAGAGCTGTGGTGTTGATTCCAATAAACTAAATTAATTTATCAGGAAGTTCACTTGTACTAAATGCACCTAAAAATCAATTTAACACGCATGCGCCCTCTTGTTTACAAAATGTTCAATCTGAGAGATTATTTTAACTTTAATATTAATACATTAAGTGGAAATGGACGAAACAAACAAGATATTGTTTCAATTTTCTGTAACGTTTCTGGAACTTATCGCTACCTCCAGATCTCTAATAATTATAGATTTTGTACCAATTAAAGATTATTAATTATTTATTAATCACATAGACAAAGATGTCGAAATCAGAGTTTGACAAAATTAATAGAGATCATACCCCACACAGATGAACTATTCAGAAATGTCGTAGCTAGTAGCTACGCTTTCCGATGAAACGTTCCTCGAATTAGATGTACTCCACAAGCAAAGTCTGGATGAAAAAAATGGGGCTTTGTGAATTTGGCCCAGAAATATGATTCATAACAGTTTCCCAAAAAAAAAAAGAAAAGAAATAGATCTGGTTTATTTGTTAAAAAATAAAATTATTCCTAAAGATAATACACATTTTATTCAAGAAATTCCCGAAATAATAAATATAGTTTAAAAAAACTAAAAAACACGCTTTTAAAGCACATCAAACTAAAAAGTGAAAAATAATTATTAATATAAACTGAAAACAATAATGAACGAAAAATACTAGTATTATTGTGAAAAAAGCGTGGGGCGCTTTGTGCAATATTTTTCGTATATCGAGCAACCCACGCTTTTTTCACAATAATACTAGTATTTTTCGTTCATTATTGTTTTCAGTTTATATTTAATAATTATTTTTCACTTTTTTAGTTTGATGTGCTTTAAAAGCGTGTTTTTTAGTTTTTTTTAAACTATATTTATTTTTCACTTTTTAGTTTGATGTGCTATGAAAGCGTGTTTTTTTAGTTGTTTTAAACTATATTTATATTGCTTATTGATGCTGATATTATAACATATTACGATCCAACAGATATTTCTGAAAAAAAAAAATTTTTTTATTTCAGCCGTGGGATTTGAACTCACGCCCGAGGATTCTGTCGTTTCGCATCGACTGCCTCAACCCGCTCGACCACCGCGACCTAGCTGACAATCGTGGAATGTACTTATATATTAAGCCTTTCCTCTCACGCAGAGAATACGTGAGGAAAGGACTAGCTATCCTGATCAGGATAATGATATAAACTTATCAAATTATTGTATTGTTACCGGTTCTTCGTAAGTGTACAAAGTTTCAATTAAATCTGTCCGTTTAAAGTGGGTCAAAATCGAGTCCAAAGAGTCGGTTACAAACAAACAAACAAACAAGCAAGCAAGCAAGCAAACATACAGGTGAAGCTAATAAAAGCGTGTTAAAAAAGGAAAGCATTCGATATTAATGATTCGTACAATTATTAGCCTTTGAGGTTTTTGTTAGTTAATTTTTTTCATTTATTTTTAACCAGTGGTTACTTTCTTATAATAAAAATTCTTAAATAAAATTTTTGCACTATAGTATTCCTCACCTATTCTTGAATTTTTCCTACAAAAAGTATTCCAATAACAATTCGAGTTGTTATTTGGTCGCATGACCAAATTAAAACTCGAAATGTTTATTGGGTTTGCACTAAAATTGATAATCTCAACTCCGTTTCTTGCAGGTTTAGTAACGCTTCCGTTTGGCAGCCCTTAGTGTGAATTAGTATAGTAATAGTAAATGTAGGTACTAAAAATGCGCAGTTAAAATGTCACAATGTTTAGTACCGACGGAAGCTACAGTAAATTCTTGGATTCGCGATATTGCCGATTTACAATTTGATGGTAGACAATTGTATTGCATTAGATGTAACAAAGCAATTTCGTTGTCATGCAACACAAATATTAATAGACATATTTCCTCAGAAACCATAAACTTATATTTAGTGGAATTTATGATAGGATGTAATATACCGTGGTCGAAACTAGACAATCCACTTTTTTAGGCAATTTTTGGGAAGATGTATTAATGGCAAATAGAGCAATGTTAACGCGCCTTCGGGGTCTACACTAAAAAAATATATTTATCAATGGAGTGTGAACATATTTGACAGAAAATTTCTTCTGAGCTTAATAAGAAATACATCTGGCTTAGCGTGGATGAAACCACTAATGCGTGCGGGTATAAGATAGCGAATGTTTTAGTGGGTGCATTGGAGGAAAATTGTTCAGTGAACGAGCATTTAATTGCCTTTAAAGTTTTAGAAGCTACAAATTCTCGCACTATAACGGAGGTAGTGAATTCAAGTCTGCAAGAGTTTTGGGATGACAAATATGCAGAAAATAAGGACAAGTTGTTATTATTTCTTACTGATGGAGTGAATTATATGAGAGCTGCTGGAAGAATTTTGAAAAAAACATATCAGAATATACTTCATGTAACATGGGCTTCATAGGATTGCTGAAGCTATTAGGAGGTGCTACCATAATGTTGATAATTTGATATCTAGTGTAAAGAAAGTTTTTCTTAAAGCACCAAGTCGTGTATGGTTATTCCATAAAATTCTACCAAATACTCCATTACCTCCACAGTCCATTATAATACGATGGGGACCTTGGCTAGGGTAGCATCGTACTATTACTGTCATTTTGAAAATGTGAAATCCCTAATACAGCAGTTAAATCCAAATGACGCAGTTGCTATTTCACAGGCGCAACAGGCGTTTATGGATTCAACTGTTCAAGAAAATCTGGAGACATACACGGAAGATGGATTCAACTCTTCAAGAAAATTTGGAGACATACATGGAAGATTTTCACGAATTTCTCAAGTCATACGGGACCTTCAATATCAGCCAACATCAGAATTTACTACAGTTGATGCAATAAACGTTGTGTTCGATCTTCGACAATACATTTTTCAATTACAGGAAGAAATTGCTGCGAAGGTACAAACAAAATTCCAAACTGTTAAAAAAAAACCTGGATTTGTTACGATGATAGGTGTAATATACCTTTTAAACGGCAAAATAATAGACATTGCTACACCAGGCATGAATGTGGTGATTTTGCGAAAGTTTACATATTTTAAGTATGCTCCAGTTACATCTGTCGTCGTCAAGCGGTCCTTTTCGCAATATAAATGGATTTTTAACGAAATGCGCAAAAGTTTAACTACAGCACATTTAGAACAGATATTAATAATATACTTTTATTTTCGTCACCGGCAGTGAAAAATACTTATGCGTGTAGTTTACTCTTAAGTACATCTCCCGTACCTCCAGTTCTCTTTGAGTGAGTGTTTATAATAAACTGACTTTATCAACTTTGGATAATACGAAATTCGCTAAAAAATTTTTTAAAGTAAGACGTTTCATATATGCATGCAAATCTGACACAGAGCCATCTAAAGCCAACCCTGGTTTTACGTCATATCAGATTGGTAAATCCTACCTCTGATTATCACTATACAGGCATATGCAATTAGCGAAATTAGTTTTCAAGTTACGGAGTTTAGATATGTAATTTCTTTGTTTACGCATATGCTATGACCAGCTGTGTTAAGTCATTTCATCGACCTTGTTAAAGTGTCAAAGAAACTCTCCAAGCGTTCACGAAGCACAACATTTAGTGGAGGATACATTTACAGCATAACAGTTACAGATTTGCATTGTGGTCTGAAATGCCGGTGTCAGGTCATTTATAATCCCCATAATACATACACAATTAATATCATCATTTGTGAAGACTTGGACGTATTAATAAAGGTCTACATAAACGAAGGTTGAAATAAAGACGGCCTAAATCAAAATGGCTGTTGATATAATGGAGTTTCCTTTGTACAATGTGATTTCTATAGCATTATTTCCCTTGGCTTACATTAATCAACAGTACGTCCGTAAATTACATATAATAGCGATTGACCAAAGCTTTTTACATTTTGAAAGATTATTCAAAGGTTTAGTTTTACTTAATATACATAGGTATAACTAAGATGTGTAGGTACCAATCCTCCCCAAACAATTTAGACCTCCAGCAAATGGCCAACTCTAGGCTGTAATGTTAGTGACGGGCTCATTTTATGGCATTTTTCATCACTTTTTTCAAAATCCTCAGCCTCTATGTCGGCTATTTCGTCACGTATGTGCTTTCAAGGCTGCCCCAAAGTCTCACGACGTTTCACGTACACTCCTCCAAGTAGGTAACTGCACAGGAATAAAATCTAACGGTGTGAAATAGTCATTCGAATAATTTCTGCCAAATGCACCTGAACCAAAATAATCGGTGGTTTGTTTTGATAATATGGTTTAAATATTTCTCCCTAATAAATTTTTTATAGAATGAAATGAAAATTTTTACAAAACTTATCACAAATGAGTATAAAATATATATTTTTAAACAATTATTTTCCCGACTATTTACCAAAATGCTGAAACTTCAGCGAGTGACTCAATAATGGTATTTTACTGGTTTTACTGAACAAAAAAGTTAGAATTAAAAATAACATTATTGAGTCCATCGTACTGAACATAATGTGCATATTATCTTTTTTATAATTCAAGTTTCGACAAATAGCCGGAGAAATATTTGTTTAAAAAGATATACATACATTATACTTATCTGTGATAGGTTTTGTAAAAGTTAGAAAATAATAATTAGCGTTTATATTTCATTTCATTTTATATTATAAACTTTTACCAAGAAGAGGATACCTAACTTGTTTTAAATTTTGTATGTTGATATTTTGTCGGAATTGGACAAAAATGTAAGAAAACCTCAATTTCTTGACGTTTCAACAATATTAATTGTCTTAGTCATGACTAGTGAATGGGATATTTGGTTTTTTGCCAATAAACTCATTATCGTTAAATATTGTAAGAAATAAAATAACCTAATTTATGTAGGATTTCAGTGCAAATATTTTCGTGTTGTCAGAACAGAAACAATTTTCTATGTAGAAAATTGTCGACTTAATAGAAATTCAAGTTTTCTTACATTTTTACCCAATTCCGACAAAATATTAAATTTTGTGTTTACTTCGCCATCGCGTGTGCTAGCCAACTATTTCAACGAGTAAATCGAATCAATTTACCCTCTGTAAAAAACATTTTTGAATCGGTCTCTATTACGAATAATTTAATATAGAGGTCATTCAAGTACATTCCAAGATTTCCACGTCAACAGAGTATACTTACAATCTTTGGACGAGGGTTTTCACGAGAGTGGTTAGTGGTGATCTTAAGGGTCAGACAGTAATTTCTAGGCTTTGGAAACTTGTTAATGTTGTTTGAAGCCCACATCCATTTTAGAAATGTATTACAAACAAACGAGAAGATCGATCAATGGTCTGACTTTCCAAGCAATTCCTTATTCTCACTATTGAGAACAGCTCTAGCTTCCTTATGAAACACCACACGATTAGTCACTGCCGAAAATAAATTACGGCGCATAAACATGAATTAGCACGAAAGTCAGATAATATGTGTAATATTTTTAACATTATCTACCTACATTTTTTACTGAACAACAGATAATACTGAAAATGAACTTAACGTATATGGTTAAAACGGTGCCATTTTACAAATCCAATGTTGGCAACAATAAAAAAGTGTATATTTAGGTATTTGGTATTTACGTATAACAGTGAAAGAATTTTATAAATTAGGGGTACAGAAGAAAAAACAAAAGAGTCACATTTTATAAATTTTACACCAAAGCAATTTTATACTTTAAAACTTCATATAAATTAGGTACCACAAATACTGATTCTGTGATATTACAAACATTGTAAAAAAAAATGTATTTAACTGATCGATTGCTAGAAAACCACGGAATCGTGCTATGGTTAAAATTTTATATTTTTTGTGCAAATTTAATTCATAATGCAATTTAAATGTGTAAACTATCATACAATGTGGGAAAAAAGCAGAAAAGCTCCTGAACTTTATTGGTTTTGTCCTGTAAAGTTAGATACATGCAAGAAAAATGAAGCGAATTTTAGTGAAAATATTCAAAAGTGAATTAATGAAAAATTATAGGTGCCTCACCTGCATGGGCCATTTTTAAACAAATTCTGAGCTACTCTTTTAGTTTTTCCCCTAACTGATATGGTCAGTCGATAGGTTCCATTATGACCTAAAAGATGGCACATAAACCACAAAATCGAGAAAAATGGCCTTTTCTGGCTTTTCCCCTGCACACTTCAAATACTGGTATTTAGCGTCTTGACTAAGTTTTATAATGAATCGTGATTATATTTAAATTAATCATAGCACAAATTCGACCGACACCCTGTGTTGACTGGTCTTAACAGATGGCTACGGTTAGCCATGTTTTATGATTAATTTGAACTTAATCATATGATTTGCTATAAAGCTGGTAAAAGACAGTAAATACTAGCTATAAACTGTTTTGCGATCCTCATTTATATATTTTGCGGGTAAATAAAAAATAAGAAGAAAAACCAGAATTTAATTGGTCGACGTTTCGCCTTTATTTAAAGACATTCTCAGGATTATTTAATTTAGATTTTCCTTGTAAATGTTAATAATTTTAACAGTGGCGGCTCGTGGTTAATTTTATAGGGGGGCACACATTTGACATTTTGAAATTGTATATTAAAATTAACTTACCAGAGAACCATTCACAATATTCTTTATTAACCATCATCAGAGACTACAAGTTTTTACAAAAAAAATATTTTATTTTATTTGCATTTATAAAAGTTTATTTTTTAATTAATAACTAAATTTACATCGTTCTGTTTGCTTCGAGTGTTTTGACGCAACTAAAGTTATGAAGTATGTTACAGTCTATCTGGTGTTTTTTGGTTTGTTTATGTTATTCGAGATAAGTCTTAATTTATGTAGGTAAAGATTTTACAAATTTGCTAAGTGTTATGTGAAATTATGGAAAGATGCAAAGGAATTAAAATTATCCCCTTATAATTAATGTAACAAATTGAAGTATGTTTCGTTTAAATTTTCTATATCAGTGCGGTTGTTTATTGTGTTGTTATGTCTTTTAATTTGCAGCATTTCATGTACTGACCGAATCCCAAGAAATACAAATCAAAATATTTTTATTAAAAAAAATAACAAAACAATTAACAATAATTTATATTATTCCCCTTTAAATAAAGCTAATTTATTTAAAACTTGCCTTTTTGTGGTTTTTACATTATGAAACATTTTTGTAAAATGATGACCTCTAATTTTAATGTAAGTTTCTGAAATTGCCCTTATAATTTCAATAATATGATTGGTATTATTAGGGAAATTACTCGGGAAATTATCCAATTGGTGAATTTCTAAATCATTAAAAATATTTGAATTTTGAAACTTTTTTTAAAACACTAAACATAATTTTAATTTTTAGCTTCAAATCTATTTGAATGTTTTTTTCAGTTTTAAAATGTCTTAAATGTTTTTCTGTTTCCTTACATATTTGTATGACATCAGATGACGGATAAATAAGACCACCGCGGTCTTTTACAAATATTAGTTCATGGAAATTTTCCCTGTTTATTGAAAATAAAGCGTTTATACATTCTTCACATTTTAACGATTTTAAAATTGATTTTACCACAAAGCCACTATACACCATAATATATTCGTTGTCGTTGTACTTCGACAACTCCAAAGAAAAATTAAAGTTATATTCAGTTTCAGATATATCATGGGCTCTAAATTTATTGCAAGTTAAATTTATTTTGTCTATTGCAGAACTACAATTTAAAATAGAAATATTTTCCAAAGGAATGCAATTTCCAGAGAATGTTTCTTTAATTTGCATATGAATCAACAATTTTTTATATGCAGATTTAAATTGGCGGCTAGTTGGATTATTATTCCATCCCCCATGCTGTCTGATATTACAGAAAAAAAGAGAGACTATTTAAAATAAGTTACTTTACATATAAGATTAAATATTCTTCCTAATAAAATATTAAGTAAGTATTTTAATTTTTATTATGTAGTAAAATAAATATAATAAAATCCGTATGAAAATATTCGAGGTATTTTTTTAAATCAAATGTATTATAATAACATGCATAAAAATAAATATAATAAAATTCGTATAGGTAAAAAAAAATGGCATTAAAATACCATTTTATACAAATGTCGACTTAGTTTTATGTTTGTAAACCACCGAGTTGTAAACTAAATAATTTGACACAATTTACTACTCCAGTCCTGCAAACGTGCTGGAGCGCAGGTACACATGGCGTAGGCAGATTGCTTAAAATTTAAATTAAATAAAAAACTCGTAATTACTACTTAAATAAATATAGTTTAAAAAAACTAAAAAACACGCTTTTAAAGCACATCAAACTAAAAAGTGAAAAATAATTATTAATATAAACTGAAAATAATAATGAACGAAAAATACTAGTATTATTGTGAAAAAAGCGTGGGGTGCTTTGTGCAATATTTTTCGTATATCGAGCACCCCACGCTTTTTTCACAATAATACTAGTATTTTTCGTTCATTATTATTTTCAGTTTATATTAATAATTATTTTTCACTTTTTTAGTTTGATGTGCTTTAAAAGCGTGTTTTTTAGTTTTTTTTAAACTATATTTATTTTTAACTTTTTAGTTTGATGTGCTATGAAAGCGTGTTTTTTAGTTGTTTTAAACTATATTTATATTGCTTATTGATGCTGATATTATAACATATTACGATTCAACAGATATTTCTGAAAAAAAAAAAAAATTTTATTTCAGCCGTGAGGTTCGAACTAACGCCGGATGAGTCTGTCGTTTCGCGTCGAGTGCCTTAACCCACTCGACCACCGGGCTAATTAACAATTATGGAATCTACTGACATATTAAGCCTTTGCTTTCACGCAGGGATACGTGAGGAAAGGATTGGCGATCCTGAACAGGATAATGATATAAACTTATCAAATTATTGTATTGTTACCGGTTCTTAATAAGTGTACAAAGTTTCAATTAAATCTGTCCGTTTAAAGTGGGTTAAAATCGAGTCCAAAGAGTCGGTTACAAACAAACATACAAACAAGCAAACATACAAGTGAAGCTAATAAAAGCGTGTTAAAAAGGAAAAATTTTCATTTACACTGGTACCGGTGTCACTTCGGTTAGGACACACTTCAACAACACATTTACCCTTTATTACATACAAATATCTCATTAACAATAGATCTTTAAAGCTCGATTGCATAAATCATACTGATCGCCATGCGACTGCTAGGCACTGGCCAGGCTCCGCGGTGGTTTCATGCCTCGGTTCCTTGCAGCAAGTCTATGTGGTCTGTGGGTGTACACAAGTGAACTGTGCCCGCATTAGAGCATAAGGGGGGGGTCGTTGCCATAGCAATGCCGTAAACAAAATCTAGCCTGATGCAGAAACATGACGCGGTCTCCGTACACAACTCATCTTGTGCCCTTTGGGAAGTAGATATTGGCAAACTCAAGTTGTAATGCAGCGATAGCGTCGGAAATTAGTTTTGGGGTTTATTATGTTGGTAAAAATGTTAAAATGGATAAAAATAAATAGAAATTAGAAATTGACTAATTAACTAGCTAAGCTGAATTTGCTTTGGGGGGGCACGTGCTCCTGTGCCCCTTAGGAGCAGCCGCCACTGAATTTTAACATGCGTGAACATAAGCAAGGTATAAACAATTTAAAGTAACACAGAACAAACAAACCAATACATGGACTAGACTCATTTCAGTCAAACAATTGACTGATTTGGATTTTTTCTAGATTATTACTAAAGAAAACTTTTAAGCTAGAAATACCTAGATAATGATAAAATTGAAATTTAAAATTGGAGTATTAACAAATATATACAAATTGTGTTTATTAATCGATTAAGGCAGTTCGGTTATGGAACGGCTGTCAAGCCGTTTATGTGTTGTTATTATTATTACTTACAATTTAGAATATATAAATATTATAATAAACAAAATATTGTAATTTGAAAATATCTTTCAAAAAGAAAATTCTTAGTAAAAAAAATTGTCCAAGAAATATCAGAAAGAATAATTTTGAATACTTTTAATGGGCTGTCGAAAAATTAGCAACGCCTGATATAGAAGTTTACGTTTAATTTGGAACTGAGCATTATGCTTCTTTACTTGTGTAATACGGGTGTCTCATTCGAAAGTTGGGTTTCATAAAATTTTTATGATGTGTTTTTATGTATTGCGTTAGTTGTTCCATGTCAGTGATTTAGGCGTTTTAAATAGGAGTGTATCTCTGACGCTGTGATAATAAAATTTTAATATCTTTGAATTCCTTTGTAAAAATTACAGTCCTCCTCTTCCCTGATTCAGTTTAACGATTTTCCACTGATTATAATACAATGTGGCTTTGTGGATATGTTTCTTTAGAATCATATTAGCGGCTTATGAACTACGAAAATGACGTTTAGGCGTATAGTCAATTTTCATAGCCAGTTTAGTATTAGGAAATTGTTGGAAGAAGAAACAGATGGATTAAAGAGTTTTGGTTCTAAGGCCAACAATAGCGGCACGGCCGCACGATTACCGCAAGCAGCACATTTAGTAGTCTCTATATAGTAGCTACCATCAGTGGAACTTTAAAGGTTCCCACAACTAACGACCGTTACGTAATGGGAACGATCCGTCTACCAAGCATTCGCCAGAATGGGGAATAGTTATTACATAGCAATTACTATATCGGAACCTTCCCTGTCATGTGTTGACAACTAGGTTATTACGTAAACGGAACGTAACCAAGTAGTAAAAATGACAAACTTTTAACTGTAACATAACGTTTCTATAAAAGGTCGATGGATGCCGGAAAATCTTTATTGTTGTTTTATTGCCTTTCGGCGCCATATTTGATTAGTCCGATTAAGAAAGTGTTGACATAATGTCCTTAATAAGTTACACAACATTAAAGCTCAAGAAAATGTCCCGACAACGTTACAGGAACTTTAAATATAACACTTTCAGTTATCATTACTTTGAAGTGGTTTATTGGTAACGCTGTGCAGTCGGCATTACTATTAATTTACACTAAAGTCGCAAATTTAGTGACAGTTATATAATGCCTACTACGTTAAAGTTCCGATGCCAGTTCCCGTCACTTTGGTGCTAGTTGGAACTCTTATGTGTAGAGAGTGTATTTTTAATTTTTACTTATAGTGTTCTGTTGGATAGGTAAGAGTGTATGAATATTAATAAGCGGAATTATGACAAATGTGTGGCGTGTATATAATCCCTGAGCGATTATCCAGAAATCTAAAACTTTTTCAATGTCCAAAAACACGATGGTGGTGATCTTGTTCATATTGTATTGCTGCTTGATATCATTTACGATTCTGACCAGCACTTTGATCATTTACGCTTAGCACCTCCTATGTCCCGTTTAACCTGCTAAGTATTGTTGCACTCCTGCATAACATTCCCCATCACAGTTTTCTATAAATTCTCGAAACAGTGGGTTGTCGAACTGCATACACGGAATGTCACAGTCCATACATTTCACCAAGTCCATCTTTAAATTTCTCTGTTTGTCTCCCCCGAATTAAGGCTTGGTATTTTTGCGACGACACATGTATACTTACGGTGGTTTTACACATATAGGAACGCCCTACATCGCACACTTTAAAATTAGGTATACACCATCAAGCACCAAATCAGGGTAATTGTGAATATGTTCAAGTATATGTATATAAACTGTCTTTATATTTGACCCACAAACGTGTAAAACTATTTTATTAAATTTATATAAAACCAGATATCTAGCATTGCAAACGAACATTTATCATCAATAGAACTTATACATCACATACAGGGAAATGTTGTAATTTGACCTATATATTGAAATGGCGGAAGAATTTCTGTTTGTGATATATGTAGCACAGCAGATTATTATCTAGTAGATCCTCGGAATGGAAACTGAAATATTAGATTAAGTTGCAAACAGTAATACTAAATAACTTAAACTCGGACAACATATGTACGTTAAATTGTGATTAATAATTTAATAGCGTCTGAAATGTACAAAGAGTCTAATGGGTTTGATAAATAATTAAACGTCTGTCTAGTGCATTTACATAAATCACTAATTAAATTATATGACACGGTTGCATTTAGCAATATTATGCAAACGAGAAAATAATATTCACAATAAGTTGTACAAATAACTAATTGTTCAACTGCAATATTAAAAAATATTAGTATAGGTATTGTCTCTGACATAGGCTAGTCTAGATTATGTACTTTATTTGGAAAACACCGTTAAATTTTAGAATAGTGTTTTAGCTTGTTACACTAAACAATACATGGAATGTTTTCCTGAATAGGGACAGAAAAATTACGAAAACTTGTCTATAAGATTACAATTTTTACCAGCGGAGTTGTTATTGTTACAAAATAACTAATCTCTTCAGTAATTTGATATTCGTGTTTGCTCCTCAGTCTTTATCTTTATTTTAATCTTCTTTTTTCTAATCTTCGTCATCAATCGTTACTTTTCTGAAGAGAAATTGCGTCACTAGATTACTACTTGTTTGTTATTTGTTTTACGAAAAATTAAGAATTTAGACTTAAGACAATCTTGTGTTCCTTTCATTACATTATTAACATGTACCTACATACCGCGGCTTACTCAAAAGCTGTATCAAGAATGCTGATAGACCATTGAGAATGGCTAAGACAAATACTGGCAATGATATTTCTATCGCAGCTTTGATTTTATAGGTTTCTTATAAGGAACAGACCGTATAAAACTACTTCCGTCAGTGTCATCTTGAGGAATCTGATTACTATTCCGAAAAACAAAGAAATATTTTATTGTTTCTGCAAAGATTACTTTTGGAAGACTCCTTCTTTTGTTAATACATTGATGTTAAAACGTGTACTATTTCATAGAGAAAATTTAAAACCTCGTAATCATGAACAATTGGGATAGAAAGAATACTAAATGATTAAAATTGATATTGTGTCCCAAGCTATCTAGGCATCTAGTCGTAAAAGCTGAAGGTCCACTAGTAGAAATCGATAATCGATTTAGATATCTGCCAATCATGTCCCATACATGTTTGATTGACTAAAGGTCTGGTGATTTCGCTGGTAATGGAAAAACATTCACTTCAGCATCTTGTAAGAATCTCCTGGTTATTAGTGCCGTATGGGGTCTTAATTATCCCGTTGAAAAATAGAAAAATAGACCTCTAAAGATACAGGAAAATAACCGATTCCAAGACCCTGTGAATGTATTGTTGTGCATATATGTTATTTTCTAGGAATAATAGAGGGGATCTTTTTCTATCTGTAATTCACCCTACACTATAACCCTACGGTTAAGTGATATCTTCCTTCCACACAAAACTGAAGAACAATAGTGCTGCTCGGCTGCATCATCTCAGGGCAATGATATTGGCGATGAACCACCGGTCGCTATAGAAGAAACAATATGTAAATTTATAGTAAAATATTGCAGATACGTAACTTAAAATATGCTATTAACTGTAGATCAAGAAAATGAGGAGCGATTCTTGATGAAGATTGTTTTAAATTAATTTCAAAAGCATTTTATTTGCGTGCAGAAATAGAAAAACGGAGTAGTTTTCCACGAACGTAAAATTAATAGTTGATTTTCCTATCGCATGCTTACCTAGTTTTACTGATATATCGTTCAATTTAATTTCTCATCATTTATGCAAATTTAATTAAAATAATCCTACACGGAAGTAAGCCATTATATATCAAACTAAACTTCAATTTGCTTCGTTTCACAAAATTTGAAGCTTTGATTGTCACGTTTTCATTATTCTAGCATTAATAATGAAGCGAGTCTGGCATTACGGACTGGCTCGCTTTTTAAGATTCATTTGTATTTTCATCTACATATACTGTGCTAACTTGAAAACTGTCCATCTTATTTTTTTTTTAAACCATAAAAGATTAAAAAATTCCTCGAGATGTCGACTACCCCCACAACCCCGGCACCCCCAGCTTTACAATACTAAATGGAACCACCCCATTCATCATATCATTTTAAAGCTAATTCTATGACGAATACAGCGGTTTTTCAGTTTTCGAATGCAGTGGAGATTTGGGGTAGTTATGAGTAAAATGTCTGATTTTTGAGAATAACTTTAATAGTAGATGTACTTTTTCTTGACCTTTACAATTGCTTAATTAAAATGGTATTATTTTATTAAAATTTCAAACTGGGCACAGTTGTTTCTAAGGCAGTGATATAGCCTTTGTTTAAATTCTGATCTTACCTTAACAAACGTTTCACGGGAGATGCGCTAGAGTTATTCTGTTTTTCAGATCCTCAATATCCCTAGACGGCGTCTTGTAGACAGAAATATCCCAACAGAAAAAATTAAATGGAGATAAATCGGGGCAGGGAACAGACCATTCTGTGGCCCCTCTTCTATCTATCCATCTTTTTGCAAACTTTGCATTTAACTACTGTCTTACCGGTAAAATATAATATGGTGGGGCACCGCCTTGTTGGAAAAACTAGCGAAGTACCTTCTGTATCTTCTTCATTTTCTATACTTTCCATGAGAAACAGATCAATGGTATTTACTAAAATATCCCAAGTATAATGGACCCGTAAGTTAAGGAAAAGAGGACTAATTACTGAATTCCCCAAAATACCTGCCCAAATATTTATTTTCTCTGGTCTTTGTGTCTGGACTTCACTATACAAATGCGGATTTTCAGCATCCCAGTATATACAATTCAACCTGTTGACAATCCGTGAAGATATAAGATACACTCATCGCTAAAGCAGATATATGTTACAGAAATTCTTTAAGTCATGATTTCGCAGAACTGCACTCTATCAAAATCATCTTCTCATAATTCTTCAACAGAAAGCATTTGTATGGATAATATTTGTGTAGTTTCAAGGTTTTGTTAGCACCAACAGAAACATTCTTTTGAAGAAGCAACTTTTATCACGGAAGCATTGAGTTTCATGCCAAAATTACCAAAAGTTTCAGTTTGATTAGCCACGTTCAACACTCTTAAGTGCATTCTGTTTCTTATTTTCAACACTCCCAGTTTCTAAAAACTTCCGTGTCAAAGTCATATATAAGCAACATTTTTATCAGAATGTCTTAAGTTAAATTTACGAGCAGCTCGTCTACACATTCATTATTTTCGACATACAAAATAACTGTTTCGGTTCTCTCTGCTAATATATAAACCATGGTGTTCAACAAAATTATTAAGAACACACGACGAATAGGTCTCGGAATAAATATTCTCAGCTTACAGATTAAGAATAAACTTGCTATTTATTAATAATTATGTACAAAATGATCAGAAAACTATATATTTTGTTTTAAATCGTTTTACAATCTTTTTCTGAACTTGGCTGTTGAAAACGATTTTATTGTTATATAAGGTGGCTAAAACATAAAAAGATCACAATTTCGCATTAGTACAACTTTAAATAACATTTAAGGGTTAAAAAATACACGTGCTATTAAAGAGTTATTCTCAAAAATCAATCACTTTTGTATTTTACTCATAACTTCCCCAAATCTCAAACGAATTCAAAACTGAAAACCTTTGTATTTGCGATAGAATTAGCTTTAAAATTATATATGACAAGTGGGGTAGTTCTATTTAATATTTTAAAGTTGAGGATACTGGATGTTAGAGAGATGAATCTTTCATTTATTCCAATTAAAATAAGGTGTTGTAATTTAGTTTCCAATAACCTGTCATTGTCAAATCTTAACTAGGATAAATGGTGGTTCATATGGATTCGATACAATTTAGAATGTTCTCTTTCATATTTAAATGATGAAGAATTTTAAGCGTCTCCTAATTATTTTATGAACTAAGCTTACAAGGTAAACATTAATTACTCCATACCTCTTCTTATTAATTGGAAAGCTTAATCAGCGATGAACTAGAAAGTTGTATTGAGAACAATGGTGACACTCTTGAGGGATATAGAGTTTTAACTTATTTTCACTATTTCTAATTACTAGTGCATCTAAAAAAACTGCTGCTATTTACTTGGGGATCAGAACTTCCTCACCATAGTAAAACTCGACGTGTGGTGGAGTTTATAATAAAAGTAATTTTTGACGTTTCAAAAAGTTACATTTTTTGACGTTTCAAAAAAGTCACATTGTGACGTTATAAAAAAGTCACATTGGTGGAATGTCACTAATATTTCTTTTTAAGACCGATTTTGCTCATCAACGAACTTAATCTCATCCTTGACTTTTAGAATGTGTGTACCAAATTTGTAAGCTTTATCTCAAAAACTGTAGCTGCTATTGTGAACACAGATACACAGACACAGACAGAACATTTTTTGTCTGAAATTTTGTGTATCGTCATAATTCGTCGAGATTTGTCCAGAAATGCAATAAGAATTTTCAAAATTTTTTTCACGAATACATAACTTCCTTACTTTGAAGGGTGAGGAAGTAATATTATATAACTAGATAATAAATCTATAATTTAATATAATTTCATACTATTTTTTCAAGCAATTTTAAGATAGTTTTTTAGGCTGTCTTAACAATAAATAGATAGAATAGATATTCAGATTTTCCGTATTTGAGTGCAGGGTATGGTGAAATCGATTTGACTAAAAACGTTTTTGCTCTGGTCCTATTACTTCCTCATCGCTCAAAGTCTTGTTAAAATGTATTTATTATGATAACGGTTTTATATTAATTTTTATTTAATTTATATCACCATACCGTCAGAATCTTTGATGATATATTGTTGAAATGGGCTGTAACCTTTGACGTGAACCGGTGAACAATGAGTCACTAACCAAAAGAGCGGGCTATTTGGTATTGGCCCTCTGTCACTATTCATACTATTTTTACATTGTGCGATTCCCAAGCTTTCAGATGCATCCAGCTGTCTGTCAAGGGATTAAAATCTGCATTACCTGCCTCTTAATGCTTTCTAGATGAGATTGTTGCAACTGTTGAAAGTTCAATTCAATACCTCTTCCCCTAAAGAAAGAACTTGTCAGAGAAGCTGGCAGGAATCAAATCTCTACAAATATTATTATCACTAAAGTAAATAGATAGTCAGACTCCACGGAGGATAGAAAAAATTCAAACGGTTGCTTTGAAAAAACTGCTTTTACTTAAAAGCTGATAAAGGTAATAAGTTTGTTATTTTAGATAAAGAGGACTATTGTGAAAGGGTAGACAACCTGATTAGTAATGGACCTTATGAAAAACTTTCTAGAAATCCATTACCGAAAATAATTACTGAAATTAGAAATGTACATAAATCTTGTAACAACCTTATTACTCCAGCTTTGACTAGGAGGTTACGTGTATCTACTACAAGTGTACCTAGATTGTGCTGTTTGCCTAAGATATATATATATACCAGGAAATTAGGTGCGTCTTATTATTTCAGTAATTGGATCGCAGAATTACCATGTTTCAAAATGATCAACGGAGGAGTTTGAAGTTTACCCTTTGCATCTAGTTTTTCTGTGAATAATTCCAATGATTTCGTTTCGATACTAATTCCAATTACAATTTAAAACTTTTATTCATTATTAAAATACATACTTTGAAACTTAAATAGGGTACAAGACAAATTACACAGATATTTACAACAGACTTTGGACTACCTTGGGGATTTACTTGATCAATCTGAATCAAGATGTAGTAAAAGAATATATTTAACTCACTAAACTTTGCATGAACCAAAATTGCTTTCGATTTAATGATAATTTTTTGGAACAATATAAAGGGACAGCAATGAGTAACATTTTGTCATCATTCATGGACAGTCTCTTCATGAATAGGTTCGAAACAGTATTTCCCTAGGGTCTTCCTTAGGTACGTGAATAAAGATTTTTACAGTGTTTGATACAAAAGTCACTGACATTGACAATTTTGTTTCAAAATTAAATAGTCATGTCGCGTCAGTTAAATTCACATATGAAATTGTAAACAGTGGACAAATACCATTTTTACGTATAGATGTATTAATAATTAGAAATTGTGAAAATAACTTAGAACATAACATATACAGAAAAGTACTATCTCTAAGGACTGTCACCATTGCCTTCAACACAAAATGGCGAGTTTTAATTTTCTAGTTCATCGCCTATTACGATTCCTCCTCAATAAGGAGAAGTTTTAAAGAGAAAATGCAATGATAGAGGATATAGCTGTTAGTAAAGGATATCCTGTAAGTTTAGTTGATAAAATGATTAGGAAACGTTAATTTCAAGACACAGTTCGAAATTCCTCGACTCTTCAAAATGGAAGAGAAAATACGATCTACGATTCACCCGCGGTATTAGTAACATTTTTAAAGATATAGGTATGACAGCGGTTCATCCATCGGGAAATAAACTACAACAACTTTTAGGCAATCCAAGAGACAAAATTAAAACAAATGGAAAGTCGGGGAATTACGAAAGTAGCTGTAAGGACTGTAATCAAAAGTATATTGGGCAAACTAGACAAGCAATTCAAACTTAGATTCAAGGAGCATATGACTAATCTTAAATATGGTAGAACAGATACGTCTAGTGTTGCCCAGCATGCGATTGAGAATAACCATAAAACAGATATCAGCAATTTAAGATTAATTAGGAATGTAACAAATACTAGACAGTTGGATGAATTTGAAAGCTTGGAAATCACAAAGTGTAAAAATAGTATAAATAGTGACAGAGGGCCAATCCGAAATAGACTGCACTATTGGTTAGTGAGTCGACAATAGTTATAAATAGGATACATTGTTAACATAACGTTAGTTTTAATCCTCTCTAGAAGATGCCAACTTGGCTGACGAAACGTCCATCGAGTACAGTATATGTTGTTTTGGTGTGTTGTTGAAAACCACGTCAGTGTTTGATGATATGTATTATTAATGTGACAAAATTTGTATTACTTTGTTTTTCTGAATATAAATCAACTTCAATTGATGTTTTCAATATGATTTGATTTTGCTCGAGTTGTTTACATCGTCGCAGAAATAAGACATACATATTTGTTCAGAATGAAATATTTTCATAGGCGGTCATATTGCTTATTAGAATGGGGTTACTGTAATTAAGGTTGCTAACTATTACGAAAGATAAACAAGGACAAACCGAGCTAAGGTAGAAATGACCTGGCATTTAAAATATGCGATAAAAGTAGAATAAATAAATCACGAATAGGATTGAAATAGGAATGACACACATAACCTTAAATATGTATTTTTTAGAAGCCAATTCTCATCTTTATTGTTTGTATCCTTTATTATATTGCCTTTAAAAACTTTCTCAAATTGCATAGTGTTTTCATATTCTTGATTAAAAGGCAAGAAACATTTTATTTTAGAATAAGACAAGAAATTTAAAATTTCGCATATTATAATACATTGAATAGGATTTTTAAGGAAACTACTATAGCTTTGAAAGTATTTATGACGTCATAGAGTCTTATTGGTTGATGCTCATTCAGGTATGTTTGTTTTCCTATGTTTCGCTAGAGTAATAATAATAATGTTTACTGAAAATTGTCTAGACATAAAAGATGAAATCTCCCATATCCTTGAAAAAAAAAATACGGGTTAATTGTAAAATTATAAAAAAACTAATTTGTTATAATTAAAATTAAACATTACGTAACAAATCTCCCATATGATAGTAGCTACTTATGGCGAGAAAATAGAAAAATGGAGGTATAGAATTTTGAAAGGCATTTCGCTCTTTCATCTTTTTAATGCATTAGAATAGCAAACAAATTAAAGCATTATAAATTTATTTTAAACAAGTATGAGATTCGTTTTACTACAAAGTTAAAACCGTATATTCGCTAAAGAAAACCGGTCTTGTATGGACGATATAATTTTCTTATTAAATAAATCGCATCTCCATATGTCCCCCCTAATACTACCGCCAGTGAATGTTTCTCTGATGATTCGACATGAGATATTTTACTTTCCTAATTTCAAATTGAATCAAATGACGCCAATTATTTATGAAAGGAATATGATATATGACATGTTTTTTAAATCAGTATTTTATGAAGGATTTTGTTTGTATGTTTATATTAGAAAATATCTAATGTGGCCAACACATAACTTTCTTATACCATTATATATCATACGGATGTAAAAAAATCATTCTATTTTATTCTTCACTTACCTCAATTAAATTTTAATAGCGTACCTTCAATTGTCTCATTAAAATTTTTAAATAATTAATTATCAGCGTCATTCGATACTGTCAATAATAATTCTTGTCATTTTAATAATTTCTTTGACATTGACATTTTTTTAACTAAATTAGACATTTCAAATGTCAAACTGTAAAATTTATCCTAATCCCATTTTATGAGGTTAAATGTGTAAAACATTTCTGTTTACATCAGCTTTATTTAAGTACTTGAAAAATATATTTTATTGGCTTGATATAGTAGACATGGTTTATAATCTTTCATCAAGAATATGTTTTTTTGTAAAGGTAAATACAAAAAAAGTTTGGGTCCCGTGGACACCCTTTCAGCTGGCCAATAATAATAATAATAATAATAATAATAATAATAACACCACATGAAATTACAACCCCCTTTATCCCTGAAGGTCTGGAATGACCTTGTGTGGGAGAGGGAGACACATTTGGAGACAATGGACACACACCCAATATCCGAGTATACTACGATTAATCTCTCTCACAGAAAAATCCCAGTTCCTCGACCGGGAATCGAACCCGGGACCCCGAAGTTTCGAGGCAAGTTCGTTACCTCTAGACCACGGAGATAGAAATTTTGCTCATCATCGAATTTATCATTGTTTTTGGCCTTTAGAACATGTGTTTTAGTATAAATATTTCCATTATAGCATATGGCATTAAACTATGTTTATCGGTAGCGACTGTAACTTTTGGCAGTATGAAGCTAATTATTTTTTGTGGCTCTATCACTAAATTAACTGATGAAAAAAAAACAAGAAAAAGATACACATTATTTTTTTGCAGTCAGAATATTCCTAAAATAACAAAAAATAAAGATAGGAAGGTACAAGATGAAGAACTATACTCTAACAGGTCAAGAAAACTTAGACACTGAAATAGAAATTATTTTAAACTAAATTATTTCTTTCTTTTAGAAAAAAAAGTTACCGCTGATAAATGACTAACACAATTTATTAGTACGATAGTTGTACGAGTAGCATTTAAGACATAAACAAAATGCAACCAATGTTTTTTGAATTATTTATTTATGTCAGCCAATCTCTAACGCTAGGTGATAAACACATCAGTACTCATGTAAACACAACTTCCTAATAGAAGTAGATAAGGGGATACCTTGGCCAACCACCTCTAATTTTCCTTTCATGACCCTTTCATGATACATTGTTGTCCATAAAGGGTTATTAAGGGGTCATAAAGGGGTCATCGATACATATTTACTCGTATCTTGTATGCTAGGACATTGAGGTCTGTTGATCTGGTCTTTCAGCAGATACACGAACAGCGTGGTGCTAAGAAGGGCATGGCAGGTTGCAAGGACAGCCTGCTGATAGACCGCTGCATTACACAGGATTCTGTGCAATATAAGCGGAATCTATCGATGGCCTGGATTGATTACCACAAGGCATTTGATACAACATCGCACGAGCTAATGTTGCACTTGGTCGAATATCTTGCGGTACTAGCACCACTAGTGAGATGCATAGAACAGCTGCTGCCACTCTGGGGGACTCGCTTCACCATAACATCAGGTGCACAGCGGGTCACGACAGAGCAGGTGGTATCTAGGAGACGAGTTTTCCAGGATGACTCCCTGAGTCCTCTCTTCTTCTGCATCTCACTGCTACCGTTGTCTGTTGGGCTCAGCCAAACCCGCGGATATCAATGTGAACCACCCAGCGACCGGAGGCATAAGGTCACCCATCTATTTTATATGGATGACTTTAAACTTTATGCCTCCGGAGAGCGCGAACTACAAAACGCTCTTATGGTGGTCGAAGAATACACACGGTCAATTGGTATGGAGTTCGGGTTGGACAAATGTGCAGTCGTCTACCTCAAGAGAGGACGATGCGGGAACTTCCCTGAAGATGCGCAGCTCGCAGACGGAAGCATCCTAAGACATCTGGATGCCGGAGAGACCTATACATATCTGGGCGTGCAACAAACGCATATCTAGGATGTAACACAAATAAAGGATTCTCTCCGCGGCAAGTACAGACACCGCCTCCGAAAGATTTGGTCTTCCGAACTTTCAGGGAATAACAAGGTGTCTGCAACTAATATGGTTGCTGCTTCGGTTCTGCTCTACTCCTTCGGAGTAGTAAGTTGGATGAGCTGCGCCAATTAGACGGAGATACCCGCAAGATGATGAATATTCACAGAAGTATTCATCCTAGATCGTCCGTTCCTCGTGTGAACCTCCCACGTCAACGAGGGGGGCCGAGGACGAGCCGCAGATGAACTCGGTCTCGCATTTGACATCAAACAAGGAGGCCGGCAAGGTGCTGATGTAGAGTCTGTCACTGAACTTCAGCCAAATCGTCTGAAAAACCGAATTAGAGCTGCTGAACAGGAAAATTTATTTCGGCAGCACGTCGATAAACCCCAGCATGGTGTCTTCTATAAGAACATAGAAACACTGGGTTTATCGACCAGGCTGACATTCGGCTTTCTAAAGTCAGCCTGGCTTAAGTCGGAGACCGAGGGATTCATTATGGCCTGCCAAGATGGTGTAAATAACATCTTGGTCTACCGTAGCCGTGTGTGGCGTGTAGAGGTTCCCGATATCAATTGCAGAACCTGCCGTCAGGCGCTGGAGTCGCTCATGCACATACTATTTGCATGCCCTATATACGCAATTTCGGCCTGCATCCACCGACATAACGCCGCGTTACGAGTGCTATACTATAATCTAAGGCACTCGTACGGAGTAGACCAGACACCAGTGCTGCCTTACGTCCCCGGAAATATTGAGTCCGTTGTCGAGAACGAGAAATGCCGAATTTACTGGAACTACTCATTCCCGACGGTCAGGCTAATCCAAGCCAACAAGCCTAACAGTCCTCCTCGACCATCAACTCAAGGTGACGTATTTCATCGAGTTCTCGGCACCTGCGGAGAAAAACATCACCTTGAAGCAGGAGGAGAAACGGACCAAATATCGCGATCTCCTGTACGAGCTCTAAGTGCTGTACCCAGGCTACTCGGTAAAAATGGTCGTTCTAATAATCGGTGTACTCGGAGGGATAAAGCCTGTAGTTAATGTGCCGGCGCGACTCCGGTGAGGCATCGGAGGCCATGTGAGGACTGTCCGGCATCGGATAATCCGAAATAATAATAATAATTTTTGTCCATGAGATCATACAACTAATGATATGGGACTAGTCAAAAGTACAGATCTAAAATTGTTATTTAAGGTGTAAATTGCAAACAATAAATAAGTATAACGAACAATTACATCAATATACTAAAACAATTATTTAAAAACTAACATATACTAGCGGGACTGAGTTTTAAATACATAATTTAAATAGTCAGTTATGGAATAAAAACAATTTTCTGCTAGGAAATTTTTGACAGCCTTTTTGAAAGATTTAATAAAAGTAATTTCTATAATGTGATCCGGCAGCTTGTTGAACAATAGTATTCCCATATATCTGAGACTCTTCTTGTAAACAGATAAAGTGTGAATGGGTATCAATAAATAATGTTGGTTACGAGTTTCGTAATTATGAAAACAATTATTTTTTAAAAATTAGTCATGATGCAGTTTTATAAAAGATACTATTTATAGAATGTAAACACAAACAGTTGGTAAAATTTTGAGTTCCTTGAATACATTATTATAAGAAGCATATTTATTCATACCAGTTATGTTCCGTACTGCTCGCTTTTGAATTTTAAGTACTCTATCTACATGATCAGAAGAGCCCCAAAAATTGATTCCATAAGTTAAATGAGAATAAAATTTAGCATAGTAATATGACAATGTAACACACATATTAACAATATCATGTAGCCGATATAACGCAAAGCATACTGATGACAACCGTCTACAAAGTGAATCAATGTGATGCTCCCAGCTTAAATAACGGTCAATGTTGATTCCTAACAATTTGGTTATTTGAACTTGCTCTAGGGATATGCCGTAAATTTTCAACAAATTGCTTTCATTATTATTGATTAATCTGGGTGTAAAATGTATAAATATTGTTTTCTTTCTATTTACTAATAACTTGTTAAAAAACCACGATGTAAGCTTATTTAACATATTTTGAGATGACTTGACAGACCAAATTTCCTGAATCTATTGTGTACTGATTGGACACTGTAACCCCATGTGCTGCACGTAAGGTGATTCTTACTTGAGAAGCGTAAAGGGTAGGATTCTTTTTTATTGTAAATCAAGGATAATGATCTTGTTGCGGTGTCGTAGACCGGGGTCGACAGATTCGAACCATTCTTATACAGAATCAGTTTGCAAAAACAAATTTCAAAGCCTACTAATGATGCGTTGCTTCCATATTTGTTCAAAAACTCCACAGAATACGTTTCAAACACACTTGAATGCAATTAACTATAGATTGCGAATTAATTATATCTATTAGAAAATTATAAAAAACAAGAACGCGATGAAAAAGAGCCACAACTTCTTTATTCTGGACATCTAAAACCATGCCGAAGCATATGCATGGAGAAAAATGTTTACAGAGATGTATTCAAGTGTGATTTATCCAACATTCTTAACATTCGGTACAGTATAGCTTAGTTGTCATTAAGATTATGTACAAATCAATTATGTCACAACTGAAATGAGATTTTCCCAGTTTTTCTTTATCTATTACATAGTTTGACCCGTATCTCTCATTACTCACGATGTATCTGCATCAAATAAACCAACAGTGAGCAAATTCTAATAGTTTCTGAAGATATCTTTTATTTTTGGCCAAAGAAATGGCTATTTTCGTATCGGTTACTACTGTGGTAAATTTACTTAGTGAAAAATTTTGTATATTTTTGTCAAATTCTCTTGCTTAACTTATAATATAGTGTAAAGGAATACCTTTTATTAGTACCAAAAATTAGAGGTTAGGTTTGTTGTGAGTGGGTCTCAATAGACCCTCCACTGCGGCCATCAGCAGGCCTATTGTAGATCACGCCTAATTATATTTCACCCAATAAGTTCAGTCTCTTAATGAAACTGATAACTTTATTGGGTGAGAATGTGTCCAGATCCTCTGGCAGCAGTTGCCCTTTGCGAAATATTGAGAATCGGATCCTCTCCACAGCGGGACAGGTCCATAAGATGTGGTCTGCCTTCTCATCATCCTCCAGGCATAGACGGCACTCGGCGTCTTCCGCTAGGCCGAGTAAAAAAAAATAGAGGGACTATTATAAATTCTGAACTAAGTAAAGAGCAAATGCAGTGTAATATTTGGAAAAGTTAAGTTTCAACTAGATAGTGCGGTCAGAGAGCATAAAAATGTTTCAGTGCTGGCGGAGAACATGCCCTTTTGGATATAGATTCTACATATAAAAAAGATTGTAAAAATGGCCCAGACCGCAAAATTTTCAGACACCATTGACTAGTAATGACGTCATTAAATTCAGGTTAAGAAACAGGTCCTATTCATGAACCCATTTACTTAAACTACCATATTTTTGCCTAATGTGAATGCCCTTTAAATGTAAAAAAATTGGCGTTTTAGTTGAACATCATGTTTGGTATCAATTAATATATTTTTGAGGTTGCAAAATTCAGTGGTGGTACTAAAGATCTGTTTAAATGATTCTGTAAATAGATATCCTGTCAAAATTTGAAAGGACATATTACTTCCTCACCCCTCAGTGAGGAAGTTATGTATTCGTGAAAAAAATTTTGAAAATTTTTATTGCATTTCTGGTGAAATTTACATACAACATATGCAACTCTAATTTATATGGAGTATATGGATATTTCAATCATACCTTGGCCTCAATTTCTTGACAAGACAGTTTACAAACAAACATTTCGAAGGAAAAACGATAGTTTGTACACTTGAAGAAAAAGTAATATCATCTTTAGGGAATTAAACTAATCAGACATTTCACCTTCATGAAGGTATACATGCCTTATAACCAATTTTGTATGTGTAAGCCGTGATGATATAATCGTAAAGAGCTGTGGTGAGAGGTATGTGAAACTTCTCATATGGTTCAAATGCTACTATCCGACCGACATCATAGATGTCTCTGTGGCGGATAGCGACTTGCGAAGCAAGTACCGAGAGCGGCGACCTCTAGTCCCGCTCTCGGTACTTGCTTCGCAAATCGCTCTCCGCCACAGAGACATCTATGATGTCGGTCGGATAGTAGTATTTGGACCATATGAGGAGTTTCACATACCTCTCACCACTACTCAATTTACTTCAGTCAGTATATGACTAGCAGGTTGGCCACTATCATTTGTCTGTTCCATAACCTATTGAATACTGAGGAGAACTAAGTTCTAAATCGGTCTATGTCTGGTTAGGAATTGACAAATAATATTGGCTACCGATCTATCATGATTTGAAGGTATAATCCAATGCAGGTCGGGGTATTTGCCCGCTGAGTAGTTGTTTCGTTCAAATCATATTTAATAACAGTAGTTAGTCTACCTGGGCTAGAGGTCGCCGCTCTCGGTACTTGCTTTGCAAGTCGCTATCCGCTATAGAGACATCTATGATGTCGGTCGGATAGTGGCATTTGGACCATATGAGAAGTTTCACATATCTCTCACCACTACTCAATTTACCTTAGTCAGTATATGACTACCAGGTTGGCCACTATCATTTGTCTGTTCCATAACCTACGGCATACTGAGGAGAACTAATAAGTTCGAAACCGGTCTATGTATGGTTAGGAATTAACAAATGATATTGGGTACCGATCTATCATGATTTGAAGGTATAATCCAATGCACTTAAATTATATTGTCAGCTCCATTTTGATAACGTTATTTACTGGTCAATGGGGCTTAAAAATTTGAGGTTTCAGGCATTTTAGAATCTTATATATATATATATATATATATATATATATATATATATATATATATATATATATATATATATATATATATATATATATATATATATATATATATATATATATATATATATATATAGTAGAATCTATACCCAAAAGGACATGTTCTCCGCCGTCATTGAGATATTATTATCGTTTTTCAAACTCTCCGACCGCACTAAGAATAAATAATGAACAAACAAGACCTAGAATTATTTCTCAAAACTACACCTTTAATGTAATTTTAAATTATTTGTCCACTTTCAGTGTATTGATTTGAACTTTGTTGATTTATCATCTAAAATATAACACTACAAGAGAATGGTTCTGTTATTTGATTCCATTAATAATTATGAAGTCAAATAATAGTTGTAGTATATTCCAATTAACCTAAATTCCTCACTCAGAAACTGAACACATTTTGTTGTAAATTTTATAATGATCCCTTTAAGTAAACGCAGATCTTTTCCACTCCAGAATATTTCCTAGTTAAAAGGATTTTTATTAAAGTTGCGAGAAAACAGACATAAAAGTTATAATAATATTTTATGCTTTCTAATAACTTTATCCAGCACAGTTATTTATGCAACATTTTTCTCTCAAGAAATTCAGATATTTAGATGCGAAATGATATTTTCTTTTAAATGACTTCTACCATGATAAACGAGACTACTGGAATGGAATAATTTTATATGCTCGAATAAAAAAATGGGAAAGAAAAATAACGATATTAAACTGTCAAGGAGTTCTTATGGGCCTTACGGTGATATGTAATTCAAAACAAATTTACTTCTTAGCAAAACAGTGGCATAAAATAATTATAATATCAATTATTAAGTCAAACCTAACGGTAAAGGGATTAAAAGTTATAATTAAGTTTGATAGAAATTGTTACTAATTAAATAACAATAAAGTTTGAGTGACTTCCTCATATTGCACCTATATGGCTCATTCGGGATAGACAAATACATACTAAGGTAGTCAAAAAAAATTAATGTTCGAATTTGGGGTGGGATCCTCCTAAAATGGCTAAAAAATGAGATTGGTTTCAGCTCATTTGGAAAACGTTAACCCGTGTCTCATCAAATTTGAAGTTTAGATTTTTTATGAAAATTGATTTTTTGTGAAAGAGCCTAAAATCGTTGCAAGATTTAATTACATCTTCTCTCCAGATTTTACTTTATTTATTTTTTTAATTTTTACATAAAAAAAGGGTTTAGTTGAAACTATTTTCAAAGGTAAATGCAGCAAAATCCAAATTGAAAATGAAGGATTTAGGAGAAAAGAATAGCAGAAAAGGTATAAAAATGAGAAGAAATAATATTCAAATGCATTTTATTATCTAAGGTTGAGTTATAAGAAAGAAAGCATTATAAAGGAAAGAAGTTATTATTATTAATTGCCGCTGTTCTTCGTCTTTCGTCAACCAGGAATTGAAATCTTGAATTAATTTTACCCCTCTTTCAGCTCTGTCACTGACAACCTTAAAACGCTTCACTAATTTTTTAGCTTTTAAATAATGTGTATTTTCACACCATACATCGGGATCAGTACCTAAAAATTCTGTATCAATTTCAAATCTCTTGAAAAAATGTAGATTTTGACAAGAAACAAAAAAAAATCAACATTTTTGTCCAATAAACCATCCACTTGTTCGAAACTAAGCTTTGTTTTCACATCCCTATCATCATAATTGTTTGCTTCAAGGGAAATTAATTTTATACTTTTTTACAGCCATTTCTTTTGACATTTTCTTCTAAAGTTTCATCAAAAAACAAAAATGCGACTTACACCGAATTGAGATACCATAAATGATTTAACATTCTAGACAGTGCCTTGTCTGCAAGTTCTTTATCAATTTGTCTGTAATTCACAAAAAAATTTAACAACTGTAGGTCTTGGTTGAGGGCCAAAGTAGGTTTGGGTGCGTTGAACCACGCTTTTACATAAATATTGATTATAAATAAACAAATGTCTGTGATATCTTTTTTTTGTTAAATTTGTTCTGAAAATTGATCCCCGAAAAGATATATTTTGAGAGAATAAATGGCCTTTGTCATCTATCTGGTGTGATGAATAGCACTAGGTACTCTGAGAAAAATGTCTTCTTGAGAAGTACGTCCTAAAAAAATAAACAAAGTTGGATAAATTCTTTATAATCACCGCTTGGCTGTTGATTTTTTAATTGTTCGATAAGAAAACTTGATATTTGGTCTGAATTACCTGTTTTATATCTAGTATTTTTATCTTCAATAGGAGTTCTGTATTTTGTCTTGTCTAGCTTCGACCACCTAGTCTGAAACTTTTTAAAAATTCTGGCTGAGGGCCAGTGGTTGTGCCCATTTTTAAATCAAAAACTGATTTGAGAATAACTTCTAAAATAGGGTGGCGAAATGCTAGATAAAAAAAAATTTTTCTCTAATAATTGCTCTAGCGAAACGCAGATTCCCCTAATGGCGACCAGTATTTACTGCAGTGCAGTGGTATCAAAATACATTGCCTGGATTTTCTGAACTGCCCCCCACTCTTCAAGAGCTGAAAATACAGCGTTTGCCTGAGTAATTCCCATTATATTTTCGAGCTGAGGAACTCTTTCAACTGTTTTTCATCCCCATCACTAATCAAAATCACTACCATTTCTAAATTTTCTTTACTCAAAATATCTGGAAGCAATTTTCCATTTCAGTGCACAACAGCTCCCTCTAAATCAGAATTTTTGATTCTATGTTTGATAAGCTCAGTCCTTTATTTTCGGAATAGCTGTCTTCGAAATCGTATTACACTTTTACTTACAATTAAATTCTGTGAGTCAAAACCTAACGCCTCTGCAATAGCTGATATTATTCCAACAGCGTCTCTATCAGAAATACTACACTTATCTAACAATAAAAACAATTTTTCGGTAATAATCTTTTCACTTCCTTTATCGTACTTCCTATTCTTTATTTATGGTCCTGTATTTTCTGTGTCTGGCAAAAGCACCTCCATCTCTTCTTGCTCCTCTTCCTCTGATATGCTGCTTATTGAAGATTCCAGTTGTACAATTAAATTTTCATTTTCTAAAAAAAAAAAAAAAAAAAGGAAAAAGCCATTTAGCGGTAATAAGCATTCACAGAAAAGTTAAATAATCTCAACAGAAAGAGAAAAAGGGAAGCATGAAAAAATGAGAAAAAAACTACTAACCTACTTTGTTTTTTGAATTTTCCTATCTCGACATCTTAGCTCCTCGTCTCATTTCTCTTCGTTGTTCTGCTTTAACGAAATTCATGTCAACGCCTCCCATGCAACCAGGGCGTTCTTTTTTCTCTTTAGTAACAAAAAACGCTTATCTTCTTCAATAGTGCTTTTAATACATCCTGATGGAACAACACCAAAAAGGTCATCAAGGGTTGATCAGAAATATGTATACAGTGTGTCCGTAAAGTATGGAATAAATTAATTATTTCTTAAATCAAAAATATTTAGAAAAAAATCCTTGGATACGTTGATTTTTAATTTCAATTGAGCACCTTATTCTTTATTTTTATTTTTTTTGGTTGTAAACGTTGTCACTGTTTCCGCTGTGATGTCATCGATATATTTTTTAAATGGAACATCCGTATTTCTCTATTTTTGGATTCTGCTTCAGCAACTGACTCCAAAAATGTATCACACTTAGAGTCTAAATTTGATAAGTTAAAAGATACGGCCATTTTGAATATAAGAATTTACTAATTTTTCATGTTTTGTTTGAACAAATTATAGTCACTAGAACTAACGGTTAGTTAATAATAAAAACAATTTATAGTACATATTCGAACCGTACTCATTATTGTAGCTGACAGTATCCTAAACGATGCATAAAGTGTTGCTGAAACTTGTTTACAATTTCCTGAGAAATGTTGTTTATTTCTCTTCTAATTCTCTCTTTAAATTCAACAACGTTTTCCGGTTTGGTTTTATAAACTAAGTTTTTTAGATGGCCCTTCAGACAATAATCTAATGGATTGAGGTATAGTGACCTTGCTGGCCATTCGATGAGTCCACATTTGCCAACCACCTGTTCAGAAATATTTGGTCAAGATACCTACGAACGTCTGTTGCATAATGGGGAGACGCACCATCCTGTTGCTACCACAGGCTTTCGTCAATATTTCCAGGATTAATTCTACTGGGGAATAAATTTAATAACGTTGGGATGAGAAAGTTCATTAAAAATTGGAGATATGCGGGTCTGTTTACAGTTCCATCGAAAAAATAAGATCCAATGATTCTATTTATTACAATTCCCGCCCATACATTTACCTTTTGTGGATACTGTGTGTGCTGCTTCCGCATCTATCGAGGGTTTTCCCTTGCCCAGTATCTACAATTCTGATGATTCACTTCACCATTTAATTTGAAGGTGCATTCATCGGAGAAAATAATATCTTTTATCAGAAGAGGATCACCACTGCACATATTCATCATTGCTGCGCAAAATTGTATCCTCCGATCTGAATCATCATCACTTAGTTCTTGCACAGGTTAAATCTTAGCTCAGTACGAACGCTGGTATGTGGATTTTCTTCAATAGCCAGTAAAATATTTAATTTTGTATCCTCGTCAACATTTGTGCGACCTGTTTTGGGTAAATCTACCACCGTACCAGTCTGTCTAATTTTTTTTCAATTTTACTCACTGTCGATTGAGTTATGGGTCGTTCTGGATATTTAGTATTAAATAAGTTACATACTTCTTGTTGAGTTCGCATCCTATCACCATACCCAATCATCATAAGAATTTCAGTTCTCTGCTTTATAGATACACTCATGTTATAAATTAAAATAAATCGACAACAGTTATTGAGAAACCGCTACTGGGGTAAAGTATTATTAAGTAATTCACTGTCAAAGATAATGATAAAACAGAAAACAAACAAAAACTGGTCCACTTCAATTTGAATCCTCTTGAATACATTCTGACTATTTTCGTGCGTGCGTGCATGCGTGCATGTGTGTGTGTATCCGCGATAACTCAAAAAAATACTGATGGGAGACTTCCCAAATTTAGTAATTAAGATTGTCAACAACATTTTAGGTGACACATTAAATTTGGTGAATGTGGTACCACCAGAAGAGGCACAATGAATGAAAGAAGAAAAAGGTACAATTTCGGAAAAAGAATTGAAATTTTTTATTGCATTTCTGGACGAATATCGACGAATTATAATGAAAAAACATAACTTTATGTAAAAAATCTGTCTGCATGTCTAGTATCAGGATAGCAGCCACAGTTTTTGAGATAAAGCTTTCCAATTTGGTACACATGTTCTAAAGGCCAAAGACAAATAAAAAAAGATAAATTCGATGATGAGCAAAATTGGCCATCTGAGAGGTGGTCCACGGGACCCAAACTTTTTTGTATTTGTCTTATAAAATATATTCTTGATGAAAGATTATAAATTATATCTACTATATCAAGCCAATAAAATATATTTTCCAATTACTTAAATAAAGCTGATGTAAACTTAAATTTTTTTATACATTTGACCTCATAAAATGGCGTTAGGATAAATTTAACAGTTTGACATTTGAAATGTCTAATTTAGTTACAATAGTGTCAATGTGAATAAGAAAAAATTATTAAAATACATGACATGAATTATTATTGACAGTATCGAATGCCGCTGATAATTAATTATTTAAAAATTGTAATGAACCACTTCAAGGTACACTAATAAAATTTATTTGAGGTAAGTGAAGAATTAAATAGAATAATTTTTTTACATCAGGATGATATATACTGGTATAAGAAAGTTATATGCTGGCCACATCAGATATTTTTACTTGCTTCTTTTTAATGGCCGTATTTTCCAACTTATCAATTTTAGACCCTAAGTGTATACATAATTGGATTCAGCTCTTGAAGCAGAATCCCAGAATGGAGAAATATATAGGATGTTCCATTTAAAAAATATATCGACCACGTTATAACGGAAACAGTAATGACGTTATAACCAAAAAAAAAAAAAATAATAATAAATAAAGGATAAGGTGCGCAATTGAAATTAAAAATCGATGTGTCCGAGAATTTTTTCTAAATATTTTTGGTTTAAGAAATAATGAGTTTATTCCATACTTTACGAACATACTGTATATAAATCTTCTTTCAGCATTGATTTAGAAAATAATTACGACCATGCTGAGGTTTTGCTTTAACCTCAAAAATGTGGACACGTAATAAATATTTGATGTGCACTCGAAATACACCTCCGTTAGTCACTCAGCACACTGCAGTTCAGTTCATATTAATTAGAAAACTGCTTTCTGCATGCACTGCAGAATCATATGAGAACAATCAAGTTGCTTACGGGCGTTTTTAGTTAAATAAAATCCAAGAGTCCTATGAGATTTATGCATTTTCTGGAATTAGCCGATTTACTGGCAGCGTTCGGCTCACATTATTACATGTTGGGGAATACCACAGTAAAAAAATGTAATTTTTACTTGGTTGTGGAGCCTGTGGGTTTTGTGTATTTGTTTTATGTTGCTCATTCATTTTGTTATTGATCCAAGTTCTATACACAATTAATGTGCCACATTTAATGTTAATTAACCACAATCGTTAAGAAAGTTTCTTTGAATGTATAAAATATTTTTTTTTATGCAAAGTGTGTTATTTGGTTAAAATTCTGTAGTAACTTGTATCAAATAACCCAATAATACAGAACAAATGATAATCCAGTATCGCTCACATAAAATTTGAATAAAATATTTTGAATATACCAAGGACCAAAATGCAATAATAATTACTGAAGACTGTTGTTAAAGAAACAAGCCTTAGAGAACTTAGTAGAAATTATTTATTTAACAACAATATACCTATTCATTCGTATTCGGATAACAAAAAAAATTACTAGCTAGCAGATTGTATTTATACCAAAAGTTTAAAAAAGTTAGCCTGCTAAAATTCCAAAATGTGTAGTAAATATAACATTTTTTTTAGATATTTGGACTAGTTCCTATATCCAATTTTTTAAGTTTAGGTACATACTTTATTTTTTTTTAACTTTGGTATGATTAATGGATCTCCAAAACTGGCACTTTCCAGGAATATATAGAAAAATGCAATAAACTGTAATTTGTAGAAAATGTTTAAAAATGAATTTTTGTTAAATTCCTCCAAATACGTCGATAGGCGGGCGCTCTTTATATAGGCTTTGCTTGTACTATATTTCTTGGGCATGAAACTGAATATATAATAAGCCAAAAATATTTAAACTAAAAATCAAACATATGTTATCTTAAGAATTAACAAAAACTGATGGTCTACTAAATTCTGCCAGCGACCATGATTCGAAAATTATGTTTGTTTAAATATTATAAAACTTGCTAATATGGGTATGATAAGATTAAATTGTTTCACTAAATTTTATAAAATGTTGATTTCTAGGCCTTTCTAACTTCAGTATACTCGTTCACGGCCCGATTTTACCTTCTTAAATAAAATTTTATTAAATTTTGATAATAATTAGTAGGAATTTCAGTATTATGTTGAGGTAGACTTAATAGCATTTTAGTTTACTTGGCAGACAGGTAATTGTAAAATTATTGCTTGTGACTTGAGGACGCGAAAACTATCCTATTCGAGTTTTACTACCTCTCTACTACTCGATAGTATTTTTCGAAATTTAGTTAAAGAGGCTTTTCTAAGTGTTTTTAAAGTTTATCTATGCAATATCAAAGTACAAGTAAATTAACTAAAATAATAGTTACTTATAATATTACATACATCCATCCATGCTTCCTGCTACAATACTGGTTGCATACATTACAAGTATATAAATAAACGCATATATCAATGATATATAAATTAATTCAATTATATGAAGGCTCTTTATAAAATATGACTTTTTTTGTATAACTGCTGGCTCTGAAAAATGGCATATATTTCCAGGGTTGTGAATTTGGCCACTTTTTTTTATTTTGTCCAGGACAGGACAATATTGGACAAAATCGGACAATATTGGACAAAATCAAATTGAATTGGGGAAACACGCTGGAATAGCCAGCTACACTGTCTAGAAATATTTTTATTGAATCGAGAATATTACTTGAAAATTGTGGAAAATCATGAAGATGATGTACTACCAAATATTACTAATATCGTAAAGAACGTAGGTTTAATGAAAGAAGTTAAGCATTTATTCAAACAATTAAAGCCTATAAGTTGTTCTTTGGATAGAGTACAATCAGAAAGTTCTAATATATCTGATGCATTATTTGAATTCCTTGCTTTAAAAAAACTTTCTTTTGAAATTGAAATATTGAATCCATACGAAACTGTAATAAATAAAAGGTTCGATGATTGCATTACTCCACCACACATTATTGCTTTTATGCTTAATCCAAAATATATAGATGAATTGGATAATTTAGATTTTAATTTACAAGAAACTGGGAGGAAATGGATTCGTGAAGTTGTAGATGAAAATTTTTTACCTTTAGTACTACAATTTAATCTTAAATCTCAACCTTTTCCCGAAACGTTCTGTAGTAAAATTGTGATACGCTTACCCCAATTGAATGGTGGAAAGCAGTTTCAAAAAATGTTCCTAACAAAAAGTTCTGCGAATTTGCTCTGGATTTATTCAGATGCATAGCTTCATCTGCGAGTATTGAACGAATTTTTTCTAACTTTAGCTATATTCAAAGCAAATTAAAAAATAGATTAGGTTTAGAAAAAGCTTCTAAGTTGGTTATGGCATATAAAATGCTCAACATGAACGTAAAGGAGCAGCAGGAGCCTGTATCTGAAAATGAATATTAACATATTTTTTTACTTGTCATATTGTTAGTACCTAATAGTATCGTCTTATACAGAATATTATTTTTTTTTGACATTTTAGTTTCTTTGTTTATAATATGTATAGGTATAAATTATAAATATATACCTATAATTTTTTACTGTTGTTATATGTATTTAAAAAATACTGTATAGAATAGTGTATTTTCGTTTTTAGGTTTTTCTTTTTTGTTTTTTGAATAATTTAGAATATTTAATATATCTACATGAATTTCAATACAATAACTGAATAAATCTGCTGATACTGAATGTTAATTTGTTATTTTGATGATTACAGTTGTTTTTTAAAGTTTTTGTTCCGTTTGTTGATTTTGTCCAGTTTTGTCCAATTTTGTCCATAACTACTGATTTTGTCTGGACGGACATAATTGGACAAAATCGTCCAATTTTGTCCACTTGAACGAATTCAATCAACCCTGTATATTCCCGCTGCCTACACATCACCTAACGTCAAGCCTGTATTTGACGTCATTTGGCGCTACCTCCCGATCTCTAATTATAACATAGTGTCTAAATGTTGAATACAATTTTTATATGAAATTACGATTATATCAACCTCCAGAGAAAAGCAATAGCGATATGTCATTGTACTGTGTAAATGCAAAATGTAATTATTACTTTATTCATCTGGACAAAAGTGTCTCTATGAGGAAAAAATACTTGTGTATTACTTCTTAATAGACTGATGAGTAAAGCTGGCCGAGGTCACCTGGCCGACAGAGTCGTCATATGTCTCATATGTTTACATCATATCATAATACTTGAATAAGTACAATAAATGGAAATAAATTTTAACAATAATGTTACATTTTATAAAAATTTGTATAAAACTCACCCTTTTAAGCAGATTTATGAAGTAGTTTGGTTGTCGTCATCACAAAGTGGGGAAGATCTATAGTATAATAGCATCAGGTATGTTTCTATAGCTGTCTCCATCAGCGATGTTCGCTTTGGTGAAAAAATATGTTTGTATTTTGAAAAAGACCGTTCGACATCTACGAAAGTAATACAGGCATAAGTAAAACACTCTGTGAACTCACTTAACGCAGCTGTAGATGCACCATCACAAATTTGTCTTAATTTGGTAAAATCAGGATCTTTGCGTAATACACTCTCGAATTTTTCAATAACGGGCTTATTTTTTGCGTCATTTATAGTCTGTAGCTGTGTATTTACGTCGTCCACTATTTGCAGCGATTCCACTAACGACAACGAACTATTTTGCAATTTTTCTATTGCGTCGTGTAGTCCTCTATAATTGTTATAAATAGTTTTTAAATCTGTTTCAAGGGAAACATCTTGAAAGCTTGTCTGGCTTTCCTTAATAGCTGCAGCCTCGTTAGGGTTGAACTGTAGTATCACAGCTTTTATTTGTTGAAAATATTCAGCATAATTAAAAGCTGCCTTCAACCACATTCCCCAACGTGGGCTCTGGTGGTTCCGGAATACCAGGACACAGTGTGTGAAATGCTCGAAGCCGTTTAGGAGATTTGAGAAATACTTTTTTTGGATTTGCTATTAATGCATCTACCTTTGGAAAACATTTTCGAATCGTTTCTGCTACAAGATGGAACGCATGCACTTTACACGTAACATGTAAAAACCTTCAATCATCTCTTTGAATAAAACGGCCCACCAAACGCATTGTCGCAGCACCGTCGGTCGCAAACATCAACACTTGACTTGTTGACAGTTCAAATTTTTCGAAAGTCTCCAACACCACCCGCGTAATTGTTTCGCCAGTACACGCAGTTAGTCTTTTGCTAGCTAGTAAAAGTGGAAATGTTGGTTTAACAGGGTCGAGTACACGTACTATAACATTTAAAATAGAATTTTTTTTACAATCTGTCGTCTCGTCAACACATAACCACAGCCGTGTATTTTTTAATGCACATTTAATCTCCTACTAGGATCACAAATATTACTGCCACATTAATCGATCTTATAATTGTCTTACATGAAGATTATGTTTTATAGAAAGGTGTCGTTGACTGTGATCTCTTAGATCATCAACTGGTATATTGTGTAATTAAATTAAGCGGTAAAAGGCCTCAACCCAGAATGATAACATATCGGGATCATAAGAAGTTTAATCATAATTTTTTTGACCAGGATCTATTTAGTATACCATTTTATAATATTTTTGATATTAATAATATCGACAATAAGGTATCATTTCTTACAAATAATGTGATTAGTATGTTTGACCGCCATGCACCGACTGTAACAAAAACATTTACTAAACCTCCTGTACCCTGGCTGACTGACGTAATAAAAACAATGATGAACATTAGAGATAAAGCTCTTCCCAAATTTAAAAGAACAGATAACAATAATGACTGGTTATATTATAAACAGTTACATAATTTAACATCTCAATCTATTAAAAGGGAAAAGAAATCATTCTTAACCTATAACCTAAATTATTAAAAATAATGACAATTTCTCAAAATAAAAATACAGGCATACCTGAAAAATTAAAAAATGTAAATGATGCAAATAATTATTTTGTAAGTTCCTTACGATCCATAGATGATTCTGACGTTATTTGAAATTATTATAAAAATAACCTATTTGATTCAGCTTTCCACTTTAGGTTTGTTGAAACTACAGTATTAAAAATAATTTTGGAAGTTAATACAAATGCTACAGGGTGTGAAAAGGTTAATTTAAAAATGATTAAATTGAGCTGCCCGCATATTATTCCGTACCGAACACATATAATAAATTTGTCTTTGCAAGATAATTTTTCCAGACCAATGGAAAATTGCTGTAATCAGATTATTATCTAAAAAGAATAATCCTGAAGATTTTAGAGACCTGCGTGCCATCAGTATTTTACCAACACTATCTAAAATACTTGAAAACATTATGGAAAATAAATAAACTTAGATTTTATTTATTAGAGAAACAAATACTTCCTACAATACAGTCAAGGTTTAGAACTGTATATAGTTGTACTACGGTATTTTTGCAAATTGTTGATGACATTATGGGAACAGATCAGGGTTTATGTACAATTTTAATTTTATTAGACTTTAATCGAGCATTTGATGTTCTAAGCCATGATATACTCTTATCTATTTTATTACATATAGGGCTCTGATCTTGAGGTCAGGTGTGCCGCAGGGTTCTATTTTGGGACCATTACTTTTTACCCTATATACCAGTTAGTTCTTTTCATGTTTAAAACCTGTCAAATTCATTTATATGCAGACGACACTCAACTATATTATTCATTTAATACTTCTGATGTCGATGGTGCTTGTTCTCGTATTAATGAAGATCTAATTTAATTTCTAAAGCCAGCAGAAGATCACTGTCTCATGATTAATGCCGGCAAATCAAATGCTCTACTTTTTGGTCCTAAACAATTATGTAATTCAATAAAAAGCCGAGTTCAAATAAATATAGATCAAGAAAGTCTTGAAGTAGTTGATTATGCTAAAAATTTAGGCGTTATTATTGACTGTGACCTTAGATTTAAAAAACATGTAAATTAGCTTACTCAAAAGGCTTACAATGCCATTAAACTAATTTACGGGAACAGGCACTTTCTATCTCAGAAAATAAAAGTTATGTTATGTGAAAGTTTAGTATTGTATTTATTGGATTTTGCAGACTGTCTATATAGCCCTAATTTAACCACATTGTATACAAATAAAGTACAAAAAATTCAAAATTCATGTCTTAGATTAATTTATGGTATACGCAAACGGGAGAGAATATCACATAAATTAAAAGATGGTTGAACTTGGAAAACCGTAGATTCCTTTATTCACCATGTCTATATCACAAAATTTTAATAATGAAATCCTCAGAACATTTGTATAATAAAATAAAATTTCTGACGGATATACATACTTTTAATTTAAGATTCAAAGGCCTTTTAACTCCACTACTTCATAAAACACAACACTTCAAACGTTCTTTTAGGTATCAGATTTACAAAGTCTATAACTCTTTACCCAAAAACTTGAAAGGAATTAATATAAAATGTTTCAGGAATAATTTAAAAATATTAATTTATAATGAAGAGATCAGATAGTACTTATTAGCCCCTGCTATAAATTTAATGTTATTTTTAGTCTGTAAGTAAAAAAAAAAGTTTGAGTTTGGTGCACCTATTAAGTTAAGTGGATGAGCAGCTTAGTATTGTACCGACTCTATTTTAAAACAACATTGTAATAAATTTAACACTATGCTAAATTTCGCCTATTATATCATTAATATATAGTTTTAAAAAAATTTTTGTAACTCAGATTGTTAATCTTAATATGGGAAATAAAGACGCTATTATTATTATTATCATTACTTTTTTTTTTTCGGTTGCCCGACGCTAGACAGTCCTCCCGTGGCCTCTAACGCCTCACGGGAGACGCATCAGCACATCAACCTCAGCCACTCCCCACATCCCGGAGGGTTAGTGACTGTAGGTTCCGGAATAGTGTGCCCTAAGGAGACGAAGAGAACCAAGAATGACCGCCTTCTGCATTTGGCCTGCCAGCCACTCAGCTGATCTTTGGCAGGCCGGTATGGTCTTCAGTTCCGAGAGCAGCGTAGGCTTTATCCCTCCGAGTACACCAATTATAAGGACGACCATTTTTACCGAGTAGCATGGGTACAGCACTTGGAGCTCGTACCGTACGAGTGTCTTAGATGGTAGTATAGCACTCGTAAAGCCGCGTTATGTCAGTGGATGTAGGCCGAAATCGCATATATGGGGCATGCAGAAAGTAGGTGCATGAGCGATTCCGGCGCCTGATGGCAGGTCCTGCAGTTAATATCAGGAACCTCTACACGCCACACGCGGCTACGGTAGACCAAGGTGTTGATAACACCATCCTGGCAGGCCATAATGAATCCCTCGGTCTCTGACTTAAGCCCGGCCGACCTTAGAAAGGCGAAGGTCAGCCTGGTCGATAAACCCAGTGTTTCCATGTTCTTATAGAAGACACCATGCTGGGGTTTATCGACGTGCTGCCGAAACAGATTTTCCTGTTCGGCAGGTCTGATTCGGGCTTTCAGACGATTTGGCTGAAGTTCGGTGACTGACTCTACATCAGCACCTCGCCGGCCTCCTCGCCTGATGTCAATCATTACTATTATTATTATTATCATTATTATTATTATTTTTATGCATTTTTAGCTAGTACCTATCCCATTCAGTATTGACATCGACTCTTCAGTAAAAATTGATTTTAATACATTCTAGCAGTGAATAGGTGAAGTTACGTCACATCAGAAGACTGCAGTTTGTTAGAAATAGGAAATTTCGGATGTCTAGCCTTAACAATAGTCCACCCAAAACAAATGACAGATAGAAAGAAGAACAAGTATTTTAGTGAAATTGACTGGATGCTCATGGCATGTGGCTATACTACCTAAAGCAGAGGATGTAGTGTTTGTGTATGTACAGTCTATTTCAAACTTATTTGCAACATAAAAAACGTCGGCCTCTTTGATACTTTTACCGCTGTCAAAGCCGATGTTTTTTATGTTGCAAATAAGTTTGAAATAAAGTAAAATATCTATACGTTTATTTCTGTACAAGAATTTAGAGTTTTGATTCGTTTTGTTTTTATATATTTGCTTGCATTTATTAATATTTTTATATTGGTGGCAAGGTTTTGTATTTTATCTTGGTGGCAATAAAGGAAATTTTAAAAACCCTTTCAATAAATCGAATGTACTTCATGTATCGATATTTTTCCGTTCGATATTGTACTCAAATGGTAATTTTTAATCGATACGATATGATACGCGGCACCGCACCTTTCAATGTATCGCATATCCCTGTTTTAATCCAGGTGCGATATAGCTCCTTAAATATCAGATGGTTTCCACGTCTTAGCTAGTAAACAATTTTTCGGTCTTTTTTGGACGTTTTTTATTTTCTAAACATCGATTTCAGATTTCTCTTTTCTGCATTCCATATTCTGATTTTTATTTTTTTTTACTCATGTTTACAACGATGTTGAGTTTTTCTTTTGTTCTTATTTTCTTCTTCCCCTTTTTTTTTGTGGTGCAATTTTCACATTTTATTTATCGAAAACTTCGACCCACATACTTTTCAACCTGTCGAATTATTGCACATATATTATAAATTATAATTTTTATTTTCAATATGATATATTCATTTTGTAGACAAGTGACTATATTTAATTTCACTTCAATAGTTTTTATATATATATCTACTGGTACTGGGCTATAGGCTATGTAAAATTCGTATTACGAAAGAATTTTTTCCCATTTTATTTAGTGCCTTTTTATGTATTGTCGCAAACAGTGCAATCATTGATCTTTTTATGTTTTTTGCGTTATTACATTTGAATATCCATTGTTATTGAGGTTTTATATTGGTTTTCATATTATGTTTATAAAGGATTACATGCTAGGAAAAAAATATAAACATGATTTCAAACAATGAATTTTTCGTATAATGACTCAAGCTTTGTTATTTAAAGCTTGCAAACCACTAATTATAATTTTATATTTTTACCAAAGGCAATTATACACTATACTTTTTTTTATACAATAATTTTCCCAGATATTTGTTACGATGAATGCTGATTTATAATAATGAGAATACTATAGTGCTTTTACAATAAAAACCCTATTCTAATTGTTAACAAATTGTTGCTGATCCCTTAAAATTCCCAAGTTATGCGAATATTAAATCTATAAAAAGCCAATACTTGCTTGATGGATTTTTTATATTATGTTCTGAAGTTAGCATGGAATCGCTACTTTGTTATTATAGTTCTCGAGTTTTTTTTTGTCAGTAGCAAGTCTGTTTAAAGCTGAGGACGGAAAATTGCCGAATCAATCAGGTTCAAGTGGTATTCGCAAATGAAAATCTTCTTCACCATATACAATTAATTACATGAATACAGATATCAGATATAACTGATACGAGCTTCGCGTATGGACTTGCCAATGGTAATTAATTAGAAGGTAGATGTCTCTAGAAGAACCCACAACCCCAGTGTCGGCTTTCAAACCACCAGACTTTTGAAAATACAAATCAGCATCTACAGGAAATGTATAATTTTGATACAAAAATAGAGTAGTCATGATAAAAGCAATCACAATTAGGACACACCAAGCAGAACAAAATGTTCTTAATCTAATTGACGAACACAAGTACTCAAAAAAATTTCTGCGATTTTCTTCCACGAGTTGATTTATATTAATGCCTGACCAAATGCTAACTAATAACCCACAACATTTGATTTTCTTCACTGATGAGGCCAACTTTTCAAGAAATGCTGCCTTGAATTTTCCTAACAATCATGTATGGACCAAAAGGAACCCCACATAAAATAGTAGAGAAAATTTTTCAATATCTGTTTTCGGTGAACATAAGAGCTGGAAATTTTGAAGATTTTCAACGTGGGCCCTTCTTTTTACCGATGCATCATATTAGAAATTTTTGGAAGAGGAGGATGGTTTATGCATGATGATGTACCAGGCCACCTTAGCCTTATCGTACGAAAATTTCTGAACATGGCATATTCTGGTATCTGAATTGGTCTTACCAGTAAATTTTCAAATCCTACTAAACCAATATATCCATTCCTCTTTCCTTTCTCAAACAGATAATACTCTGTAGTATTTAGGAAGGGTTCATCTGATGATGTAGAAAATTATAGACGAACCTCTCTATTGAGCAATCAATGTTATTAGAGAGAATTGTACCTAACCTCAAGGAGATCGTAATTTGTCACTTTTTATAATACGTTAAGATATGTATAATATCTTTATAATGGTTGGTATGTTGTTTCTCCAATTTTTGACTAAAGCATTAGACTCCACTGATAATAATGTATTACACTTTACGCACTAGATACATGGAAATCTATTATGCTGGATAATGTCATATCTGGAGGGGAAATCATTAAAACAAACATGAATAATGTTCATTGAAATGCATATTATGTAAACCTTGGTGTTCCCCAAGGATCTAACTTGGGGTAATTTCCATGCTAATACTAATGTAATTAGGATGCTTACCTAATTACATTAGTATTGGCCACTTAACGACATTCACTGATAACTTTACAATTACTGTTACTGCCGAGACACCTAAAAGGCTATAGATTCTGGTAAAAACTGTAATTCAGGAGGTAAATGCGTGTTCTCAAGAAGTTAAACTCATTCTGAATAATAAAAAAACTGTGGTACTAAATTTCCACATGCAACGATATTTCATAGAGATATTACCCCATCTAAAAGTGCGTAACTCCTTGGAACTTACTTTGATTTAAAAGTTGTATTGGGAATCACATACAAATTATGTATGTATGCAACTCAACAAGGCCTACTTTGCTATATTGTAAATGAATAGCGCATATCGCACTCTCACATATCCTTTAATATTGTATTGGTAGAGGCATAGATAGAATATTTATAACATAAACACAGTTGTTCAGGCTGTATTCAACATCTCCAATTATGCAAATTGTAAAGAAAAACTTTTAAATCAAATAAAATACAACCTGCTCTATGTATATATAAAAGTGTTCAACATTTACCAATAGAATATGAAATTACAGGAACTCCGTACATAAAAAATGCTGCGCTGGTAAGCTACTAAATACATATTATACTACTGCATAAAATAATTCACTTTGAATGCCCTTCACAATATATTATCTATAACAGTCTTTCACAAGCGTTTAGAAGCATTACTAATTATAGTAAATTTAATGGCACTGTTTACAAAATTTTGGAGAATGGTGCATTTCACAGTTTAACCGAGTTTCTGCACAAAGAAACTTAAGTGCAGTAGGATCGAGGACTACTTTTTTCTCATAGACGTTATTTAATTTTGTGTAGTTTAAAGAATAGTATTACCTGAACGTTTTAATTTTCTCTGTCATTTAAATATGATTGTAATTATTTGAATTTTCAACCATATGTAGAATTATTGAATTGGTTTATAAATTATGAAATATAAATTATGAATGTCGAGTGTCAGAAATGATATACAGGGTGGGGTAATAGTGCGTTCGACTTCGATACCTCGAGTTTTATGATAGCTAGAAACTTGATTAAACTAGACAAAAAGTCTATAACCGAAAATTGTTTCCGAATATACAGGGTGAGCCAAGACAATTCTACAGGGTCAATAAAATTTTTTAAATGAAATGCCATGTATACAGAATATTTTTTGAAACCTCTTTGTGGCCTCCATTCACCCCTGTATTATTATTGATTGTTGATATTATACTATGTACACGTGTCTATTAAAAATATCACTACAATCACAACTATCGATTTTAAGAAAAAATATGTTAGTACCAGTTATGAGACATCTGTGTGCTGACACTTAGTCACTTTTCTTCCTAAAAGTATACAGGGTGGCCAGAACGGATTTTTGAATTTACAACTTCTTGAACTGAATTTTTTCAATTCCATTTTTCAAATGGAACACCCTGTATATATTTGGAAAATGTGATGTAGGATTGAAAAACGAAAACTTTTCAGCAATAAAAATTAAAGATGAGGGTTTTCTTTCAATTTACACATTGATGTAAACAATGTGTAAGCAACACTTTTTCCAAATTTAATATTAAAACATCATTTATTTCTAACAAAAATATAGGCAGATATCTTTTCAATGCAAAAAAATATTTCTAAAAAAATGTGGTGTATATCAGTTAGGTTACACAGAATGTAACGCCTCATATGTAGGTCAAACAGGTAGATGGTTCAGGGTAAGATATAGAGAACATATTCACACACAAAAACATCACTCCAATTTTTATAAACACCTAACAGATTCTGGTCATACAAAAACTGATGACCATCAACCTAATATATCACATATTTGTGGGAAAAGCAAAAAACTTAATTTATTAGAAGCGCTAAAAATAAATAAATTAAATAGGAATAAAAATTGCAACATATTAAACGACCAAATAGATTTAAATAATTCTCCGTTATTAAACTTGTTCAGATAACTTAATATTGTTAACAAAAATCGCGCCATAACATAATTTACTATCTTTAGAAACACTCTACATTTAAAGACATAACATCTGTACAAATTAGGAAGTATATGATCAACCATAAAGTGACCCATCCTTCTAATCAGTTCAGTTTATATTTAAATTAAAGTAAAATCTGTATATATTTTAGTTTACTTAAAAATGTCTGAATAGGATGAAACTAGTTTTAAAAATAACAAATAAAGTGAAAATTAGACAAGTAATAAAAAGCGTTTATAATTATTTAAATCTATATTTTTATCATTTGTGGCTTTCAAAGAAATTTATCTAGTAGTTACTCTAAAATATTACTGTTATTATTATTATTATTATTATAATTACTACTACGTATTTTCTCTACGCATATGTTGCGAATATCAACCATACTAACAGTTTGTCCCTTGCTAGCCAGCGTCACTGAAACCTGCCCAAGGGAATAAACTGGACATGTAATTTCAGCTAACTCTAAACAACTTTCCCATTTTCTATTTTCTATCGCTTACAAAATGGTTCTTAGGGCAGTGAAAACATAATATGTTTCTTTTTACAGTTCTCCTGGACTATTCTACATGCATGTTTTTAAAGCACTCCTAAATAAAATCCAGAAAAAGTATTTTATGCTTTTTGATGACTGGAGTTAAGCGTCCTTTCAGAATATCCGTTTGTGTTTCTTTTAGGTACCTTTTTTTATCAAAGACTCATTTTATCTGCCGGATCAGTAGCATAGTCGTAAGTAGAATAAAGGGATTGACGTAATTTTTCTCTAAAGTTCTTTATATTGTGATTTTTTCCATTTCATGAATGTTCTATTGAAAACACAAAAACTAATAAATAATTTCCATTTATTCATGATAACAGAATGTTTGAAAGATGCCCACCAGACACAATGTACAAAAATGAAAAAAATTAAATTCTAAAATATTAAAATTAATTATTTTTAATGTGTAATAAGAAATGCCTCCAGATCGAAATCTTTTTTTTTAAGAGGAACTATGAAATTTTTTTAATTATATAATTTTTCAACTTTTTGTTTTTACATAGTATGCAAACATGTAGAGAAATTATTGTCCACAAATTTCAGAAATGTTAATAAGCGTAAGATGTAGTAAGTGGGAAATGGAAAAATTCAACCACAAATAAGATTTAGAAAAATACGACGGTCCGCAACATGGACATAAATTAAAAAGTAAACCACATGGCATAATTAATTCATATCGAGTGTAACAGTTCATTTTATTAAATAACGTATTTTAATAGAATTTTAAAGTTTTGTAATTTTTTATTGAAATTGGGGCTTCTATAATCCTGAACTTGACAATTTAGCATTGCTTTTACTTTCTCATCTATCTATATTGAGAAAAGTCAAATTCCAGATTATGATGAAAACGAACATTTTAAGACCGGAAATTAAAAAATTTATCCGAACTGGCATGCCGTCTCTGTGTCTGTGTGTCACAGATCATTTGTTGTTATCGCATTTTCTCAAACACGTCTCTACGTGGATATCTGTAATTGTGCATATAATATCTGTGATGTCTAAGAACACACCCTAATGAATATCGGTGAAATTGGTGCACCATAGAAGGCACGTCTCGGGAGGGCAGATTTTTTTTTGCGTCAAATCAAAAAATATTTAAAAAAAAAATTGTTCATAATGAGGGAATATACCGAAAAGAACTCTTGACAGTTTCTCGTAAGATTAACCGTTACTGAGAAGAAAAGGTTAAAATTAATTTAATTAAATTAAAAAACAAAGTCGGTTTCGGCAATATCCAATTTGAAGTAATTGAAAAATAAATTATTTTGCTTCATTTCCCTCGTTTATAGCATTTGTCTCATTCGCCTCTTTTGTCTCATTTCTTATTTGTATCATCTATCTCATTTGTCTCATTTTCTCGTTTGCCTCATTTAAATCATTTGTCTCACTTGAATCATTTATTTCTTTATCATTTATCTCATTTGTCTCATTTGCTTAAATCGTTTGTTTTATTTTGTCTTCTTTTGTCTCATTTGTGATGTTCATATCATTTCTTATATATCTCATTATCTCATTTGTCTTATTTGACTCATTTGTTTCATTTGACTCATTTGCCTCAATCGCTTCATTTGTAATTTTTCTCATTTATCATTTTTATAATCTCATTTGTCTCATTAGACTCAATTGAATCATTTGTCTCATTTACCTCACTTATCTCATCTTATTTGTCATATTTATCTTATTTAGATTGTCATTTCTCATTTGTCTCATTCCTGTCATTTATATAATTTGTCTCATTTGAATTAGTTTAATCATTTGTCTCATTTGATTCAGTTATATCTCATTTGCCTTATTTCCCTCATTGACCTCAATCGCCTCAGTTCATTCGTATCATTTGTCTCATTGGTTTCATTTGACTCATTTATCTAATTTTTCATTTTATTTGTCATATTTATCCTATTTCTTATTTATTGTGTTTATTTTTATATTAATTATTTTATATAAATAAATAAAATAAATGGAAATGGCATTATCAATTAAAGCAATTTATTTCTTGAAAATGATAATGTATTGTCGAGGAAGACCTAGCCGCGACCGAGTTTTATTAACGTATTAACGGGGGAAGTAAAGACAAGAGTGCTGATACTTGGCTTGCAACAAAGATTTTTTTGTGAAGCAGAAAAGAGAAATGATTGTGATGTGAGTATTGCTAAGTGCTTTTATGAGGGCCTTTTCTCTCAAGCTATAGTTCAATGCTCCGTTTATCAGAAAGGGTGGTAAAATATCCCGTTGTAAATCGTGAAAATAGAATTATTTGGAATGGAAAAATACAAATTATATGTTGCAACACGTACTTCACCCTACATATAAGAATTTTCAATGTTTTAATTACTAAAATCAGCATACATTTTATATGCACGTGTTTTTCTTTTCAGCTTACCCAACCCCAGAGAGAAGCCAAACGTGCGCCGACGAGACATTAAGTTATGAAACTGGCCAGGTTATAATAAATTATGTTAAAGGAGTAACCGATTACACGAGGGAAAATACTAATGATACGGTGAATAATTTTAGCTATAAATAGAATACACTGAACTGATTCTGCGGTTGGCTCCTTGTGAAACATCATTAAATATTTTAAATATATGAAAGAAATTTGCTTTTTAATGTTTCAAAAATATTTTATTATAAACTCTACATGTGTTTCGGCTTTTTAGGCCTTTGTCAAGAGTACAGGGAATACTGAACAGTAAAATTTGTGTTCATTGCTTATATATAACCACATCTGGTACCTACTATAAAACTATTGTAAAGTATGTTTTTAAAAGCTGAATATTACTTTATTTTTTAAAATCTAAATTATTTTATTTAAAATATGGTGGCCGGTAAAAATTTGTTGTTCATTCGTTACATTTTTCTTATTCTTAACAGCCTTACTTATTTCTAATTATTCTAATAGATCAAGTCTCTTTCCTTTCTTTTCCGAATGGAGTAATTTGACATTATTTAAATCTATAAAATGACTGTTTTCTATACAATGTGTTGACATGCCCGTACTATATACATTGTTTACAATAAATTTCCTGTGTTCCTCGAATCGCTTTTTTTACATTTCGTCCAGTTTGTCCAATGTGCTATATACAAAAGAATTTTTAATAGAATACTTAGATTCGAAGCTTGTGAGGGAAGGCAATAAGATACTAAGGTAAAATGTTAATTAATAATAAAGACAAAACTGAAAAGCTACAAAAAACAGGAGTATATGAGTTAAAATGTAGTGGCTGTGATGCTATATACATTGGACAAACTGGACGAAATGTAAAAAAGCGATTCGAGGAACACAGGAAATCTATTGTAAACAATGTATATAGTACGGAAATGTCAACACATTTTATAGATTTAAATAATGTCAAATTACTCCATTCGGAAAAGAAAGGAAAGAGACTTGATCTATTAGTACAATTAGAAATAAGTAAGGCTGTTAAGAATAAGAAAAATGTAACGAATGAACAACAAATTTTTACCGGCCACCATATTTTAAATAAAATAATTTAGATTTTAAAAAATAAAGTAATATTCAGCTTTTAAAAACATACTTTACAATAGTTTTATAGTAGGTACCAGATGTGGTAATATATAAGCAATGAACACAAATTTTACTGTTCAGTATTCCCTGTACTCTTGACAAAGGCCTAAAAAGCCGAAACACGTGTAGAGTTTATAATAAAATATTTTTGAAATATTAAAAAGCAAATTTCTTTCATATATTTAAAATATAAATAGAAATTTCTAAAAGGCTTCTCAATAACAGTGATATGTTTTTTTTTAATGAAACAACAAGAAATTGAGGCAGAACAAAAGTTATTATTTAATTTTAAAGTATAATCAATGCAATTATGTTCTAAAAATAACTTCATTCAAATGGTCGCATCTGCTCCTCTTACAGGACCGACTCTGATGAACCCAATTTTCAAACACTTTATTCAATAAATGAGGCCTTATATCACGAATACAGCATTCAATAGTCAATTTCAATGCATGAATTGTAACTGGTTTATTGGCATAAACCAACAACTTTAAATAATTCCACAAAAAGTAGCCCAAAGGAGTTATATCACAACTTTTTGGAGGCTAATTGACATTAACATTTTTCGAAATATTCGCCTCACCGAACATTACATGCAATAAATTGCTTGTGTCATGGGCTGTGTGGCACATAGCGCCGTCTTTTTAAAACCAGATGTTTGTTAGGTCAATATAATTCAATTCAGGCCATAAAAAATTCTTTATCATCGACCTGTACCAGTAATGGCATTCGAGTGCAAGCAGTGAGTGAGTGCAGACGTGTATATGGACGTATTGTGCTACTGTGATCTACCCGAAGTGATATCCGAAGTTAAGCAACGATCGGCGCAGTCGGAGCTAACGGAAGTTAAGCAACGGTGGGCGCGGTCGGGCTAACTAAGGTTAAGCCATCTGCTCTGTTCATGGCAAAAATAAGTGAACGAACTACGTTATATTAGATTGCCTTTTTCAAGGCTCTAATATACTTTTTTGAAAAGAATTTAGAAGAGGAGAAATATTAGTCATCTTTTTCAAGACGATAATATTAAAAGATATATAAAGTCTCCCGCCTGGAGACACATTTTCTTATATTTGTGCACTAACCACACCTTCTATTTTTCAGATTTCTTTTTCAGATAAGGCTTCATATACCCAGGAGGAGGGTATGGGAAACCTCCGCTCGGAGGACGAGGACTCGCAGAGTGGTAGCTCCAGTGCTTCCACCCCCTGCAACATGGACTTGGATATCGTGGACCATGAGAATCTGTGCCTCATTGCCGAAAACAAGGCACTGAGTGCGCAAATAGAAGATATGAGCCAAAGGATGGCTCAGATTCAAGCGCGGATGGACCAGCAACATGATGAGCTCCTGAAAGCCATCCAGGGGGCCCAAGTCGGACCTACGAAGCCCGCGAGCAAGAAGCGGAGAAAGGACACAGAAAGTGATGAAGAGGAGCCCAAACAGGCCAGAACCCAAGAGGCCAAGACTCCTGAAGCCACCGGGGCCCATGAAGAGAGTGTGAGCCGGCAAGAGGATCGGAATCCAGGACCGGCCCCAAATGCGGAGCCCGAAAAGATGCCAAAGATACCGCCAGTCGTCCTTAGGAAAAAGGAGGCATTGACGGCGGTAAGCAGACGTTTGCGCGAGGCAAATGTCAATTTCAAGAAGGCCCGCATCGTCGGAGAAGGCATCTCCATTGAGCCATCGACGCTCCTGAGGGTGGTAGTTCGAGGCATTCCAAGCGGCGTAAGCTGCGAGGAGGTCAAGAAAGACCTAGAAGAACAAGGCTTCTCGCCGAGCTCTCTCCAGAGGATGACATCGATGAGGACTAAGTTGGATATCCCACTAATACTGGTCCAGGTACCTCTGAACCAGGAGAAGATCCTGGAGGTAACTAGGTGCTGCTACCTAGTAGTCCATACGGAAAAACAAAGGGCGCAACAGAGCGTCACCCAGTGCCACTAATGTCAGCGCTTCGGCCATGCACAGACCAAGTGCGTGAAGTGCGGTGAGGCCCATAGATCCGCGGACTGCAGGAAGAAGCAGAACGTCTCAGCGAGGTACTCTAACTGCCAAGGAGCGCACCCGGCCAGCTACAAAGGATGCCCGAAGTATCCGAAGAAGCCCGTGGCCCTCCAGAACCAGGCTCCAAGGACCGAGCAGCCACCGAGGGAGGCCAAAAGATCCGCCACCAGCGGGCTGAGCTACGCAAGGGTAGCTCAGGGTAACGCAGGACCGAAAGCTGGTCCTGCCAAACAGAAAAGAGCACCCGTGGAGGCCAATAACCTCACCGCAGTGCTCAAGCAGATGCAACAAATGTGCTCAGCAATGAGCGCATTTTTTGCACAAATGACAGCTTTGACTAACCTCTAATGTCTTTACAGGTGAAGCCGACCTTCCTGCAGATCGCCTCATGGAACGTCAATGGGCTACAAGGAAGGAAACTTGAAGTGGAGGATCTCCTAGCCCGCTTCGATATAGACCTGTAGGCAATGCAGAAAACCAGAATGATGACGCAGAAGTCAGCCAACTTTCCAGGCTACCACGTTTACAGGAAGGACTACGCAGGACCAAGACCGAAGAGAGGAGTTGCCCTGTTGATAAAGAAATCGATCGAGCATCATCCCATTGTACTGCCGGACACGGAGAACCTGGAAGCCACCGCCGTAGTAGTGTCAACGGCACGAAATGGCGACATCCAAGTGGTATCCTGTTCCAGTCGCCTCGAAGCAGGATTCTGGATACGAACCTGGATGTAATATTTCCGGACCGGACACAGGTGCTTGCCATAGTGGATCAGAATGCCAAGTCACAGGAATGGAACAGCAGGATCACCAACACTCGCGGACGAGAACTGCTGAGGTTCCTGGGACAACATGCTGGCAACATGCAGGTACTAGGACCAGACGAGCCGACGCACGACAATGGGATCCACCGACCGGACGCGCTGGACATTGCTATAACGAGGAATGCAGAAATCTTTACCAGGACGGAAGGTCCCACCGAGCACAATCCGATCATCCGATAAGGACGGTGTGGACACTGGGACCTTCGTCAAAAGGAGGACAGACTGGAAGTTGTTCCGTGCAGCGCTGCAAAGGAACATTGCACATATTCCCAGGATTCAATCCGAGGAAGATGTGGAGAGGGCCATCATCTCCCTGGAAAACCAGATCCAGGAAGCGATAGAGGAAAGCACCACAGAGACGGAGACCAAAGGGCACCAGCGCTGATGGCAAACCTTACGGAGGACATCAGGCAGCTGATTCGGGACAGACGCAGGACGAAGAAACGGGCCCATAGGACTAGACTCCCTGCGGACAGGCATGAGTATAACACGCTAAACAGGAGAGTCAAAGCTGCCCTCCAGGAACACCGTCAAGAAGGATGGCAGCGACACCTGAAATCACTGGACCCACAGGACACAGGAGCATCTGAAACACCCAGAGCGCTCTGCGAAACAGGCCGAAACCGATGCCCCCAATCCACGGAGAGAATAGGATTGTCTACACACGCCAGGAAAAAGCCGATACATTCGCCGACAGCTTGGAACTGCAGTGCAGAGAACCAACTCGATGATGAGGACGAGGACTGGGTTAAGGACGTGGAGCGCAGATTGCGTCGGATGCTCTACGATGATCACATCTGCCCGACCACTCCAGAGGAGTTCAAGGAGATTCTAAGGAGCTTGAAGCCGAGGAAAGCTCCTAGATGTGACAGAATCGGAAACATCGCCCTCAAGAAGCTACCCAGGAAAGGGGTGGCAGCCCTGGTGAATATCATCAATGGGATCTTGAGGCTCAGATACTTTTCGGACAGGTAGAAGAAGGCCGACGTCATAGTCATCCCGAAACCAGGCAAGGAACTAATCTTTCCCTCCTCTTACAGGCCCATCAGTCTACTCTCCGCTGTGAGCAAGGTAGCCGAGCGCGCCATCTTGAGAAGACTAGAAGAAGAAACCGAAGAGCTCCAAATCATCCCGGATGAACAGTTCGCGTACAGAACAGGACACAGTATGGAACTTCAAGTGCTCAGGATCACCGAAGAAGTCACCAAAGGTTTCAATCAGAATCAAGTCACGGCAGCACTACTCCTGGACGTTGCGAAGGCTTTCGACAGGGTCTGTCACGATGGTCTACTAGCTAAAATGGTGAGTATGGGTTATCCCATTGCACTCGTCAAACTAGTTAGATCTTACCTGCACGAGAGATAGATGCGAGTGAAGATCAGGGACAGCATGTCCACGTTCGACCGATGGAAGCTGGAGTCCCAGGCTCTGTGCTCTCACCCCACCTGTTCGCTATCTTCACCTCTGATCTCCCAAGGACCGAAGGCACCGTCATGGCACTCTACGTGGACGACATGGCCCTCACTGCCAGATCCTGGAGTGCAAGAATAACCACCAGAAGACTCCAAGAGGCAACCTCTCTTCTGGAAGAATGGTGCGTCAGATGGAAAGTCGCAGTCAACGCGAAGAAAAGCTAGACGATTCTCTTCAGGAAAGGACGCAAGGAAACCCCCACAGGACGTTTCCATGTTCGGCCAGTACATCCAATGGCACGACTCCGTCAAGTACCTTGGCGTAATCATGGACAAAGGCCTGATATGGAGACAGAACACCGAAGCCATCGTGGCAAAGGCCAAGCGGACGAGAGCTCTCATCTACCCAACGGTAGGGAACCAGAGCAAACTCAACCTGAGGAACAAGCTTCTGCTAGTCAAAGCACTCATCAGGCCACAGCTGACCTACGCCTCCGTATCATGGGGATACCAAGCAAAGACCTACCTGAAGAAGATCCAAGCCGTGGAAAACGTGGCCATCAGGACAGCGGTGGACGCACCATGGTACGTCAGAAACACTGACATCTTCAGGGACCTCGAGCACACATCAGTCACCGAAATCATCCAGGACAGAGCGAAGCCTAGGAGCATAGGAATCCGCTGATCAGGGAGGCCATCAACTATGATCCGGCCGACACTCCGAGGCACAAAAGGCTGAAGGTACAGTTACTGGATAACGGGTAAGTATAACTAATCCTTTCCTTACAGATGGACCAACCCACAGAAGAGACATGACGAAACCAACCACTTTCCCACAAACCTTGCGGGCACCGGTCATTAAACCGACCAGTGCCCGTCGTCCCCCTGGCTCCGTGAAGAACGAAAGTGCTAAAAAAGCACTTAGGTCTTCACCTCCTAGAGCTGCATAGTTCATCCTCACCTTGTCCGATGATCCAGACGACAATGTGTCAATTAACACTTTGTGTACTGGAAGTCAATCCCAGTCAAAGTAAATATCCACACAGTCTCAGACAGATGGATGACAACCCCCCGGGGAGAGACAAGCTGGCGAAGAAAGAAGACGAAGACAGAAGACGAAGACAGAAGAACGCCAGAAGATGCCCTAGCCAGCAGGGTTCATCAGCCAGGACCCAAGGAGGTTGGCCGAAATCTTCGGCACCGCTCACATTTGTGAGTGGGGCCGATCTTAAAGTAAGCTAACCCGTCCTGCACGAGGCTGGTCCAGGTCTACAGCGATGACTAGGGTAAAAAGGCAATAGTTCTGCCTGGCCCTAGCATCCGAGACCGACATCAAGCCATATGGATATTGGCGCGCATTGACCGTAATGGCATCTCCGTTCTCATTTTCAAAGAAATAAGGACCGATGATGCCACCATGCTAGAAACCATACCAAACGGTTACTTTTACTAAATATAAAGATCTCTCGTGTATAATTTGTGGATTTGCTTCACACCAGTAATCACAATTTTGTTTATTTAACGATCCACTGAGAAGAAAATGAGCTTCATCTGTGAAAATGATTTTCTTAAAAAAAATCAGCATCATTTTCAAGTGTTCCAAGGCAAATTCACAGCGTTTGCGATGATCCAAAGGCGCAACTCCTGTGTGAGAACAATTTTGTAAGTTGAAAATCACAAATCATTCCGTAAAATACGCCAGGTAGATGTTACAAATAGTCCTAACTCTTGAGAACACCTAGGAATCGTTAAATTTAAGTCCTCAACAACACTTGCCTGAACGGCAGCAATATTCTCATTATTTCGAACAGTTCTTTGTCTTGCTGGCATTGTGTAAAGAAGAAGTACCCTTAAAATTTTCAGCAGCTCGATAAATTGTGAGCACACTGGGCCGGTTATGACGACCATAAATTGATAAAAGTGCAAGATAAGTTGCAATAAAAGAACAATTATTTTTATAAAAAAATTGAAAAATTTCCAAACGTTGTTGAGGCGTGTATCTTTCCATGATTAAATTACAAACCTTTCTGAATATAACTGACAGTGACAGACGATTTTGACATTTCAAATATGGCCGCAATGTGAAATTGAAAACATGTCACCCCTATTGAAAAACCTTTTATATGTATCAATACTATTAACCTGTTTGATAAAAATTCAAACAAAAGCATTGCTAAAAAGCATATAACAAGTGATTTCAACAACAGTTCTTGCAGAATTTGATATTATCAGAAGCACGTTATAATCTATCCCCTACTTACTTATAATAATAATAATAATAATTTACACCGCATAAATTAGATAATCCCCGAATCCAAAGGCGAAGCTGCCTCGAAAGAACTTAGAAAAGTGTGGAAATACAACCATTCCCACAGACATTACCAGTGCCCGTAGTGGGAATGGAACCCGCTACACCACTGAGCCGGTTAGATTCATTCACATGATAACACCTGATGATGTAGTCTATTCAGCTTAATCTATACAAAAAGATGCTGATAAACCTGAAAGTAATTTAACAGGACAGAAGTAACTACAATCTATGTTCATAAACATTTCTTGGAAAATAGACTTTGAATAAAATTTGCTCATTTGGCATTATGTTCATAAACGCGAAAAATAACAACTGTATATTTTTGAATCAATAGTTTTTATAAAAAAAAAATTAGTGAAAACTAAAAATGGAATATACATATTTTTTTTGTCGGGGACTAATTAAATGACACAGTTTTGTAACAAATAATACACTTAATGTTCAGGAAATGATATGGAAAAGACATACATTTGACGGGCGTTGAGTAATAACGACCTTTTTCTATTTACTAGAAAATGTATGTGTCGGAACGAGGATGAAAAGTTTAACATTCAGTTATATACTCATATATCAAGGAGACTGACAATAATTAGTTTAATTTGCAAAACTGTTAGAGATATTTGGATATTCCTCCATATGTCTAATTAATGGATTCCTTGATACTATAAGTTTTAGTCTTTTTTATTAGATCGTAATTATTATACTTGAAGCTATGTTTAAGTGTCTCTTTTATTAGGTTACAAGTATTATGCTGGATAACATCAATCTTAAATGGATCAGAGATAAATACGATATAGAATCGAAGTAAAAATCTGTATATACAATTTACACACTGACTGAGTAAAGAGATAATTTTTATGATGATCATTATCCATACTTTTTTTATTGGTATCAGATGCTATTTTGAGAAAAACTTTCTGAAACAATTTTGTTTTAAAATGTGAATTCACCGTTTAATCCATTTCCTGGCATTATCTAGAAGCTGTAGATATTATGTTTTATAATAATTATGATATTGTAACAATAGAATTTAGTTAAACAGTTTTATATAAAGAAATAGTCAACATTTAATTTACTAGTAGGAACTAGACATGTATAATGTAGAGCTAGTTTCTTTGGAAAGATAGGTCACCTTAACTACCCCAAATAAATAATTGGGTAGGTATCTATAAACTTTTGCTATTTTGTTTGTATTTACGTGCCTTAGTTACTTTGTTTGTATTCATGGGCACCAACTTAGCAACTATTTGGTATAAAATGGGATGCAGACGCTGAAAAAGGCAGATCAATTCCTGAGCCCGCCCGGGAATGATCTCAGATATAACTTAGGTTATGTAACGAAGTGATTTTATGTTATTAAGTTAAGTTAGGTAGCTAGGTGTTATTTGTCTGTTGGAAAAATATTTTATCCATTATGTTACTGCGCTTGTAAAGAATAACAGTTTAATTATTAATTATAGATAGGAAGTATGGATATGTTTTGTGAACATTCCACATAGGTCGAATAGCTGGCAGTCCGCGAATCGCGACACACGAGGCGCGCATCGTGCCCCGGCACTCTTCTGCCCGCGCTATCATGAAGGAGCCTGAGACTGAAAATAATTAAATTAGTTTCCGTCTAGCTACTCAACGAGGAACCACGCCGGCCAGCACAGTAAGTAAACTCGTGAGTATAAGGATATATTGGTATCTAAATTTCATGCGAAATTATTCTAAGTCGATGAACGGGTGACGTAGTTGTAATATACCGCGCATGACTACCGTATCTCATCCTACTCCTGCGTTAGCAGTATCTGGTAGCATGAGGATTTTCACAATCAAGTTAGTCTCCGTCCGACCGCTACTCGAAGCACCACGCCGACTTGGATAGTAAGTAAATTCGTGAGTATAAAGAAATAGGTAATTAAATTTAATGCGGAATTATTCTAAGTCCACAAACGGGTGACGTAGCTGTAATAAACCGCGCATGACTACCGTATCTCATCCTACTTCTGCGTTTTAGCAGTGTTTAGTAGCATGAGGATTTTATCATTAAATTAGTTCTCGTCTGAGCTCCGACCGAAGCACCACGCCGACTTGGATAGTAAGTAAACTTGTGAGTATAGAGGTACATAGGTATCCAAAGGTAATTGCGAATTTTTCTAAGTCGATAAACGGTGACGTAGTTGCAATATTTCGCGCATGACTACCGCGCTCATCCTACTTCTGCTTTTCGGCAGAGTTTAGTAGCTTGAGGATTTTGCAGAGTATCCGAGACCAGTCCGTTGCTGCCGCCCGTACCGTCCAGACGTGCCGACACCGACCGCTCCAGAGAGGAAGCCAGCACAGGATCCGGAAGTAGGTAGCAAGGTTTGATAAAGGTTTGGTAAATAATCGGTATTACTTGGCTGGTGAGTACTTTCCGGGCTTTATTTTTTAGAGTTAGCGCTAAACGTATCCGCCTCATATCCTTCCTTAGAACGGGAGAGCGGCCGAAGGTTGGAATTAGAACCGCGTTCCACCGCGTTACACCGCGTGTTCTCCAGGCCACCTGAGCACGTAAAAATTCTGCAGGGTGACTTGGAGATACTAGCATTTGATACCGCGTGTCCTCTAGGCCACCTGCGTCCGTTTTTTTGGCAGGGTGATTTAGAGTGATTTCCGTAACCGCGTGCCTGCCAGGCCACCTGAGCACGTAAAAATTCTGCAGGGTGACTTGGAGGTATCGTCCGTAATCGCGGGTCCGCCGGGCTACCTGAGCACGTAAAAATTCTGCAGGGTAGCTTGGTAGCTTTGACCATACCGTCGTCGTCTTAGATTTGCAACCGTTCGGCTTGTTCCTCCTTCCCCCCCCAACTTGAACCGCGTTATACCGCGTGCCCTCCAGGCCACCTGTGCACGTAAAAATTCTGCAGGGTGACTTGGAGGTACTGTCAGTTACCATCGCGTGTTCTCTAGGCCACCTGAGCACGTAAAAATTCTGCAGGGTGACTTAGAGGTACTTCCGTAACCGCGTGCCTGCCAGGCCACCTGAGCACGTAAAAATTCTGCAGGGTGACTTGGAGGTATCGTCCGTAACCGCGGGTCCCCCGGGCTACCTGAGCACGTAAAAATTCTGCAGGGTAGTCTTGGAGTTTGACCATCCCGTCGTCATCATCAATTTGCCGCTGTTAGGCTTGTTACTCCTTCCCCCCCCCTTACCGTGACCGCATTCAACCGCGTGCCCTCCAGGGCGCCTGAGTCCGTTTTCTTTGGCAGGGCGCTTTGGAGATACTCGTTTGCATATGATAAGACCGGAACCATCCATCAGCCAAGCGATAATAAGTAACCGCGTTAGATAGGCATAGTTTGCTTGTATTGGCGCTTGCTTCCCCTCCTGGTATCCGTCCGCCGTCTGCTCGTGACCGATTAAGTTATTGCTGGTTACCGTTTCACCGCTTTACCGTACCGCACCGCTTGACCGTCCGCTTACTGCCACGCTTGTCCGTAGTTAAGACCGTAGTAGTATAAGACCGCTTGTAGAATAAGACCGTTGTAGTATAAGTTGTAGTTATTAAGGTGTGTATAAAATGTACATAATAATTAGTGTGTAGAATAAATGTACATATATTGAATGAGAGTCTGTTCCTTAAATGTAGTGTGTAAGTTCCCTTTTTCCCGACCCCTGGCTTAGCCGTATCTTCACTGCAGTTGCCCGGCCTCTATCGTCCAGCCGATAGAGTAAAGTGGTGTTTCTGCACTCTAAACAGAAACTGGCGCCCGAGATCTCCGTACAGTGTGCACCGCCGTAGTGTTGGGCGTCAAAGTGACACTTCCGCTCTTGGGTAGAGCAACGAAGTACGTCACAGTTATAAATAAATATCAGTTAAATATTTGAATGATACCTTCTACATCTCAATATAGTGTTACGTATTTGCTATCCACACAAACACCTATACTCGTAGATTTGTTGATTGAAAGTCCAGGTAACACTTACTCACTACTTTATTTACTAATTAACAATTAACAACAATAGATTAATTACTGTCTTAACTATAATCACACTTGAACACTTATAAGTGTCTTTCTTATTTCTTCTTTACTCGTTCACGTTCAACTTAAGATTGAGGCTCGGCCCACCGTGTGTCTTATTTATACATCCATTCACAGGGTCTAGGGCATTCCAGAATATTCCCAGCCGTTCGTGTACAATTCCAGTCTCATCTAACCAGTCTGCACAGTCCAGTGGCGTAACAATAGAGTTAGTCCTAAATTGAGAGACGTAAGTATTTGAGTCTGTCCGAATACTAGTTTCTTAGCAGATAGAGTTTGTCCTGATCTGTGTAATCGTAAATTGAAAGACAATCATTATTTTATACTGAAAGTTATCTTCAGTCATTAATCCAAGTGCGTAGCATTACTTTGACAATGACAGACGTCAAGTATAAGTTGAACTGTCAACAAAATTTTACCTAGCTGTCACTTTGAACTATCAAAGTGAGCTAGGTAAATTTTGCTGACTGAGTTTAACTTATATTTGTCGTCTGTCACTTGACATCTGTCACTGACAGACGTCAAGTATCATTTGAATTCAAGAGTAGTAATTTTGCCTAACTGTCACTTTGACAGTGACAGAGGTCAAGTATAATTTGAAGCCAATCTTAATAATTGTTATTAACTGTCACTTTAATAGTGACAGATGTCACTGTCATCCAAAAATAAAACTTAACAAAAACAATTTTTTTATTTGTTTTTTTAATCAGCTAATAATTAAAGTTACAAGTATATGAGTCTGGCTGTATGAATTATTTCCTAATGCCAAAAAGTATACGAATACAATTGTACAGCTACAGTGACATTTACAAAAATTTATCGGAAAAATTCCTCAATTTAATCATATGTAACAAAAACATTTTTGTTACTGCTAGAATGGAGTCACATATACAATTATTTTAATTATTTCTGGAAATAAGTAAAAAGTATTATACTCGTATTTTTTGATCAATTCAATGAAAGAAAGTCAGGGGAAACTGTACTAGATTTATAATTTTGTAAAAACATGTTAAGGTAATATCGCTGTAAAAAAATTTCTGCAATAATAAATCCAGTAAAATTAAAATAACATCTCGTTTTAGAGGAACACTTGCGCTTGGTTTTGTAATAACGAAAAACATCTTAGCTTTATCTCGTATATACCTATATAAATTACATGAAACTTTTAAATAATAGGTGTAATTTGTCTTGTTCAAAAGCTGTAATAAATAATTCCTCGGTGCCCTATTAATTATAATAAAATTCAACAATATCCTAACTTCTTATTCAGAAAAGCAGACTAGGATTACAAGAAAACTGATTGTAATGGAATTATCCATTCAAATAAATGTACATATTTATAAAAGATCTTTTAGTCATTGTGTCTGAATCTCAAGAATCTTAAAGAAAGATTAATTAAATGTACTCTAAGGCGTAACAATGCAAATTCCATGGTTGAAAAAATTTTAAAAATGTATACATAAGTCATTTGGAAATAAGAAGATTGATATTAAGAGACACAATGGGATCTGTAGACAAATAAACCGCCCCAAGAAACCTAAAGATGTTACAAATTTTACATATAATAATAATAATAATAATTTAAAAAAAATCTGACATATTGCCTTAGTATTTATGCATTTCTAGAAAAAAATATAATAAAATAATTATAAGTATTCTATCAAACTTAATGATAATGACAATAAATACCTATAGTTTTTATTATTTTATACTGTCATTCTTATCTTAATCTGCTTGTATAAAAGGTTTAGGTATATAATAAATCAAAAACAATACTTCCTATAAATTTTACCATAGAAACTATTAAAACAACTACTCAATCTATTCTAGGAATAAGAATTGCATTGAATTAAATAACAGTGTTCTTAGTATTAGAATCAAAAACATATTGAGACAACAAATATGTTGACTCACCAAAGAAGAAAATTTGTACACTTAAGAAATGATTTCCTCCAGTTACTGCTTTCATTCTTCCTGAACTCTTCTGGGGGCTGGTTATATCATCAACCTCATTTACAAACAATGAGAGACATGAAAGCGATCATTCCAGGAATTTGAGCCAATTATTTATTTCAAAATTACATCAATAATCTCATTGACAGCATACCTAGATGATGTCAAGCTGTTGGTGATACAAATGGAGGCATAGGTAGGTGGGATAGAAAAACTAATACAGGGCTGGAAACTACAGTAAACAGTATTCAGTTAATGCCTTAATGTTCTCATGTGCCATATTTGAGGCCTCGATGAGCACAGTCGACACACAGAGCTTTATGTGCACTGCCTGCTTCCACCTGACAAATGCAAACAAAATAAAGATAAAGCTATTGGGCTTCAAAAACAAAATAATGCTATATCCAAAAAAAACAACTATGCAGGTACGTAGACGTGTTTTGGAGTTATTGCTCCTCATCGACGTATCGTAGCTAAGGAAAGAATCGCTAGTTTAAATATAGTTACGTATTTAAAACTCACACTGTATGTCATTTTTAATAGCAACCATTTAGTTAAATTACTTTGCTGTGTACAATTTATACTTCATAGAAAATAAATTACGTTAATTTTCTATTGCATAGATAGAGGGTACTGAAATTTTTTTATTTTTAGATATGCCATAATTATTATGAATATACAATGTTGATTTATGTATTGAATGAATAAATTTGATTCCCATTTTAATCCCTCGACATAAGAAGAAACAACAAAGCAACTATGGAGAAAAGCAGCAAATATATATATACATATATATATGTATATATATATATATATATATATATATATATATATATATATATATATATATATATATATATATATATATATATATATATATATATATATATATGTTAAATTCGTTTTCCGGGTATACTCCCGCGTAGGTGATAGGCCCCGAGAGGGACCGTGGTTGTCTGAACGACGTTTCGGCAGAATCTCATCTGCCATCTTCAGGTTCTAACCGATAACTGCTTACTGCGGCTTCTGGTTACTCGAACTGAAATATATATATATATATATATATATATATATATATATATATATATATATATATATAATATATATATATATATTATATTTATATATATATATATGTATATTTATATATATATATATATGTATATTTATATATATATATATATATATATATATATATATATATATATATATATATATATATATATATATATATATATATATATATATATATATATATATATATATATATATATATATATATATATATATATATATATATATATATATATATATATATAAAACAATGAATTATCAGGTACGCCCACATAAAGAAAAAATTTGCACGGTTTGCATCTTTCTGCCATTTGCAATGTTTGCATTTTTCACAGTGCAAATTTTTTCTTTATGCGGGCGTACCCCATAATTCATTGTTTTTTTACTGTAATGTAATTAAACCCGCGTCTAACTCATTCTCTGTTCTTATTCATTTTCCTGGGTCCGGGATCCCACGCAGGTTGCTATAGTTGCCCGCGTGTGCGATGCTTGGACGATGCTCTAATACCAGAGTCATCCAAGTGGAAGCCACAAAGGTGCGACTGGCTCCCTGTCAGTGGTTTTCCTTTTGTGTCTTTTTTGAGTTTTGTCCATCATTTTAACTCAGCGACACCGTGCTGATGATGACCAATTAGTCAGAAACACGTGTCCACGGTTTGCATCTTTCTGCCATTTGCAATTTTTGCATTTTTCACCGTGGAAATTTTTTCTCTGTGCGGGCGTACCCGATAATTCATTGTTTTTTTTTACTGTAATGTAATTAAACCCGAGTCTAACTCATTCTCTGTTCTTATTCATTTTCCTGGGTCCGGAATCCCACGCAGGTTGCTATAGTTGCCCGCGTGTGCGATGCATGGACGATGCTCTAATACCAGAGTCATCCAAGTGGAAGCCACAAAGGTGCAACTGGTTCCCTGTCAGTGGTTTTCCTTTAGTGTCTTTTTTGAGTTTTGTCCATCATTTTAACTCAGCCACACCGTGCTGATGAAGACCAATTAGTCAGAAACACGTGTCCACGGTTTGCATCTTTCTGCCATTTGCAATTTTTGCATTTTTCACCGTGCAAATTTTTTCTCTGTGCGATAATTCATTGTTTTTTTTACTGTAATGTAATTAAACCCGCGTCTAACTCATTCTCTGTTCTATATATATATATATATATATATATATATATATATGTATATATATATATATATATATATATATATATATATATATATATATATATATATATATATATATATATATATATATATTTAAAACGAAATTAAGATACATACACTTTTCAAGCTCCCCAAGGGCTGAATCTTATTCAAACCATGCAATGCTATCTCATTAACCCCATATTTTATGTAGGTTAAAATAAAACAAAAACGTTTGTTTTATTGTAGCTTTTCCATATAAGTACGGCTATGATTATACAAAATGATTAATTCGTCTTGAAATTCAGCAGAAACGTTTATTTAGCATTGAAATACATGTTTTTAATTCTATTATCTTAAGTTTCTAGATTTCTACTTAATTAATTACTCTGTTTAACCGAGTCTCAAGTTTAACGTTTACAGGTATTAATTATACGGGATCTAAATGTACGAGTTAGATGAAGTAATAGCAATAATTAATAAACATTAATTAATAAAAGGTATGTACATTTCAAAATATAATACAAAACTTTAACCTACGAAAATTGTGAAGAAATTTAGTTCTTGATTGATTCGACCCTTACTTGATGAAAATCCATTTTAACATCGAACTGAATAAAACTTCACGTTTTAAGATTTTCACAAAAATTTTTATATTCATATATTTACAAAATATATATAAACATGACAATTGTTTCGCCAACACAGTGGCTTCGTCAGATGTGAGTACTAGACTAGCTATTACAATTATGAGTAGGGTGTATAAATAAGCTTGATGACATAGTAAAATTGCATCCTAAATAAATCACAATAAAAATACAAGTTTACAATTCTATTTTTATTGTGATTTATTTAGGATGCAATTTTACTATGTCATCAAGCTTATTTATACACCCTACTCATAATTGTAATAGCTAGTCTAGTACTCACATCTGACGAAGCCACTGTGTTGGCGAAACAATTGTCATGTTTATATATATTTTGTAAATATATGAATATAAAAATTTTTAGAAAATCTTAAAACGTGAAGTTTTATTCAGTTCGAAATTTAGTTCTGTTCAAAAAAAATTTAAAATTAAGTCAATAATTACTTATTTTTCAAACTAAAACAATGCAACCTTTTCAAAAAGCAAATAATAAAAAAAATGTTGATGTAAGCTTACATTCGCTCATAAAATAGAATGGAAGAGAACGGAACAGAATTGAAAAAACGGAATTGAATTGAATGTAACAAGATAGGATAGAATAGGATAGGATAGAATAGGATAGGACAGGATAGAATAGAGTAGGATAGGGTAGGGTAGGTAGGGTAGGGTAGGGCAGGGTATGGAAGGGTAGAGTAAGGTAGAGTGGGGTGGTGTAGGTTGGGATAGGATAGGGTAGGGTAGGATAGGATAGAACAGAGTAGGATAAGATAGGGTGGATAGAATCGGATAAGATGGTATAGAATTAGATAGAATTGCACAAAACAGAACAGAGCAGAACAGAACAAAACTGAACGGAACAGATCAGAACAGAACGGAACAGAATGGAATAGAACGGAACAGAATGGAACAAAACGAAACAAAACGGAACAGAACGGAATAGAACGGAATAGAACGGAACAGAATAGAATAGAACAGAGCAGACCAGAATAGAATTGAATAGAATAAATTTTCGAATTAACTAAAACTCTCCTTCTAACTTCGATGACCAAAGCACAGGTGCACTAATTCCCTCTACCAAACTAAAGGTCTGAATATGCAGCATGTCATCATTTGGCACTTTTCATAATTATTACTTTACTACTACAAGATTCTTAAATTTTTTTTTATGCAAACTTTACTATTACAAATAAATTTATATACGAGTAACTAAATATGTATTGAAGCTTTTCTTGTGGGACAAATTCCTTTTAATCTAAATACTCCAGGTTCAAATCTGGTCTTGGACAAGTCGATGAGGTACAATCGAGGAGCAAAGCGGCTCGAGTCACCGTATTTAGGAAAAAAGTTCGAATTGTAGATTTCATGATATACATGTTAAAGATCTCTACGGAGGATAAAATGGGGGTATATTCATACGTGTGTTAACTAATTACTTCGGTGGCAGAAATAGGTTGCTGTTAAATAAAATGATTAATTAAAAAGCTATTAAAGTAATTGTGTTAGTCAAAATACTATTTAAAAGAAGGTTATTTGATAGAATGCCTTCAGAAACTAAATACAAAAGCTTGATACAAGGATTTAACGCCATAAAATTTATGTAGAAATGTAGTAAGAAATCTAGCAAAGAAATCATTCTCATCAAGTGAAGAAAAATATTAGTTGTAAATAGCTAGTGCTTGCTAAATAAATAAATAAATAAACAGAAAAAGAGATATGTTGATTTGCAATGCCAATTTTGACTGTTTTGATAAAATCTGTGATAGAAAGAGTTTGAATGATAAAATGATATTATGTACGACTAGGTATATGAGAATACAATCCATTGACTGTGCTTCAGCTAACATTTTTTTCGATTCGATTTCTTGTTCATTTTTTATTCTCAAACCTTTTCAATTATTTGTAATCTAGATGTTTACAGTCATCATTCCATGCACCTTTCATTTCCAATTTCTTCCGGACAGATTTCTTTATCGATTTTCTATAATTTTATGTTGTCCTCTTTTTTCTTCTACCACCCACTACTTTTAATTAAAAATACATATTTTATAACATGACTAAATTTCAGTTATACGAGTATAGTTACCATTTTCTTTACTTCTGATGATCATTGCCTTTCGAGGGTGCGTATATAGAAGGAAATAAAACTATTGTTAAGTAAAATTCCTAGTTAAATGTAATTAACAATAATTGTTTTATTACCTTAGAAATATGCTCACACAGAAAGTGCTGCTAAATATTTCTATACATGTCTATTACACTATAGTGCTATATATGGTTATTAATAATTTATCAAATAATATCAATGCCTGTTTGAGGTTGAGTACTAAATGCCAAGTGGGTGGAAAAAAAAACGATAAAATGTCTCCTCATTAGGATAAAAATGCATTAGGATCATGAGAATTAACATTTTATTAAAATTCTCCCTTGCAATTCCTAGGGCAACACCATCTTACAGTTAACAAACACTAAAAATTGTATACTTATATTATTAGTTTAGGACCACGTTATTCAGTTGAATGAATGCTGTGTTAAGTGGGAAACAAAAAACAAAAAAATGGAACCAAAATAATATGCACATCACATAAATCAATTCTTGTGCATAATTGTTGAGAAACTTTTAATAAAATTTCTTTTTTTCACATCAGCTTCGAGACATGATACGGGCATTATTTCATTATTTTTAAAACTATGTTTTCGAGAGTACAATTTTCTGACTACTGACTTACGAAATTTTAAGTCTGGTTGTGTTATAGTTTTATACGTTTCGTCGAGCATTATTTAAACACCTCATTTAATTTATTGGCCGCTGCACATATAATCGCGGAATTTTTAATATTTTCAATTACAACGTAAATCAATGTGGCATGTAAATCATGTTCTTAGAAGAGCATCAAAATAATTCTAGTATGACAAGACAGGAATTTAATTAAATCTTACACCTTAAGTTCGCAATCTTCAAGAAACATTAAAACATAGAAGTGTCATTATAAAGTGATAATTTCCAAGATAAAATGAATTTCCAACATGTCTAAAGAACTAAAATAATAAGATAAATGCGTTAAAATTATATCCTCACCAGCGCTAATTCAAATACAGAGCGATTCAGATATATGAACCATTACGGTTTCAATGTACATTCTAGATGTATTTTATGTGATTTGGGAAATTAATGACCTTTAATTTTGAACGTCATAATGTAGATAGGAATACACATCAACTGTGCAAAACGATAAATGAACCCTTTTTGAATAACTGAATGACGCGTTGAAAGTGACATAAGCAATGCCGTAAAGGGTAAATGGTGCTTAGAATGAATTATTTTATATTTAGCATTGGCGCCTTCGCCAGTTTTTAGAAACGTATATTTCCATTTTGCTCTTTTTGGCGCATATAAACCATGTTTGAACAATTATATTCAGTATTTAAAAAGAAAATGATTATAAGATGGACTATTTTTATTGAAAAAGGTTAGTATTTGTGCGGTTTGCGGTTCTTTCGGGCGCCAGTTCCTCTTTAAAGTGCAGGAGCAGCATTTTTCCCTATTAGCAGATAATAGGAACTCGAATAACTCTGTGGAGACGGAAATATCCAGGGGTCTAAAAAAAAGTAAACTAGAAGTAAAAACAAGGCACTGACAATTTTACAAAAATATTTTTATTAAAGTAAATCTGTAAATTTAACATTAAGCAAAGTAATGGCATATATCAATAGAATAGTATTTGTTAAAAATAAAGAAATATTTATGTTTGTTTCATACCAAACCTATTGCCATATACCCAAGTAGAAATAAGCGTGTTTCTAAAAAAAGGTGACTGTTTCGATGTACGTTAAATGATTGCGGAAATAAAAAATACTACTAGCGGAAAGAAAAACTACAAGCCAAGTTTACTCTAAATCAAAATTACTTAAATTTGGTTTTAGAACGGGCCTGTTCAGGAGTACGCGGTTTTAGGACATGTACGGCTGTGTCTTTAAGAGCAAATTTTATAACCTCACTGAGTTCAATACAATGTCTGAATGACACACTGTTAGTCCCAACTTATTTGCTATCTCAAGGGGTCTCAAATCGTTAACTTCAGCAGCGATCGGAACAATGATCGTCAGAGCAATGTAAGTTCCTGGCATCTGAGTTCAGCACATCAATCGTAATGACAGAGTGTTAATCCTAGCTTTATAGCTACCGCAAGGAGTCTCAAATCGTTAGCAACGGCCAGGGTCAAAATAATCAGTCAACAGCAAATGTAAATTACTAGTATGGTCAGTGAATGCACTCCCTGAAACAAAATTTAACTTCCAAAAGAAAACGAAGCTCTCTTGGAGAGATGGACAGAAATGATTCTAAGTTCAAATTACGGACAGCAATAACAAGTTAAAATTTCAACTTTACGTTATTAAAATCTTTTTGTAATGATAAATAAATATCAAAATTAATTACTAAATATGAATTCATGATAAAGGAAACAGAAAAATTCTCATAAAATTCCTTTTTATTAATGTGACCGGTTTCGTGAACAATTAATTACTTCACATCATCAGACACAGGACTACAATAGAAAATGAGTATGGTGGTTACATACATACATAAATAAATGTTAATAAGTTAATAAAACTTAAAAAACAGGAATACAGAAGACAATTATTTCAATATTTTTTAGTAAAAACTTATTGATAAAAAATGTTTGATAAAATTTGTACAAGAAAGATTGAAATTATTTAAATTAATCAGGATTACGTTAGTTTAAAATTATAATATAGAAAATGTAAAATTTAAATAATTGAAATGTGTAAAAAGGAAGTTCATTTTTATTTAATACTTACATTTTTATAAATATAAAACCAGGGTAGTCAAATTAGAATTAAAATAGTTTTGCAACATAGTCAAATTATAAGTAAATGTAAGATATAAAATTTTTGTTAATATCTAATTAACTTTTTAATAAAATTTCTAAAATTTTTAACGGCCCCTCTTACGTTCATAGGCCCTGTTTCATATAAAATTTCTAACTGCTTTAAAAATATTTTTCATATCTCCTTTAAATCAACTAACTCTATAGAAAAGTTGTTTGTCAATGGTGAAGATCAAATAGATCCACTAGATAGATGTGGGGTTTATAAACTTTCGTGTAACACATGCAACGGCACATATATTGGTTGCACATATAGAAATTTTAAAACACGGTTAAAAGAACACGTCCGGTGTATTAGCTCTTCCTCAGGTTTTTCCCATTTCGCCAAACATCTAGTAGATAACAACCATACATTTGATAATACTCTTAAAATATTACATTTAGGTGAAAAAGGAAATTTGATTAATAACCTTGAAAGTTTAGAAATCCTGAAAGATTCAAGAGATCCCAACACATTATCTCTGAACTCACAGATCCAATTTCAATCTTCATTGACTTTCTCTGTGGTTGTCTAATTTATTTTATATTATTGTAATTTTTTCTACTGAAATCTGTTCCACGTGCTCGATATTATAACCTCAATTTCTTAGAAGTTAATATTTCCACCACGTTCAAATATAATTTCACCGCTATCACCTTCTGCAGTTGAAATATAATTAACTCCACTATTGAAAAAAGAAACCTGGTGCACACATAGTTTTCTACCTTAATTTTAATTTTATTGTACGTTAGTTCTCAGATAATCCGTTAGAGGGCACTATTTTTAATCTATTTTCTTTTTAAAAAATATTTATCCCTTATTAGATTTTAACTATTGTAGTGTAAGTATGTGTTTAAAAGAAGCACGTTAAAAATTTTAGAAATTTTATTAAAAAGTTAATTAGATACTAACAAAAAATTTTATATCTTACATTTACTTATAATTTGACTATGTTGCAAAACTATTTTAATTCTAATTTGACTACCCTGGTTTTATATTTATAAAAATGTAAGTATTATATAAAAATGAACTTTCTTTTTACACATTTCAATTATTTAAATTTTACATTTTCTATATTATAATTTTAAACTAACGTAATCCTGATTAATTTAAATAATTTCAATCTTTCTTGTACAAATTTTATCAAACATTTTTTATCAATAGGTTTTTACTAAAAAATGTTGAAATAATTGTCTTCTGTATTCCTGTCTTTTAAGTTTTATTAACTTATTAACATTTATTTATGTATGTATGTAACCACCATACTCATTTTCTATTGTAGTCCTGTGATGATGTGAAGTAATTAATTGTTCACGAAACCGGTCACATTAATAAAAAGGAATTTTATGAGAATTTTTCTGTTTCCTTTATCATGAATAATTACTCATATGGGATCAACCTACCTACGTTAAATATGAATTGTTTGACAGATATTTTCTTAATTGTACTTTAAAGACTCTTATTGGCAGATTTCCGAACTGTAATGACAGATGATTGTATATTTTAATTATACTATAGTGAACACTTCTTTTGAATATGCGCATAATTGGGTCTTTTTATAGTTAGAAAATCATTATTGTACTTAGTATTAAAGTCGTACCTGTTATCACAGTTATAAAATAATGCTTTATTATTTATTATAAATGTCACCGACTCATATATAATGCAATTACAGTTAAAATTTTATGTTCTATAAATATAGGTCTGAAACTCTTTAATTTAAAAATATTGGCCCAAAATATTATACCATATCTCAATTTAGATTGCACACACGCATAATATGCTGAAAGACCTATTTTGTGTCTTCTGTAACAATTTTAAGAGCAAAACAATTGTATCTGGAGATATAGCGATTCTATGTGACATTTCTAATCCAATTGAGACTAGACACAAAACAAGAAACAATGTATTTTCTACACTGAAGATTTTTATCTATTATATTTAAAATTAGTGAATTTTCTAAATTATTTCTAAAATAAATTAATTTTGTTTTATCGACATTTAATATTAAGTTATTTGAAGAGAAGTAGTTTTATAATATGTAGAAGCCCAATATCTGAGATTTTTTTGTATCAGGCTGTTACTATTTGGTTAACTAAACACAACTGAAGTATAATCAGCGAACATATTTATATTTTCAGAAGCAGCACTTATGCTACATCATTTGTGTACAGAATATAGAGTAAAGGACCCAATATTAAGCCCTGTGGAACTCTTTTTTTCTATTACTACATAGTTTGATTACGACCAGGACCCTCTCCAATTATTCATTGTTTTCTCTCTATTAAGTATGACTTTCCATTTGTAGTGCTACACCTCTTATACAATAAGAATCCAATTTCTCGCACAAAATACTACGATTTACACTGTCAAAGGTTTTGGAGAGATCTAAGAACATTGCAAGTGTAAACTTGTTGTTATTTAAGGAATTAAAGATTTTCTGAAGCTATTTTGAAAATCCGATAGCAAGTATATTTTTCCAGAAAAGTTACTGGTTTTAAATTCAAAAGTTTTTCGAATATTTTACTTATGTTCTGTAATAGTGAAATGGGTCTGTGATTAAAGGGTATATTTTTTGGATCGCTTAAATATTGGTCATATCAATGCATGATATGACCAATATTTAAGCGGTATGAGAAATGGTAAAAAAAATTCACGATATAAGAGAGATGGGTGAAAAATAATATCTGTCACTTCTTTTAATATGATAATTGGCACTTTATCATCACCAACTGTCCTTTTATTTATTAATGATTTTATGCATTCATACACCTCTAGAGGTGTAGTTGGATTTAGAAAAAGTTGTTAGTTTGTCTTACAATATGGTCAAGGTTTGCATCGAGACTGGTATTTACATTTGGACATGCAATAATAAAAAAGTTATTTACATTGCTTCAAATAGTTACATTGCCCTCATTACTATTAGCGAAATTTAAAATATTGTTTGCTTTTTATGTGTTGCATTTATACTTTTAATTTTTAATATTGATCATGTTACTTTCATTTTATTTTCTGCCTTATTTAAAAATACTACAATAAGTATTTCTTTACTTATTATGCATTCAGTTTTTTGTTTGTACATTAATCTTTTCCATTTACAAGATATGTTTATTCCTAAACTAATTATTGGTATTTTCAGTTTTAATTTTTTGTTTGGGAATATTTTATTTTGCAAATGAATAAAATTTTCCGAAAGGAATTGTATTGTTTTTTTTTTGATAAACAAAATCCCAGTCAATATCTAATATTGCATTTCGAAAACTAAATAGTTAACTTTTAGAAAATTTTTTTTAGTTTATCACTGTGTTTTCGATAAATGTATTATTTGGCCATAATGATCTGATGGAGCAGAGTTAATTACTTTTCAGCTCTCAAAGTTTATAAAGATATTATCTATTAACACTTACGTTCTTTTTGTAACTCTAATTGGTTCAAATATTGTTTGGTTAAAGTTCTTTAACATTCTTTGAAAATTTTGATATACTACTTTTTTATGAGATTTTATCACAAAATTTACACAGTGTTATATTATAGCCGATTTCATAAAAAATTGCGAAAAAAATCTATTTAAATTTGTTAGACTTTGAATGACAAAAATTGTAATATTCTAATATATTTCTATGAGAAACATATACAAGGTGAGTCAGTTTTTGTAGACAAACTTTAACAGACGATAGAACACATGTTTTTAAAAAGAAAAGTTCCTATAAACATATGTCGTAGAACGCTTCGTTTCCGAGATACAGTGTTGAATATAATTTTTTTTCTCGAATTTTCATTATAACTTATAAACGAATGCTTAGACTTTGTCCATGTTTTGGGGGATAATGCCTATTAATTAAGGGGCATAAAACAAGCGATAAAAATGTTCAAAAACTTGCACAGTGGCGGAGTGGAGGAGGTGCTCAACCCCTTTCTTAAACAGAACTTCTACACCAATGACTATTTTTTTAAAAAACTATTATTTTCATTATCTACATACAGTTTAACAAAAATAATGTCCCTTCCTCTGCTTCGAAAATTGAAACGGAAATTGGTACATACACAAGTTTAATAAAACTTAAAGAAACTTCTTAAAACTGTTTGGCAACTGCACAATAATGTATTATTGTATATTTAGGTAGGTTTCGTTGAAAGAATTAAATATTTAGCCGATAATTGATAATAAATAAATTACTTAATTTAGTACCACATCAAACACTAAAAATCAAAATAACTCGGAAACGCACAGGAATTTCGAAACAGAAGAAGGGACATTATTTTTGTTAAACTGTATGTAGATAATGAAAATAACAGTTTTTTTTAAAAAATAGTCATTGGTGTAGATGTTCTGTTTAAGAAAGAGGTTGAGCACCCCCTCCACTCTGCCACTATGCAAGTTTTTGAACATTCTTATCGCTTGTTTTATGCCCCTTAATTAATAGGCATTATCCCCCAAACATGGAAAAAATCTAAGCATTCGTTTATAAGTTATAATGAAAATTCGAGAAAAATAATTATACTCAACACCCTGTATCTCGGAAACGAAGCGTTCTACGACATATGTTTATAGGAACTTTTCTTTTTTAAAAACATGTGTTCTGTCTCCTGTTAAAGTTTATCTACAAAAAACTGACTCACCCTGTATAACAACAATTTATGAAAGAAAACTAGGAACATTCTAGTGTTGCCATAAAAAATGTCTTTTTATTATTACCTATTACGTTCTAATAACTAAATAAGATCCTGGAATAAACAATCACTACAACAGTAGAAGGCATTAAATACCGGTATAAATCATAGAATAAAAAAATATTTCATCTCCAGTGACTAATTTTTTAGTCCAGTGGATATTCCTGGATCATTATTAATAAATACTGTATTGGTAGTATAGAATGTAAGGAAAAGTTAGATACTTATTAACCATTTTGATTGACTTTTCGACCCGAATAAAAATTTAACGATTATTTAGCCTTAAATTTACAGAATCAAGATATCCTTCTTCCTGTTCAATTTTTAGCAGAAAAGCACGTATAAAATTGTAGTTTTATTGGCTTGTTTTTATATTCGATTTTCCATTACCTCAGAATGGGTAACTTTTGAATTAGGGCCAATAACGACGTTGTTTGTGTGAGAGCTCACGGCGAAACTGTGATGCGGTGCGCTGCTTGAATTTGATTATAGAATTCAATTTACTATGCCCTCTAAACTACTTCTTTTTGAGAGAGTACAGCTATTCTTTTACAGGTGTAACAATGTTCCTCACAAGTCTCTCCTTTTATTCTCGTATAAAATAAGCGTAAAACTACATTTTAAATTGCATACAGCGGATTTGTGTAGTGGAAATAAATTTTACTTTTTTGAATTTTCTGAGCATAAAAATTTTTGCATAATAAAATTATGATTTATACGGAGAAACCAGGAAGTAAATTTAAGTAAAAAGAAAGAGGAATATATTTAAAAAATCATCAGAAATAGAAAATATTTAGGTTAATTCGTTATGACTAGGCAGCGGAAATCATTTTTTAGGGCCGGCAGTTATATAAAAGGATCCTGTTTTTTAAAGAGCCCTTATATAATTGAATTAATTGATATATCTTGGATATGTATGCGTTTAGTTATATATACCTGAAGTATGCAACCAGATCGGCATCCAGTATTATCGTAGGAGGCCGGGATAGAAGTATGTAATATTATACAGAACTAAGCTCTTGCTCCTCAATAGTTAACAACACGACCGCGTAGAGTTACTTTCACGGAGGGGTGTTTAGTATATGGTCCGCTAATCTGGGATACAAAACAATGTGTAAAATTCGTGAAAATTGTTTGTGATTCCCATCGAGATATTTCAATGGTCGATTATTATTAATCGAGATATTTTAATAATCGACTAGTAAGTTGCTTGAATATGGATGACCAACAGCTGTCATTATCAGAAGGACGATTAAAACGATCTGATAAAAATGCCAGGCTGACAGCTAAAAAGGTTATTACACTACCGGCAATTGTGTGGGCCATCAAAGCCTTCCAACCATTCAAATCGCTAGGAGAGGACGGAGTTTCTCCAGCTCTACTACAAAATGGACTAGAAATATTACTCCCATTTCTCATTAAATTATTCAGGAGCTAGTTGGGTATGGAACTATATCCCGTCCAGTTGGTCGGCGTAGTATGGGCCGATGGTGGAGGCGCCGTCTCAAAAATACAAAAAACCTAAAATCGAATAAGGAACACAAACTTCAATTTTCTTATAACTAATACATCAAACTTTTATAATTCGGTTCGGTAATTTATTTAAATGTTGACTGGGTTCAGTTAGTAGACTTCAAAAGTAGGAATATGGAGAGATTTAGATGTGTTGTTTTGATGCTTATTTTAAATAAACAATTTCGTGCTTAAAAATTAAATAAAGTGCAATGTGTTATACACCATTTCAAAAAGCAGTTCTTCTAGTATTAAGAACATAAAAAATATTTGTATATTACTTATCCCTTACTACAATAAAAAAATGATAAAGGTCTCATGTTACTGAAAATGACTTTCTCAACTTCAAGAAAAATTTTAACTGTTAGCAGGGTTCGCTTGGGTAAGTGTTTTTTCACCATCTGGCAACTAAAACGATCTTGTATAAGATCCAAAAAAAAAATCCTGCAGATTTTTTGCGCTTCTCTTGCAAATCAACAAAATATACAAAGAAGCGCGCGCGACGAACACTTAAAAATCTGCAATACTCGTTCCGTAAGAATTATGGATTTGCAAAATACGGCGTTATAAAGAATACATATACATTATGGAATTGCAACAAATCAGAGCATAGCATTTCACTGGATTTTAGAAATCGTATATCGGGATGATCCCATCTGATTTTTTTTAGCAGCACCACCATATTCCACGTTTGACAAAATATGTTTACGAGTGACTTGCGGTTAGATAAAATCAAATAAATATTTGTAGTTGTTAAACTTATTTAACAAAGTGATATATCGATAAAAATGGTTTACGGTATAATTTGAAAAAAATATTTTTTAGCCATGAAAAATAAACCAAAGAGAAATTTTTTTTCTTTACCTATACACGGAATGTATATTCTGCGGTTACCATTGTCCTTAGGAAAGTATATAAACTTGGGTTTGTTAAAATTTTATTAATGTATACAAGCAGCATTAATTAATAGTAATCAATAATTTGCCACTGTCAGCTGTACCTACGACAGTGAATAATGAACAATTTAAAAATTACTAAACGTAACATATATGACGCTTTTATAGAGCACGGAAAACATATATCAACAATAGAACGGTATGTTAAGGAGCATTTCGATCTTTCTGAAGAGCAGTTGCAATGTGTTATCATCAAAATTCAGAAACACTTATTGCCCGAATTTAAGATAAGCTGGAATAAAGCCAGAAGAAAAAGGGATGTATTCTTACGCAGCAACGAGAAATAGTTAGATATTGAATTTTTTGTACCATTCCAAGAAGACGAAGAACCATTGACGTCCTTATCTGAAAACCCACGAAGGAGACCATGTAAGTTATTTAACGAATCCGCAGAGAAGACACAGAAACGAAAAGCAATAAAACTACTTCGAGACTCTGGACTTGACCAGATTTATCATTTATATACTCAGGGATTACGTTCAATTGGTGAGATATGGTAATCAGAAATTATACAGGAACTACGTTCTGCATTACAAGAAAGGAAGGCTTTTATCCACACATTATTAAGACGTAATACTTCTGTTGAGCCTTTCACAAATCAAGAGGCCTTGGCTCTTTTCATTGATTTAGATTTAACGAAAAACCAATATACATACCTTAGAACCTGTTTACAAGACAAAGACTGTACTGTATGTACTCCCATCATATACCAAACTTACAGAAGCAAAGCGAGAATGTTATCCAGAGCACATGCAAGTAACTGAAATTGGTGCTAAAGTAAGTTTGCAGTCTCTTCTAGATCACACATATAAGAGAATAATCAAAATTGATTCTGTGAATGTGGCCAACTTTTCACAATTAATATTATACAGTAAATGGGGCTGTGATGGCTCTTCGGGACAAAGTGAGTACAAGTAAATACTGTCTAGTGAAAGTGACGTAATATCCGATATTAACTTGTTTGTAACATCCTTGGTTCCACTACCATAGACCGTATATGAGTTAATAAGCGTCGAATATCTTAGTTAAAGTACATAGTTACTGTAAATATAGATAAGTTAATATTAAAGTGAGCTATGAAGATGACAACTATTATGTTTGATAAGTGGCATTTCTTTAATGAAATAATTAAAATGGTTTACAGTAAGGAAGAAAAGTCCAAATATTTACTTGCTACCATATATGCAAAATAACAAAAATAAACGTGCAGCAAAAAGAGCATATAGAGTGTTGTATCCAAATCGTCCAACACCATCAGAAAATACGTTCAAAAATATTTACCGAAAGGTGAATAATACCTCCAGTTTTAGTAGAAAAAAGCGTGTAGGTCAAACAAACCATGAAGAACAGCTAGATGCTTCATTCGAAGGTAAGCTCCATATTTATTCGCGAATAGACTTTTTTTGAAACTGTATTATTTTTTAGAAAATTCTGAATGTAGTATAAATAATGCAGTCGATCAATTAGGTAAAAGTTATTCCAAAATCCAACGTACGTTAAAAAATAACAGCTACAGACCATATAAAATTTTACTCGTACAAGTTTTAACATAAAAGGAAAAGGCCGCCAGATGATTCAAAAATTGGATGAAGATCCCGATTTCTTTACTAAATATTATGGACTGATGAATCATCCCCTTTTTTACGGCAGTAGTTTTTAATAGGGAAAAATCGAAGGTCATGGGAAAACAAGCACAAGAGAAAAAGATTGGTAAAGCAAATAAAAAAATTAGGAAGAAAAACTGTTAGCGTTTGGTGTGGAATTTTCAGAAACAAAATAATTGGGCCTATATTTTATAATTATACTTTAACTGAAGTTAACTATCTGGAAAAATTATCCCAGAAGCAGAAAATATTCTTTTACAGAATTTTCCGGAAGCCGAACTTGACGATATGATTTGGTTGCAGGATGGGGCAACTCCGCATAGTATCCTACCCGTTCGAGATCATTTGAATAATGTAATCCCTATATGGATAGGAATAATGGACCTATTAAATGGCCACCTAACAGTCTGGATTTGACCCGTATAGATTAATTTATTTTTGGCGATTTCTAAAAGACATTGTCAATAATAATAATAATTAGAGTATTCAATTCATTAAAGACAGGATTCAACTTGAAATAAACAATCTGAATGTAAATAATGAAGCCATTTCCGGTGCAATTATAAATATAAGAAGACGTTATCAATTATGCATTGATAATAATGGTGAACACATCGAACATCTTTTATGAGTTATCATTTATTTATATTTAAATTTCCTAAATAAATCTTTATCTATTTTGTATAAATATTTGGTTTTTTTCTTCCTAACTGTAAACCATTTTGATTATTTCATTAAAGAAATCTCACTTATCAAACATAATAATTGTCATTTTTTATAGCTCACTTTAATAATGTTAACTTGTCCATATTTACAGTAACTAGTTTAACTAAGATATTCGACGTTTAATAACTCAAAAACAGTATATGGTAGGAGTAACATATGGTATATTTTTAAAACCAGGAACAAAGGATCATTCCAAAAAATTAATAATATACATGGTATCCCATTTAAAAAATATATTATATTTTTATATCCCCTGAAATCTGCACGCTACTATACTTTTGATAGCATTTTAACAAAACATAGTCATATCCACAGAACTTTTATTTAAAACTTTTTTCTATAGGCAATAATAATGATGATAAGGGGTGGGTAATTTATAATGAATAACCCTGTACAAAGTATGCTAAGATTAAATCGCTCAAATTTAACAGCCACGAATGTAGATGAATATTATTTGTGACCATGAATGTTAATACGATGGCGAGCTTCAGTCATTCTGAATAATACATTATATCAAGCGGTATGTATATCATTAGTCGTTTTATAATTTTGCTTTTATTTGTCTACATATATCCTGCTGTCAATCATAAGGCTGTGATAGCTACTAGTCCTGGACTCTGGTCTAGTTTCTTCTCCTTGGTTATGACACATACCATATCACCCTATTTACTGAAATATGTGTTCAGAATGTGCATTGAATTATAAAAAGTAGTAGTTTGATATAAACATTTTGTACAAGAATATAAATCTCAAATAATAAATATCTATTACAGGTCGATTTTGTGGTGAAAATTGGCAATATATAATCATTCTTGTATTATATAAAGAATGAATCGGGTCTTACGTGATTTGATTGATTGTCTTACCCTCGCACAGGGTCTATTGAAATCGATGGAGTTTAGTGAATGAAAGGACTTGCTCGATATAAAAGTGATTAAAAATTGTTCGTTCAATGTATCCAGTATGTGATGCACGATACATTATAGAATCAGTACCATTTTTTCGTTTGACAGAAGAAGAGTTCATATTCTGACGTTGGTAATTAGCCTTAATTGACTAAAATAGGAAAGAGAAAATTAATAATTAAAAAAGAAGCTATAATAATTATTATATTATTTATTATCGAAATCTTGAGGAAATATACACATTTAATCTCTAACGCACATTTTAATCATTTTAAAAAATAGGGTATGGCAGATCAAATTAGTTTAGAAAACAACTGATGATGGGTATAGCAACTGATGAACAACGTTATTCCTCACATTGACATTCTCTTTCGATTGCATCGAATTTCATGGTTCTCCTAACATTTTTCCACAAGTAAGAAGTAAAAATGCCACCAATGGTAATGAACAATTTGTGATAATGTGAAGACTAAGACAGCAGGGTTTCTCTATTAGAGAAATTACTAAGTTTTTACGGAAGTCTAAGAGCTTCATCAAAAGAATAATATGTTGTCCTGAAAACGTTGGAAATATTAACCATCACCATGGTGAACGAGTAAGGAAAACTGGTGCTAAACGGAATAAGTTTCTTTCGATGACAGCAAAAATGAAAGGTATTATAACTGCAAGGAAGTTTACTGATTCTTTGAAGGTTGCTGCTGACGTACATGGAACTGAACAAACTGTGAGGAATGCACTACACGAAAATAATTTACGTGCTAAGCCACATGCAGCCTGTTGTTTGTTGAAGGAGCAATACAGGGTTGCAAGAAGAGAATTGGAAGAACTTCATTCGAACTGGGGAATAGCAGAGTTGAGTAGATGCTTGTTTACGAATGAAAGTAGGTTCAATTTAGACAGGTTAGATGGAAAGATGTTTATGTAGAGAGATAGGAATGAAAAAAGTTTGGAAGAAAATTTGGAAACAAGGGTAGGGTTATAGGTCGAAGTGTGACTATATGGGGTGGAATGTTCAATGAAAATACTGAGTTGATAGTACTAATATGTGAAAGTATGAATGCTAAACGGTACAGAGATAAGATGTGTAAAAAATACTGTAATAATTCATGCTCAAAATTTCAATGAGGGATGCTTATTAGTCGATGAGAACGTTCGACCACATCGTGCCAGAGTAGTCAATGAAGTTTAGAGGGAGCATAATACTGAACTGACGAATTGGTAGGCTTTGTCTTCAGACATGAATCCAGTTGAATATCTCCGGAATAGAATGAAACTGGGACTAAAACACAGACAACAATGCGTTTTTTAATGTAAATGAATTGGTGAATGTTGTTGTTACGAATGAATGGGAAGCTATTTCCCAGAGGTTTATTAATGATTTAATCACTGGTATGCCCATAAGAAAACAAGAAGTTATACGGGTTCGTGGAGGTCTCTCAAAATATTTACTTTTGTTTTATTATTGTAGATTTCAATATGTTCAATTTAAGAAAAAAAATATTTTCAGTAGATACATGTTTTTATTCTCTGTTCGAGTTTTTGCTTTGGGTTCAACTTTTTTTTGTTTACTACTATTAAATATGTTTATACAATTTGTAATTGTTCCTAAACAAAATAAATTAATTTGAATTTGTAGAACTTTAATTGTTTTAATTTGTTTTCATTTCAAAAACCTAATTCAATTGTTCGAAAGCTAAGGAAATGGACTTTCAGAATCTACAAAGAAAGTTGAAATTGGTTTGGGCATCCAAATTTCATGAGGATCGTGTGATTGTGAGAAAATGCATCGGTCTTCATTATCGTAGTATCAGAATTGAAGAAAACAAATGTTTGCACAAACTGGGGTTCAGTGAATTTGCAAAGTTCCATATATCACCCAGTAATTTTTTCTGAAAAGCGATAGAAAAAAATAATTACATGTATTGCATGGCGATAAAATGTGTTCTCAAAATCTGCAATAAAAAATTCAAATCGGTTTACACGGTCAAAAGCTACAACTGTTCAAAATTCAATGAAATTTATATTTTGGAAATTTTGTTTACATTATTCAAGGGGATGAGGTATGGACATCCGTTTAATTTCCGATACTCGATCAGTGAAGTTAAGCAGCACTGATCGTATCCGGCAATTGGATGGATGAACGATAGCTTGTCTAACAGTCGGTAGGTTGTCAACAGACAATTCCGGGAAGGCCGCTAGCCTGATGTAGGCAGAGAGGCGAGCCCGGATGGAGATTTGCCACTCTGCTAGCGGTGCAGGCGGGCAGGCCCAGGCGGTGGGTTAGTTGACAGTCGAAGACCGTGGTTCGGAGTCCACGCTAAACTGTAGGTCCCTAGGTAAAAAGGGCCCACCATTGTGGCCTACTTGTCTAGTAAAATAAGTAGCTACTACTACTACTTACATTATTCAATAGACATGGAATATCTTAAGATGAAACAAGGTTTAATCATCAAGTAAATAAAGTAATATATAAGAAAAAGACATTAGGTCAATACGCGTTAAATATCCAGATAGTTATTTAATCATAATATATAAATGGAGCGACAGTTTTATCGATATTAATACGAAATTTAGTATATATTATTCATTGAAAAATAACCAGAAAAATCATTCCATTATGAAGAGAGAAAAGAACGTTTCATTCAAACCCTAGTCAGATAAGAGTTTGAACAATGCATATAGGATCCACGGAAATTATTATGGGGGATGAAGGGCGCAAAGCTGAGAAAAGCTCGTGTACTGTATCCGGTCGGTCGTAACCGTGATAAACTCACAGAGGCTGTTCGGAAAAAGAGTTCACTGCTGTCAACCGGGGTACTACGCTTAAATAATAAAGTTGAGATTTTGTTTTTACTGACAATGAATAAATATTAAGTTTAAACCTGAAAATGTAATCTTTGAGGCAGAGCTTTAAGAACTCACTTCATTTATCAGCAATCTAAATAAATTTATATAGTAGCTAATAATATATAAATATCTGAGATAGTACAAAATTATGATATTCAGAACTGAATTATCCAATAAGCAAACTAGGAAATTGCCTAGGGACGCCAAAACGCACAGAGTGTTTGTCACAACAAACTTTGAGGGATGATTCCTCTCATCAAAAAAGCAAAAAAAAAAAAAAAGAATAAATTTTTTTTAAATGCTTCGTAAGCTTTCTATGATGCTTTGAAAGTATAATATTAAACAGGCTTTTTTAAATAAGATGACAATACATTTTTGTTTTTTCCTGAATTACCGAATTTTTTACCAAAATAAACCCCTTTTTTACTTTTACAGATTTTACTGCAGTCGCTGAGGAATTTGAGCAAAATAGGATTATTTTGCTGCTAACGGTGCTCACGATATTCTAATGATTTTTTTAATTTTTGCTTGTGAATGGTACAATGTACGAAAGCAACTGAAGGGGAGACAAAAGTTTCGATTAAAAATGGTGCTTAGAAATCAACAAAACAGAAAGCCGTTCGGTTGCAAATACATTTTTTATGTTCTATCATCCCAATCCGCCCTAAATCCGACGCCACTGGCTAGTTTTTGATGTTCTGTCTACAAATGGTGAATTGACCAGTTGATTTTAATGATATTATAGCAGAGTTCGCCAGCATGATATCACGAAAATGGTTTATTTTTTGTTTTACATTTTGTTATGTATGTTTTGTTCAGAATTAAAATGCGCTGTTAATTCCTTTTTGTACGGGAAATGTCGTTTGTATGAAATATCTGAGAACTTTTGCGTAGGGATACATGTACGGATAATCCGGCCGTGATGATATTAAAAGCTTTATTTGATGCAACAAAATTTCTTAAAAATATAACCTGCCTTTTGTTTATAAATCAGCCAGCCACAGCCATTCTACTCGTATTTGTTAGATTGTACAATATAATACAATTTTAACGAAAAATTAAATTATGTAAATTAATTATTACTTAATTAAACACAAAAAATAAGATGGCTGCAGATTATGAATATCATTTGAAATTCTATACAAAAATGGAAAACAAAACATATATTTCTTTTATCAGAATTGCTAGTTAAATTTACTCTTTTCAAAATTATTGTGATTATTCTCATTTCTATATAAAGAAAATAAGTAAGATATTAAATCTTATTTATATTTCTTATGCAACTTTTTATATTCCCCAAAGATAATACAGTCTTTGTATTCTATAACTATTTGTCATGGAAAGCTCCAACTCAGAGAAGTTTTTCAACAGCACATGTCCTAAAACTGCGAGCTTACGCTGTTGAGCACCCATATGAATACAAGACTCTTATCGTCAGGAAAGTGTCACAGCATACGGTGTCTTGTTATTACCTGTATATATCACACTGGCACATAACCATACATCACACGGGACTAAACTTGCATTATGTCGAGTGCAAACAAAAACAAAAGATCGTGGTAACTGATAATCTAGTCGTCGCGTGATTTTTGTTTAAATATTTAAATTAGATACAAAAAAGTTTGCTGGATTAAATATGAATATTATTAAGGTCGATTTATATTATTAAATACGTAGCCATATCAATACATAGAGGTTATTAACCGTAAGAAACTTCAGTACAGTTATTTAGGTTTTTTATAATATTAAATTACACAGATTTATTTGGTAAAAACTGGTTATAGTCGCGAAAATATGAAATTTTATTACCATGTGTTAGAGTGCACAGGTAATGAAGAAACTTAAGTAGATACAAGTTTATTATAATAATACGGAATACAGATCAACATATATGGCGTCGATAAACAGTTCATACATGACTACCGTGCTAAACTTAAAAATAGGAACAACAAGGGACGGGAGTAAACCCCATCTAGTGGCAGTACTAGAGACTAATGACAGAATTTACATTCAGTACCCCCTTAATTTTGCAATATTATATAAACATATACACGAAATCAATTAGATGCAGATCTTAAATAAACCAATATTAAGTAGATAGTCACATACATTTGATAATATTTAAGCTATTTCTAAAATACTTAAATTTAACGAGTGACAGAGCCTTAGTCATTATATCTGCTAATTGCTCATTTGTTGACACATACACTGTTTTAAATGTTCTGTCATTTACCATATCTTTGACAAAGTGATGCTTTACATGTTTAGTATCAAATGTACGGGTATCTTAATACAACTTTGATTATCTTCATACATAGGAATTGGATACACAGACATGAAAATTTCTTTTAACATCTGACTCAGAAATAAATATTGAAACATACGAGCTGACATTGCCAAAAATTCAGATTCGCTACTTGATTGTGCCACGACTCATTATTTTTTTAGAACACCACCCTATCACATTATAATTGTTCATAATAATAAAACCACTTTCACTTTTCCTATCATTAATATCACTAGCATAATCTGGATCAATATAGGCCTTTAAATTTATTTTAGACTCAGAATCATTAGCATTATAACAAAGACCAAAATGTTGCGTATACTTTATACACCGAACAACATTTTTCAGATATTTTCAATGAGTTTCGGTAACACAATTTTGAAATCTACCAAAATATGAAACTGCAAAGCACAAATCAGGTCTTGACCCTAACATCAAATACATTAAACTCCCAACTAGTTCCTTATATGGGACTTTAAAATTATTATTTGCAATCCCTTTTTTCAAGATTTAGTTTAGGTTAAATTGGAATTTTAGATATTTTACTATCGACCATCCCAAAATGACTAATTACTTTCTTTATAAGATTTTTCTGACTAATAAGAATTTTTCATAATAAAAATTTCAAAGAATAATTGTTGTTTTTCGTAAAAATGGACTTAATTTAGTTTACGTCCCAAAAAGAAACATAAAACAACGGCATATTTTAAGTCAAACAAACACGAATGCCAAATTCAATCAAACAAATATTTCATTTTTATCCATTATTGATAAGGGAAATAAAAACCCGTTGTTCTGTCTTCAACCGTATGCTGCATAAACGAGAGATTTAAAATAATCCCAAGCAATATAATCCAAGGGATTCAGGTCCCGTGAGCGAGCTGGCCACAATTAACAATTTCAACTCGATTGAAGCCTCCTTCATCATTAAACCGGATTTTATTAGTGAATGTTGGAATTATGCGGCATTTTTCTCCAACCTTCGACACAAATCTAGCCTAGGCTAGTAATCTTATACTCTCAGGGCTTGTAACTTCTGCATATGATATGGATAGAGCAGCGGTTAATGAAATATTTCCCACACAATGCCTTTTGAAATACTTTCTTGAGCAGCTAATATTCGATTACCGATTTTGGGATTATTAGCCACTCTATGTAAGATTTTCTCTTTAACATCAGGTGTCCGAAACGTCCTCTGTACTCTGCAGTCCTATACTTCTGTCTTTATAGTACTGGTTTCGCTCAATCTGCGATGAATATCTGACAAAATTTAGGTGCAGGGCAGTTGCCGGTTTCGAGATTCCTCGGCATACAATCTAATGGCTAACGGCGCTTTTCTATAATAAAAATGGATATCAGCGAGTTCTTCATTTGAATATTTAACAATTATTGCTAATTTCATGTGAAAATTCTCAGAAATCTAACAAACAACTTGTGGTGAGAAGGATAGAAGATATCAAATTATATGTTTCATTTTTCAGTGACAGATGCCTACTTTGGTTTATTTGAAATGTCAGTCGAACTGTAAAGTCGAGAAAAGTTTGAAACAAAATATGCCAAACTTTGAGATAACCTCCACCAGTTCGCGCCCATTGTTCTCTACGATCCTTTTTAGCAAAACTATTCGATTCCTCATGAAATATTTTCAATTATACACAGTGTTTCACGGATGGACTTAACTATACTTGTAAACACTTTATTTTTGATTATTTGACAAAAAGTTGTTCGGGAAACTCATCAGCCATATCCAGAATTATGATTTAATATACAGTGTGTCCAGAAATTAAGAAAATTTAAAATCTTGCCAATAGTGAAGTATTTTTTATTTTAAGGAACAGAAGGAAGTGTTGTGAGAAAAACTTATAGGTATGTAATGCCAAGTGCGGTTCTAATACGACGTTTCATCCATCCATTTTTTTACAATTTTTCTTATGCAAAATCATCATTAAATAATTGTTGGTAAATTAGTTTGGCTGTGCGTAATTAGAGTCACATATATTTCACTATTTGATGTATTGCAGCTTCAGAATAATCAGTTTATTTAATTTTTTGGCATAATTTATAATTTAGCAAATATTGATAATATGGATGAAACTTCGTATTAGGACTGCACTTGGCATTACATACAAATTTTTCTTATAAAATTGCTGTCTATTCATTACAATAAGGCGCTTTACTCTTGGTAAAATTTTATATTTTCTTCATTTCGTGACACACTGTATATTAAATCGTAATACTGAATAAAGCTGAAGAGTTTTCAGAATAAGCAGAAAATTTTATGAAAGATAACTTTTTGTTAAAAAATCAAAAATATATATGTTTACAAGTATAGGTAAGTCCATCCGTGGACACACTGTACATATAATAAAATAAAAGTAACTAAAATATCAAGTGTCACTACAATCTTTATAAGTGAAAAACTAACCAGAATCTTCTCCATGATTAAAATTTTTATAAAAATTATGAAAATAACTATATCTGTCTCTCTTCCATATATTTGTTTTCTTCAGTATATTGGAATTGCCTTTTCTAGCAACTTGCAGCGCTTTCAGTAAGTTTCTAGAAGGACTTTTTACTATCTGTTACATTCGCCGGGAACACTGGATTTAGGTATGTTTTTTTTTTCACTAAAGAAATCTTTTTTCAGAATACTTATAATAATCTTCTATTTTAGATTCTTCTCTTTTAGATGCTAATAAAGTAAAGAAATATTATCTCAAAAATGTTAAGTCACAGTATTTTTACAATTATAAACTTTGTTTTTAATTTCCTTAAAATGGCACTTTCCAGATTTCCAATTTGACAGTGTAACATTATTTCTCAACTTGAGTTTTTTTTAAATATTCTTAATTTGGTCAGCATTATCTATGTATCTTCATATCGACAAAATGAGAACTTTTCTCGCTTACGTCTCCATATATTTTAAAATGAAATAAATCTTGAATTCTGTAAAATTAGGTATATCCTATATTACCAAATCGACAGTATTTTATCAGAAACTATAATGTATCTTATACCCACATCACAACTGGGCTCGTACCATGCGGATAGAAATATTGAGTTATCCTAAAAACCTTAAAATGGACGTGATTTACTGCATACCATTATCAAATCGATTCTAATTCTCTCGGTGTGGGTAAGCGATTGAACCAGGATGCTGAGAGTGCTCCTGGGAACGTTGCTACGATATCCTGCGACATATCTCGATTCCGGTCACAGATTACCGTTGGAACCACGTGTTTTAATTGATAGATTCAACAGCAGTCGACCTAGTTGGTTTATAATTAAACAGACCCTTCATCAAAGCTAATTATTTTACCTGGTGTTGGGTGTAATTACTGTATAAAACTCTAATTAAAATGGAGGGTTGTTAATTTTAGGAGTAAAGAATAAATTTTAACTATTGTTCTCATGGTTGTGTACATATCTTTTTTCACCGTTTTGAAGTTACAGTTCTGTTTTTATTGCAAATTAGTCCTCATTTACCCATTCTCTAATTGATAAGTGTCTGAACAATTTTTCCAATATACTGATGGATTTAAAAATATACAAATAATATTTTTTAAGAAGACATTTTCATTTTTAAATTTTTCCCTAAAATTTATGAAAATCGTGTAATATTCAAATTTTACTCATGTATCTCAAGCTGTTACAGAAATGATATAGTAGACAACTCATATTTAGACGATTTGTAAACTTTTGTTATACATATTTTTTAAACAAAACTCTGTTTACCAACAAATCATTATATCATAAAGGTCTTGTCACTGACAATTGTTAAAGTAGTGAAAATAGAGGGTGTAATCCGTATTGCTTGAACAGTAATTACCATAGCCGCAAAGTGAAAATAAAAATTCAATGTAGCATAAGAGCAGCTATCCGTAATACAGAAAGTGGAGTTGCGGGGTGTCATAGAACTGTCATTTTCTCCCTACTCGCAACATGCCAAAGGTATTGAGTAAAGTACCCCCTAATATCTACAGAAGGCTCGTAGATACCAAAACGAAGTTTTTACTTAGACCTTGCTCGGGGATTTTTTAAGTTTGAAAGAACTCTACCTAAGGAAACCAAATCTTGTCTATAAATGGATTTTATTTAAAAAAATTGGTTTTTTAATTTATATATATATTTTATTTTATCTTCTAATAAGATGGGTATATTTCATACTGCCCCGATTTACAGTCATTTTTTGTAGTGAACATTTTTTTCAATCATATTTTCGCTGTTAAACATTTATACAAATGCTTCTGGTGTAAAGGGAATGCACATTGTAAAAAATCTGATACAACAATATGCCGCACAAAACCGGGTGTCTCTTGTTCCGGTTTTTGCTCGTCAACTTATTATACTTGCTCTATAGAAATTCCAACAGACTTACGTACATAAAACAACAGGTTTATTTTGGTATTGCGAAAAATGTGTTGATATAAAAAACGACTGTGAAAACTGTCAATAACTTAATCAAAGTTAAAGTTAATGCAATGATTGATAATACTGATGAATTACTTACTCAAGCTAAAGCTAAGATTAGGCAAACCTCAAGCAGACGACTTAATACGATAACATTACCTAATGAAGTTAAACAAGTTGTTTAACTAAAACAACCCATGTTTTTTTCTCAAGCAGTGTCGTCAAAATGTTCTGTTATTATTAGACTAAAAATTCCAATCAGATAACAACACCAATGCACAAATAAATTGTGAATAATATTAATCCAGTTCATTCAAATATAAATGTATCTAGGGCAAAAAAATGAGCGCAGTGGATAGATTCGCATCGGATGCAATGATACTAAAGCAAAGAGCTAATAAAAAATTATCAGAAAACTACGAAATTGTCCTCAATGGTCTCTTAATCTTTGGGTTGCTGATTGTACATCAACAACATTAAAATGTATTAATTGTGTTAATACAAACTTTGATGCATATAACCATGATGCCTGAGACACAAGTAAATATCTCGGGTATGTATACAAAACTCGACCAATACAAATCATAATTTATTTTCCGCTAAATAGCAACCAGATGGAAAAAGCCCGCGAAACTAGTTTCATACCAAATAATGACAATTTCGTTTTCTTATAATAATGAATTAATCATTTATTATCAAAATATTTGTAATTTAAGGAAAAACTAAATATTATATTATATTCCCAACAGAGAATATAATTATGATTTTTAATAACTCCCAACTGAAACATGATGAGGTGTTGACATGCTTGAAGCTGAAGTATTCAACAAAATTATGTAATTTTTATATTCGACATTTTTAGATTGGACCACGGTTGGTCTAACTGAATCTTTATTAATATTTCTTAAATCGCTTTTAGTTGGTATACAACTGAGAGTACAATACCGTGGATTCTAAACTGATGAGATTACAGAACATCTGATGTTCCTCAGGGCTCTAAGTTAGAGCCCTTATTATTCAATATCTTTATAGATGACATCGTCAATGATTTTCAATGCAAGACTCTACTCTGGTGATCTAAAATTATCTTTTTCTATTGCCAGTGTGGAATTCTGTGCAACATTGCAACTTGGTTTCTTATACATCTATTATCCTGGTGCGAATCAGATATTTCAAAATATATTTCAATGATATATTCCCGTATGTACAATTCAATGAAAGTTACTTATAAAATTAATAATGAGCTGCACTCAATTTAAAGATGTGCTATTAGAGATTTACTATAGGCAGCTATAAAGAATTCAATAAAAATACTTTTTAACTCATTTATTAGATCAAAATTTGAATATTCCTCAATTGGTCTGGCTATGAAAATTATCAAGTAAAATTTAAAAGCCTCAAAGCGGTTTCTTAAATCCCTCGGGCACAAACGTCGTGAAATTTATGTAGAAAGAGGGTTTTTACATTTTGAATTACATTCTTATGAATGACCTAAATTTGCGTCGTATGAATTAATCTCTTTATAAGATTTTTAATGACGAAACTGATTATCCTGAAATTCTTCCCCTTATTATATTTCATGTTTCAAATCTGCGGACCCGGTGGATTCATTTATTTGTGTTATGTTGACCTCAGCTTCTTTTTGTTATCAAATTAATAAAAATCGTCTGTCATGAAGACTAATTTTTGTATTTTCTTGCTATATAGATTTTCTTTAAAAAATCTATATTTACATTTATGCTCGGCAACTTTGGGCCCCCGTATCTCGAGAATGGCTGATCGACGTCAAATTTGGGTTCTATCCGAATCTCGAGATTTTCAGAAACTTTCCGTCTGTCCTGAACTCCGAAACTCCGGAAGTCCGGAACTCCGGTAATCCGGAAACTTTTCTTTGAAATGCGATAACTGTCCCAAATATTGATCGATCGATTTCAAGCTTTTACCAGGGGTAGACCTCTATGGTCTACATATGCCTATTGATTTTGAGCCGGTTCCGAAAACGGCAAGTGGGGCAAACACGGCCCAACAGCAAATTTTTTTACCTTCCTTTGAAATGCGATAACTGTCCTAAATATTAACCGATCGACTTCAAATTTGGAACGGGGGTGGACCTCTAAGGGCTACATATGCCTATTGTTTTGAAGCCGGTTTCGAAAACGCGAAGTGGGGCAAAACGGCCTAAAAGCCATTTTTATTTCTTTTTGTTTTTTTGAATGCGATATCTATTCAATATGTTGACCGATCGACTTGAAATTTGCAACAGGGGTAAACCTTTACGGTATACATATGCCTGTTGATTTTAAGCCGGTTCCGAAAACGGGAAGTGGGGCAAAAAAAAATTAAGAATTTTGTTTTTTTTTTGAAATGCAATAAATGCCCCAAATATTGACCGAATTCATACAGATATATTATCATATCATATTAGCATAAGACTCAATAAAATGAATCACAAAGAACCGATTCCGACTATTCACGAACCGCTCCGATCATTCCCGAAGGTGTTATAAGCACATTTAATAGCGTTTTAAGAAATTAAAAAGGGCAAACGAGTTTCAAGGGTGTTAACAGCTTCAACCGCAAAACACGAACTGGACCCGAACCTTTCCGCAGTCACCCGAAGATACCCGAAGACAAACGGGGCTTGCGGGGTATCATTTTTAATAAAGCCGAATACGAGGAACCGATTCCGAGCATTCCCGAATCGCTCCGATCATTCCCGAATGCGTTTTAGGCAAGTTTAACAACGATTGCAGGAACCGAAAAACAAATTCAATTTCCGAGGGAGTTGACACGTATCCAGGCCGCACTTTTAACCGAAAAAACCGAACTCCCAAGGAATCGATTGGAATCATTCTGGAACCGATCCGATGTACTTTGTCCGTCTTTTGAAAATCTATATGGCATCTTCACCGCAGCGGTGAATGTACCTCACTTGTTTATAGTAATTTTACAAATGTTAAAATCAGCTAGTGATTATTAAATTGATGTACATTTGTTTCATATCTTTACCTCAAACATGAAACAATAACATTTAATTAGATATGCTAATTGTTAATATAAACTATAGTATACTCAAATTAATATAGACACACCACAATTTGTGTGATCATGCTCAGCGAACCAGGTGGCCAACGAACAGAGTTAATTAGAACTATGCTATGATGTGATGGACATATTCTATACTGTAACGTCATTTGCTAGATAATTTCCATTTCTCATTAGTAGACAAACCTGAATATACCATTATAGACGTTGTTTAAATAAAAAATAAATAAATAATTTGTAGTGAGAATGTCCATATATTTCAGTGTCAATGTCGGATTTTAGTGATTCTCCTGCAAATAAAATATTAAGTACTTCTACGATGCTTCATTGTTTTATAATATTTAACTGTATAAAAGAATTAGTGTTGCAGAGAAATGCAAGGAGCTAATTTGTCTCAAAGTAAATTTATATCATTTCCGTCATTACGTATTAGTATTACACTTGTATTTTTTAGGTACGTTTGTTGGTTTCCGTGTAAGATAATAATAACATAACAACTCATCACTCTAATAGCATGGTCATATTATTTTTTATTAAATATTTATTTTGGTTTAGTTTCATTCATATATCTGTATAGGTCTTCTTATTTAATACGTAGTATTCCTATTTTGTAATTTTTTAGACTCTGCCTCAGTTCAGTCAGTATTGTGGTGATTCTCCTCCTTCATATATCTATTTTACAACCCATTAATTCATCTTTAACCACCCACTTTATTTCATCATGTCAGAAACACTCTCTGTTGTTTCATAAGTATTTGTCTTATCGGCCATTCTGTTAATCTGTTCTTTCTTTTTATAAAAACTTACTCTCTGCATTTTATAATTCTATCATTGTTTCATTCATGACAGTATTTCCTATGACAGTTCTACCTTTCAAAAACGGTAAAGGATTAGATGAAACCTGTTTCTCACGTTGATTAATTATTATGAATGCCTTATCTGATACATGTAAGAGTTTTAAACAAAGTTTATTTTTATAGTTTACAGAAAGTTGAAGATAAAAAAGAAAAACAATAATCAATCTTTCGTTTTTCGTTTAGAATCTAAATTTGAGATGATTATCATTAACAAGAGGGATAATGGGGAAGATGATATAAGTAACTTGGTAGATTTCTAAAATCATAATAGTTATTTTTCTCCAGCCGTCTAGAGAGTTAATTTAAGCATCTAATATGACATTTTGTTGTGGATATAAGTAAACATGTATCTTTATTGACAGATTTGGCAGAACTACTACAAAAGTTAAAACACAGGAGAAAAAAATGAAAAGGGTTATGGCTGCGCCATCTAGTTACAAAGTGTCAAATTATTATTATGTATGGTTCACATTATTTTAACACCCTCACTTATTAAAACATTAAATCAAAGTGAAAAGCAATATTGAACAATATTAATTTGATTTTCTTACATATTTAAAAATCAAATACAAAAAATAAACACTTATTTAATTTTTAATACTCAATGAGACCCATACCTTTGGTACAGAATGAATGTTTCACTCTCGGTACAGCCTTAGTAAGCGAATCTGCCACCATTAAGTTGGTTAGATTGTATTCTACACGAATAGTAGAATCTTCGACTTTTTCTCGAACAACATGATGACGAACATCGATATGTTTTGTTCTGGCCCTAAATCCATCCGATTCAGCCAATTTGATAGCACTTTGATTATCGCAACCAATTTTAACAGAATCAGTTTCTAATTCGGCATCAAAATCATGGCCAAATTGTTTTAGCCACATCACTTCCTGGACGGCTGACGATAGTGACATATACTCAGCTTCAGTACTAGATACAGCGACAGTAGGTTGACGTTTACTGTTCCATGATACGGCGCCATTGCACATTTTGAAAACGTATCCAGTGCAAGAACGATGTTTATCAACATCGGAAGCCCAATCAGCATCCGTATACCCATTTAATTGCTGATTTCCAACCTTTGAATAAACAAGTTTCAAATTAATTGACCCTTTTAAGTACCTGATGATTCTTTTCACTGCCCTCCAATGTTGAATTCCAAAATTCGAGTTGAAACGGCTTACATCATTTACGGCAAATGCGATATCGGGTCGAGTTCCCTGGGTTAGATAGAGTAGACTGCTAACTGCCTCCTGGTAAGGAATATTAAGCAGTTCCTCGCGTTCTTTTTTAATTTTGCGGACACATACTCAACGATAATTTAATGTTGGGATCACTCGGTGTAGATATCGGGTTGCATTCATTCATGTTGAATCGATCCAAAATCTCTTTAATGTAGGTCGATTAATCCAGACTTATATCTCCATTTTCATGCCGAGTTATACGTAGCCCAACACAATTACTCGCAGCACCCATGTCCTTCATTTTGAAAGCACCAGACAATGACTTTTTAATTTCATCTCTTTTCTCAGCATTCTTCCAAAAAATTAATATGTCATCGACGTATATAGCCAAAATTACATCAAGATCATTGGTGAAATAAACACACGGTTCGACAAGAGATTTACGAAGTCCAAAAGATTTCAGCGTGCGTTCCAACTTCTTGTTCCATTCACGTCCCCTCTGCTTCAAGCCGTAAATGGCCTTTTTTAACTTGCACACCCTGTTGCTTCCATCTCCAAACCCGTCTGGTTGTTCCATGTATATTTCCTCTGACAAGTCACCCTGTAAAAAGGCGGTGACAGCATCCATCTGATTAATATTCATGTCCAGTTTAACAGCCAGTGCAATCAAGTAACGAATAGTGCGTATCGCACTACAGGAGAATATGTTTCGTTGTAGTCTATTCCATACTTTTGTGAACAGCCTTTGGCAACCAACCGCGCCTTATAACGGAGAATTTCTCCAGCATCGTTACGTTTGGTTTTATAAACCCATTTTGATTTGATGGGTCTTCGACCCGGTGGGAGTTCGACTAACTCCCAAGTATCATTTTCAGCCAACGATTCCATTTCCATAGTCATAGCTTTCGTCCATTGTTCTCTATCGACGCAAGTGGTCGCATCATTGATCGTGATGGGATCAATTACGTCATCACCTAGTGTCAAATATGAAACATATTCATCACGGATCACTGGTCTTCGCACTCTTGCCGGTCGTTGCAACCGCAATGGCCCTGGAGATTGAACATTAGCTTCAAAATCCGGATCGTTCACTAGGGTTCGTTCACCGTCATCAATTTCATCAGCGTCATCAAATGCCTCATTTGACCGGATACTCACATTATTGTCTGCAGGTGAATCTTCAGCAGATTGATTATCACCGTTTAATTCAACCCTCACTGAATCTGAACCATTTGCATCGACTGTAACAGGATTCACTGAATTTTCAAGAAATACAACATCTCGACTGATGGTAATCTTCTTGGTAACAGGGTTAATACATCGGAAACCTTTCACATTGTTATCGTAGCCAACAGAAATCAATTTTCTTGATTTCGGATCCAATTTAACTCTATTTGCCTTTGGCACGTGTACCATAACAGGTGATCCAAATATTCGCAATTTACCCAAGTCAACTTTCTTGCCAGTCCACATTTCTTCTGGCGTTTTATCAATCAGAACGGAGCTCACGGACCTATTCATTATGTAGACTGCAATGTTCACTGCTTCACCCCAATATGGTTTGTCCAAATCGGCATCAAAAAGCATACACTTTGCCCGTTCAATGATCGTTCTGTTTGCCCTCTCAGCAACACCATTTTGCTCAGGTGTCTGATGTTGAATTCCGAATTCTTTGCAAATCATATCAAAGTCCTTGTTACAATACTCAGTGCCATTGTCGCTACGTAACACTTTGATTTTCTTTCCATTTTGATTTTCAGCAAAATTCTTGATTTCTTTGAATGTTTCCACAGCATCGGATTTATTTTTGAGCAAATATACAAAAACTTTTCTGGTAAAATCATCAATAAACCTGATAAAGTATTTAGCGCCACCTATGGTGCGTGTCTCACACTCGCATACGTCCGAATGAACCAAGTTGAGAACCTCCGTTGATCGAGTTCCTACATTCATAAAAGGTTTTCCAGTTTGTTTACCTTTGCAGCAAATCTCGCATTTTTTCACTTCATCGCCATTTCCACTGAATTTCACTCCATCGACAATGCCATTTCGCATTTTACACAAATCGGAATGATTTATGTGTCCCAAACGTCGATGCCACATGACCGCATCAGCTAACGAATCAGTTGTCAAAAAACCCTTTGGACCGTTGCTTTGAATTTTGTAGACACTATTCACTGGTTTTTGCTGCACTAAAGTCTCAAAGTTTGCATTATAAATTGTGCATCCATCTTTGTCAAAAACTACTGTATTGTTATTTTCCACTATTTTCGAAACCGATAATAAATTCGCTGCTAAATTTGGAACATGCAATACATTTTTCAACTCAATGTCTTTTTTCATTTACACTCAGCATAACTTTTCCAACATGCGATCCAGAAAGTTTCGCACTATTCGCAGTTGAAATTTCTTTTATACTCGTTTTCTTTGTTTCAACCAACAAATTTTCATTTAATGTCATATGTTGCGAGGCACCACTGTCAATATACCAATCGTTCGAACTCACTTCGTTTGATTTTGATAGTAGAACTGCGTGGAAAGCATTTTTTTCCTGCAAATCAACTTTTTCACTCTTTGTCGGACACTCATTCGCAAAGTGGCCGCGCTGTTTACACTTAAAACATTTAACGTTATTTTTCGAGGAATTTCTTGCAGCATTTCCATTCGATTTCTTAAAATTTTTCTTGCCGAAAAATGCACTTCCATTAGTAGATTTGTCTCCAACTGAATCAAGCAATTTAGTTTTTATTGTGTCAGCTGTGATGGCCATTCCGCAGTTCTCCAGTCCCATAGTCACTGACTCATAATTTTCTGTTAAGCCTGTGAGCAAAATAACACCAAGCCATTCGTCACTCACTGGAAATCCAATTCCATTTAACTTATTCGCCGTTTCGACTATCTGGCTAACATAGCTCATCATAGAATCACAATTTTCCAACTTTGTCGATGTTAATTTTCGTAATAGTCCGATTTTTCTCACTAAACCACTATCTTCATACAATGTTTTTAGTCGCGACCAAATAGCGGATGCCGAATTTTCAGTCTGTATGTGTACATACACTGATGGATCGACACTCAAAGCTATTTTTGCTTTTGATTTTCTTAACTTCTCGGCGTTTGTTTCATAATCACTATGATCTGTCGCTAGAATGCACTTATCCCATCCATTAAAGTCTAGAACATTTCTTACAGCAAATTGCCAGGTGTGATAATTCTCGCTGCCAGTTAATTTATCAATATGTTCATCGCGAGCCGCCATTGCATCACTGTCCATCAACACTTGTTCATACGAAATTTAATTATTAAAATATTCAATCGAAGATATTACCAAAATATTACTTCTAAACACTTGAATACCATTTAAACTGAACTTTTTGACCTATCTGGGCCATAACCTGTTGTGGATATATTGGTGATTACAAAATAAGTTCATTAAATAACGTAAACATGTATCTTTATTGACAGAATCGGCAGGACTACTACAAAAGTTAAAACACAGGAGAAAAAAATGAAAAGGGTTATGGCTGCGCCATCTAGTTACAAAGTGTCAAACTATTATTATGCATGGTTCACATTATTTTAACACATTTTTTAACTAGCAAGAATGGTTGAAGAAAAAATATTTTACGTAACACACCCGGAAGGTGCTCGCCGATTTCCAGGACTTACGGCGCTCGTATCAGAAACTGCCAGCTCGTCCAGTGAAGAATCACTTAAAAAAAAACTTTCCTATCTTGTTACGTAAATAACTATTTTTTACAAATTATAAATTTAAATATCTGATGTGGCCAGCACATAACTTTCTTATACCAGTATATACCATCCGGATCTAAAAAAAATCATTCCGTTTAATTCTTCACTTACCTCAATTAAATTTTAATAGCGTACCTTGAAATGATATTTTTATATAATTAATTATTATCAGTGTCGTTCGATACTGTCAATAATAATTCATGTTATATTTTAACAATTTCTTATTATTGACATTGATATAGTTGTAACTAAATTAGACATTTCAAATGTCAAACTGCCAAATTTATCCTAACCCCTTTTATGAGGTCAAATGAAATGAGCTTTATTGAAGTATTATTTGGAAAATATATTTTATTGGTTTGATATAGTAGACATGATTTATAATTTTTCATTAAAAATATATTTTTTTGTAAAGACAAATACAAAAAGGTTTGGATTCCGCGGACCTCCTTTCAGCTGGCCAATTCTGGTCATCACCGAATTTATCATTATCTTTGACTTTGGAACACGTGTACCAAATTTATCTCAAAAACTGTGGCTGCTATCGTCATACCACAGACATGCAGACACATTTTTTCATTATAATTCATCGAAATTCGTCCGGAAATGCAATAAAAGTTTTTCCCCGAAATTGTATCTTTTTTCTTTTTTTATTCATTATGTATCTTCTAGTGGTACAACATTCACCAAATTTAATGTGTCACCTAAAATGTTGTTGAAAATCTTAATTGCCAAATATGGGATGTCTCCCATTAGTATTTTTTGAGTTATCATGGCCATACACGCACGCACGCACGCGCACACGCGAACACATATACACACACACACGCACACGCACACGCACGCGCACGCGCACACACGCGCACGCACACGCACACACACACACACACACACACACACACATACACACACACACACACACACACACACACACACACGAACCGACAGACATCATTCGGAAAATAGTCAGAAAGGATTCAGGAGGGTTCAAAACGTATATATCAATCAAAATCTCAAGGTCGAAAAAATCACGATTACTATACATCCTTATATTAGGTATACCATTACCATTACCAAGTCTATTTATGCTTCCATAGGAACTAAACTTTTTAAAGAATTGAAGACACCACATGTATATACTTCACATGATACTAGCGTGTATGACTCGTGGTGAAATCTTAAACAATTGCAACTACCGTTTTCGATCGACAAAAGTATACTTTCATATCTTATTATACAAATAACTACTGTTCGTTAGTTATTTATTCTAACAATTATAATTATAGAAACTTTTAATTTTCAACTTTTACTTGTACCCTAAAAGAAAAATACGGGTATTATTTTTTCGTTGCTAAAACAAAAATTTTAATTATAACATAAATTAACATGTACAAATTTATGTAATTAGTCATTGGAATAATAGTTAATGCCTAAAATTATTTTCAGTATCATGTCACATTTGGTTTTTTAATTATTTATAAAAACCAACAAACTTCATACTCTGCGAAATAAAAGCCTTAAATCGAATTATTATTAACCAGGAATTGAAATATTTTGAAACTTTAGAGCTGTTCTTTGCGAAATGCCTTTCAATAAAAAAGAAATTATGGGAAATTGATATACTCACTTATTTATAAGTATTAATAAGTACCAACTAATTCGCTATGTTTACTTCTGGATAAATACGTATTATAGATATCCCTACACTACTTTTATTAAAACTAAAAACAAAATTATGTCTGTTTCCGACCTTTGTAAAAACATATGTTCAAACCTGAAACCAAAATGATATTTTTGCTTGTTTAAATTCCCATATGGTCTATTCGCCTGACACGGTTTGATGGAATTTAAAATTTCATTGCTAGCATTCGAATTCGGTTTATAAATATTACACAACCTTCAAATTACATTTTATATGAATGAAAAAACACTTTGCACCTGCAGTTTAATATCTGTCTGGTATACAGAAAGCTGCGATTTACATCAAGAATAGTGCGAAATGAAATTCTACCTTCCCGTAAAGTGATAACTGAATGCACGGAAGATTAAAGACTTTATTAAACTTACTTTAGATGATGCTGGAAACAGAAATTTACATTTAATTTCGCACATGATTTAGCAAGATCGAAATGCATTCTTCTTTATGTGGGCATTTTGTTAATTTACTGTGGAGTTCACATCAACTCAAATTCATAACTGTTATAGAAATCTACATAGACAGTGGATTCGCCATTAAAAATAGAGCATGAAATTTTTATTTTAGAACGGTAAGTGTGATTTTGTTAATTCTGATTATAAAAAGTTACAAATAAGAGAAATATGGAAGACGTTTAGAACTTTGGTTATACTAATATTTTTAGGGATTTGCTTCTCTAAGTTTGTTTCATAAATATCTACACTTCTGTTATTTTAAACAATGAACCGTTACAATTATACATTATCCTTAAATTTATCATAAAGAGGTATCTTTATGATAAATTTATGGATAATGTATAATTGTAACGGTGAGTTACAAAATGGACAATAGTTTTTCTGTCGTTGGAGCACCAACTACCTATTGTATTCGATGTAACTACAGTGTAGAAATAATTACCCCCAGGGGCAGAGCTGTCAGGTACTTCAATTAAAAGAATTGAAATAGTAATTTAATTATTTTTAAGTAATTAAATTATTTTAATTCAATTACTTTTTTGGACGCCTTAAAATAATTGGTATTTGAATTACTTTTGTAAAAGTAATTGTACTTGGTAATTGTTTTATTGTTTTTGGTAATTGAAGTACTGAAAAATAATTCAATTCCTTTTGGGTAATTCAATTCCTTTCAGATACTTTAATTACTTTAAAATAATTGAAATTGTATCGAAAATATTCCAAGAAAAATCGCAACGCGCTCGGCTTTAATAACTTGTCTGAGCTTGTCGTTTGACAGTATTTTCGTTTTCTTTCAGTTATCCAGTGCCCTACACAATATACAGTAGCTGTGATTGCAAGAAAACCATGTTTTTAATCATTTGTGTCCTTGTGTTTTTAATTCTTAAAATGTTGCCTGGCAAGGTAAGTAAATATTAAATAATAAATTTGTTCTTTACTATTTTTTAAATATTAATATATGTTATACATATGTATATCTCCGATATTGGCAATATCTATTATTTTACCTATTTGATTTAATCAAATTTCTATTAATATTAGTTACACTGACAAAATTTTTTAATAATGATTGTAGAAACAACATTTTTGCACAGAAATGCGTTTCACGTTGAACTCAAATATCGAATAAAAAATGTCTGTCGGTATGTATGTCTGTGTGTAGACCATTTCTTGTCAACACAATAATTTCTTTTAGACTCGAAAATTTTATTTTAAATTTAGTACCTATATATGTAAAATAGCTTGGTAAAATATTACCTACATACGTGTTTGAATGTCCTAATAATTATTTAAAAATACATGTATATTGTGTCTCTTTTTTGGTAGGTATTTGAATTTCTTCTATTTTCAGTCGATATTTCAATTATTTTTGGTAATTCAATTACATTCAAAGTAATTCAATTAAATGGAGTAATTGAGGTATAAGGTAAAGTAATTGAATTCCTTTACTTGAAAAAAAATATATTATTTTCGACGAGTAATTGACACTTGAAGTACTGTGAAAAATGAGGAGTAATTGGTAATGGTAATATTTACTACTTTGATTGATAATTGATAATTGGTACTTCAGTTACTTTTAATGGGTAATTGTGACAGCTCTGCCCAGGGGTCATTAAGGAATTAAAGATCATAAACTGGTTTTTTCAACGTCGTACTGACACAAACAATATAATTAGAAAATAAACAATAAATACAGGAGAAACACTAAATTCATTCGACTAACTAATGTTGACGTAATAGGAGGAAATAATTTTGGGGTAAAGGTAACGAATTAATAAAGTAGGAGTGTAGCCGCAGTTAATGCAGATTAGCAAATTAATTTCGATTGACCAAAGAACAAACTATACTTGACGTCTGTCACTGTCAAAGTGACAGTGAGGCAAAATCATTACGACTGAATTCATATGATACTTGACATCTGTCACTGTCAAAGTAAAGGTCAGGTAAAATTATTACGGCTTATTTCAAATAATACTTGACATCTGTCACTGTCAAAGTGACATTTAATTAAAATTATTGCAGTTGAGTTCAAATGATACTCGACATCTGCCACTGTCAACGTGAGAGTAAATTAAAATTATTACGGCTGAGTTTAAAGATACTTGACATGTGTCACTGTCAAAGTGACAGTTAGGCAAAATTATTACGACTTAATTCAAATGATACTTGACAACTGTCACTGTCAAAGTGACGCAACGCGATTGAATTAATGACCGAAGATAATTTTCACTATAAAATTATGACTGTCTTTCAGTTTACGATTACACAAATCAGGACAAACTACAAACTCTGTTAAGAAACTAGTATTACGTCTCTCAGTTTAGAACTAACTCTGTGTATATTGAGATGTAGAAAGTATCAATCAAATATTCAACTGACATTTAATTGTAACCTAAGTTATATTTGAGATCATTCCCGGACGGGTACTGGAATTAATTTCGTTTTTCAGAATCTTCATCTCATTTTATACTAAATGGTCGTTAAGTTTGTGCCAATAATTACAAACAATGTAACTAAGGCACGTAAATATAAACAATATGTTTATGGATACCCAATTATTTATTTGTAAAGTAACTTATCTTTCCAAAGAAACTAAGCGTCTACATGTCTATCTACTACTAATAAATTAAATATTAATGCCTCATACTTATGCATTTCTAAAAAAAAAAAATATATACTAGCATACTCAGATAAGACTGTCAGGATAAAATATAAAAACCGCTGCCAATTACTTGGGGATCAGAACTTCCTCACCATAGTAAAACTCGACGTGTGGTGGAGTTTATAATAAAAGTAATTTTTGACGTTCCAAAAAAGTCACATTTTTTGACGATTCAAAAAAGTCACATTTTGACGTTTCAAAAAAAGTCACTTTGGCGACTAAAAAAAAGGCACATTTTTTGCAGTTTCAAAAATTAGGACCAATTTTGCTCATTAACGAACTCAATCTCTTCCTTGACCTCTAGAATGTGTATACCAAATTTGAAAGCTTTATCTCAAAAACTGTAGCTGCTATCGCGAACCAGACAGACAGACACATAGACAGAAAATTTTTTCTGTCTGAAATTTTGTGTATCGTCATAATTCGTCGAGATTCGTCCAGAAATGCAATAAAAATTTTCAAAATATTTTTTCACGATACATAACTTCCTCACTTTGAGAGGTGAGGAAGTAAAATATATAGGTATTTATTACTATTATCATGTTAGGTTTGAAAGAATGCTTTTGTATTTTCCAAAAATTATTTTATTATTTTTTCTCGAAATGCATAAATACGAAGCAATAATATGTCAGAAATTTTGAAATGTACGAAAAGAATGGACTTATTTACGTTAGGTTAGATGTCATGATTGTCATTATGATATCCGAAGGCATTTAAGCATTCCTTACAGTCATACGGAAATGGCAGTATTTCTATCAACTTCATTGGCCGTTTCAAGGTCACGGCATGGCGTGCTCATCAGATATCATTTTTAATGGGGAATTCGGCACCGTGAAAATAAAAAAACTATAATAAAGGGCAAGGAAAATAAACAAACTATAATAAAGGGCAAGGAAAATCTTACTAACGAACTAAAAAATACTTATTTAAAAAAAATAATAATAATAAGGTTGTGATTCGAACCCTGGACCTACCGCGTGCTAGGCGAGTATCTTCCCTATCGTCTAACAAGTTCCTTGCAGACAAACGATTCCAAAAGGATTTAATATACTTTGACATGTCATGTAACTGCGCATGGCCTGCGGCTATCTTAAAACGGCCAATGAAATTGCTAGAAATGCTGCCATTTCCGTATGACTGTAAGGAATGCTTATATGCTATCCGAAGTTATAGTAATGAGGGCTCACTAGTTAGCGCCACTGGCGAGTAAGGTAGCTGTCAAAAGTTATTGTTAGGCGCTGAGCAAGTTTATGGGGTTTTATTATAATTATTTCATACACTAGTAAATAAAAAAACTTGTTAATTATGCCTTAGTGGTGTGCAGTTCCTTTTGTTCGGAAACAAAAGGCGGGTATATGTTTCCGAGAGACAAAACTCGCCTAAAACAGTAGTTGGTAGCGATTCGCAAGGAAATATTACTCTTTCGAAACATTTGTGTGTTTGTAAGAAATATTTTAATTCTGATGATTATGTGTTACCAAAGGAGCTCATTTTTATAGAAACCACTAAAAACCCGCGTTAAAAAGCCATAATAAACATTAACGTTCAGTGAAATTTACCTTACCCTACACTACCGCCTCTCGTGGTGAATTCAAGCCCGGTAGCCCTCAGTAATATAGATATTATCTCTTAATTTAAAATATCAAAATAAATATGACAAATGTTCATATTTTGATTTACCTAATTTGAATATTTTTATAAATAATTTTTACGCTGTTTAGCCCCCTGAAGAGTTCAGAAGAATGAGAGTAGATATATATCGGATTAGGGGATTTCGTTTTTTTGTATTGTAACTGAAGGGAACCATTTCTAGAGTGTGAAAATTTTCCTTTTTTGGTGAGTTAATATTTTTTCAATTTGAATATTTTTTTGCTTCTAATACTGAGGACAATGCTACTTAATTCAATGCAGTTTTTGCTCCTAGACTACGTAGTTGTTTTAATAGTTTCTATGATGGAATGTATTGGAAGTGTTGTTTTTGATTCATTAAATGCCTAAAAGTTTTAAACTAGCACATTCAGATAAGACTGTCCGTATAAAATATAAAAATATATAGTTATTTATTATTATTATCTTGTTAGGTTTGAAAGAATGCTTTTGTAATTACCAATAATTATTTTATTATTTTTTCTAGAAATTAATAAATTCAATGTTGAACATTTATTTATATAAAAATGTTTAACTAAATTTTATCGTTACATAATTAACTAAAATTTCCATAAAATTAAAACATTAAAGAAATTGACTGAAGGATGTACCTTTGAATTCCCGCTCAGGGTTGAATGTTAATTAAATATTCCTTTTTGACTAAGAACACGCTAATTTTTATAGAATTAAGGGCATATTGTGATGTATAAGGAAGAGAAATAAGTTATTGAGATCTTCCTTTGTGGTAGATAGAAAATTAGGCAAGTAAGACACCTTTATTTAAAAGAAAATTCACAGACGTAAGTCCTCAACCTAGGACTCTAAGGAAGTAATGTGTTACTGTTGACCCAATGCAATACGTTGTTCTACAGAGTAAATGTTATTTTGGAGTTCCTCAAACGCTTAATGTTTTAGAAAATAATTTAAAGAATATTTCTACATATTTTTGTCTATATTTACCGGTGCCAGTGGCAGGATTCGAACCCCCATCTAAAACAGAAAGATTGCTGGTCACACTTGTCATCGTGCACTCCAGACAACTACTTCACTAAGCCAATTTAAACTAATTAATTCTTACCTGTTCAATCGCAAGCAATTTGTCGAATGAGTATGAATGTTTTTGATCCGATTAGTATGAAGCAACTTTAGGAGTGCCACAAGGCTCCAACCTTGGGCCCTTACTGTTTCTCATATTTATCAACGACCTGTTAAATAACATTAAGTGTAAATATTTAGTGTCTGCGGATGATCTCAAAATTTTTTAGCAATGTTTCATGTACGGCTGACTGCATAGACCTTCAAAATAATTTGAATACAGTGAATGACATGTTTGTAAAATGTTTGTTTTACCACCCGACAACTACCCTTCAGCGATGAGGTGAGGCACCATTGTGCTGGTACCACATATTTTGAATTACTTTTAGGTATATCTTCAAGTATATCAAAAAGCGTATTGTTCAAAAAATGTCTGTAAATAGCTGCGCTCAAGCGTGCATAAAGTAAATCTAAGCCTAGTGAATTGTTCATCTCGTGTAAAACATGAATCATCTGACCACACAACTTTTTAAATAAAGTTATTATTTTGGGCATGTTGCAATAACCATTCATAAAATGCTAGATATTGCTAATTAACTCCTAGCTGTAGAGCTTGAACATTCTGTCTATGATACTGATGAAGGACTTCACAATTCAATACGCGTCATGCAAAATTTTGATTTACATGTAGGTTGTGTGCTATTCTTCGAGTGCTGATTGAAGGATTATCAATGACATCATTAACTACAGTTTCTTTGTCCTCTACATTAACTGCATGCTGTCGAATAGCTTTGGCTGCAGCAGGATTACCTATTTTTCGTAGTATTCTGAAAGATTCGGCAAAAACTGAGTGATACGGTACATGACGCTGTGGAAATCTTTCTTGATATTTTCGTACTGATTGCCGCGAATTTTCATTGCAGAAATCGTACACAGAAATCATATCAGCATACTTTTCAGTGCTATAAACGTACATTTTGAGTTCCTTATAATTGTATGTAAAAAAAACCTGACAGAAAACTGACTTAGATATTTGCGCTTATTACTGAAAATTTTGTTTTGTTATTAACAAGTTAAAACAATAAATGTTTGATATTACTAATTAGTATTAATTTCGCTGTTTTTATGCAGAAAACTTTGAAGTATTCTAATTCCTTAAATAAATGAAATGGGACATACGTTCATATAAAAGTTAGATGTTCTCTCATCTCTTAAATTTTGGAGATGAGCTAATAAATCACTCTGTATATTTATACTAAAACTATTTATGACAATTTACTACGTTAATGATGCACTTATTTTGCCTCTATAAAAATCCTTTATGTTTCACAATCTTCTGTAAAATAAAAACAACGATACTTTATTCTTATATAATTTTAACATTACACTTTTTTTGGAGAGGATGAATTCTTATTTCTGTTACTTGTATTATTATTTATGATAAAAGCAACACATTATATAAATAATGAAATTTTTCGTAATATTAAAAATAAAAAAGTTTTTCAAATTCAATCAGAGGACATACTGTACATATATTACGATATGTATACCTATATTGCAGCATTATATGGAACATATATTGCGTGTTCTGTTATTAACAGATTTGGTAAACAAAACTTGTGTATTAAAATGAATATAAATATATTTAGGCATCTGTATCAGGTGATAGATTTTAAGTTTGACACTTTTTACATCATTAATCTTGGTAATTGGATTAAGACGGAAGGACACTTGACTGGCAAAGTTTAAAATTATTTTTACAAGCAGAGGATTTCAAATAACCATTAATCTTGCGAAGTTTTTCCGAAAAAGTAGAGCTATTTACCGATAAATATTAAAGAAAATGGTATAAAACTTTCCTAAACAGTTAAATATATTTATTTATTGTAAGATAAAATGATAAAATTTAAATAATTATAACGCCCATTATAAGTGAAAAGCACTTATGTAGAGAAAAATATGTAAAAATATAAACTAGTTAAATTTTTTTGTAATTTGGTTTACATGCAGGCGGTAAAATTAAACAAAATAGTTTGTCAAAACTTACTGACAATGTACAACAAATATAAGAGATTTCTCGTGATACTTCTTCAATTAATTATGTAAAGTTTTTGTAGGTGCTTTTTATGTTACGATTAATAGTACTTTAATATTAATATACTGGTTGGTGTACGTCCGGTGGGTACACGGGCACTGTTAAGAAATGATTCATGTATAGGTAGGGATGGCAACAATGTATCGATGTTTTAAAAACGTCGATGAATCGGACCATAAACGTCGATGTTTTGCCATCCAAGTCTGGATGACGATAAATCGATGTATCAACATCGAAAATAGGCCGATGTTGACGGATTTTTGCATCCGCTTGATTCGCTTTCCATTGAAAATTGTAGACTGCAATTATTTATAGACGTTAGACATTTATCCACGAATGTCGCAACTTAACTAGACATGACACAATTAACACAAATTATTCGAGTAACTGTAAAATCTTTAAAAATTATAATATATTTTCTAAAATATAAATATAAAAAGGTAAACATAAATATAAATAAGTTTATTTTGATATTATTGTTACCTTCTTCTTAAGGAATATGTTTTATTGTAATTTGTTTTTTTTTGATTTATAGTTTATTTATGTAATAAACCGAATTTAAAAACGTTTTTCAATATTATTGAAAATTTTAACATCGATTAAACCTATACTGGCGACCGCGGAAGTGCTAACGCCGCCATATACTTCGTTAAAATTTCTTTGGATCAAAATAAAATTATTAGAGAATGTGTTTTAATATTGAATATTAAGATGTACATATTGAGTTTCACTATCTTTTTCTAAAAAATATATTAAATGAAAATATCGACTTTATAAATTCGCTATTTCAAACTGAATATATTTTAAATAATAAGTAAATGTGTAACTATGACAAAATAAAGATTTTATTATAATAATGTTTTCTGCATTTAACAATACAAATATAAGTAAGTATTTTGTTATATAATTTTTCCGTAAAGGCCATCGTTTTTGAAATAAAGGGTAAAAAAAAAAAGTTTTTTTTTTTGATTTTGGAAAATATGATAATTTACTCCAAAATATTTTAGTTACCATGTAAAAAAAACGAGTTAGTCAAATAGATGCAGCCTAACATACTTGTATTTAATACCAAATATAAACAATAACTAATAATTTTTAATTTCAGAAAAATAAATATAGTTTAAAAAAACTAAAAAATACGCTTTTAAAGCACATCAAACTAAAAAGTGAAAAATAATTATTAATATAAACTGAAAACAATAATGAACGAAAAATACTAGTATTATTGTGAAAAAAGCGTGGGTTGCTCGATATACGAAAAATATGGCACAAAGCGCCCCACGCTTTTTTCACATTAATACTAGTATTTTTCGTTCATTATTGTTTTCAGTTTATATTAATAATTATTTTTCACTTTTTAGTTTGATGTGCTTTAAAAGCGTGGTTTTTAGTTTTTTTAAACTATATTTATTTTTCACTTTTTAGTTTGATGTGCTATAAAAGCGTGTTTTGTAGTTTTTTTAAACTATATTTATATTGCTTATTGATGTTGATATTATAACATATTACGATCCAACAGATATTTCTGAAAAAAAAAATATTTTTTTATTTCAGCCATGGGATTTGAACTCACGCCCGAGGAGTCCGTCGTTTCGCGTCGACTAAGACTTGCCCGCTCGGCCAACGACCGAACTGAGAATCACGGAATATACTTACAATATTAACCCGCTTGCTCTCACGCAGAGGATACGTGAGGAAAGGACTGGCGATCCTAATCAGGATAATGATATAAACTTATCAAATTATTGTATTGTTACCGGTTCTTCGTAAGTGTACAAAGTTTCAATTAAATCTGTCCGTTTAAAGTGGGTCAAAATCGAGTCCAAAGAGTCGGTTACAAACAAACAAACAAACATACAAGTGAAGCTAATAAAAACGTGTTAAAAAAAGAAATATTTTTCGACATCTTGTATCTCGAAAACAAAAACCCCAATGGAAAATTTATACTCACACTATATACAAAATAACTTTATTTTGTTGACATCTAACAGTAGTTGTTAAAGTTATTAGTAATAAAACTGAATCACCTTGTATACAAAGGGTGACTGGTGGATCTGTATATTCCATTGAGGGAGTATTAGTAGAGCTCATTTGCAATTGATTTAACCATTATATCCATTATGCAAAACTGGTTATTTAGATATTTAGATATTTTAATGTAGGTAGTTTTTTACAACAAGTGAAGGCTTTAGCTCTTGTATTTTTATCGTATTAAAGGATTTAACATAATTTCTGTTACTTAATTTGTACTGTGTAAACTAATAATTAAAATATCTCAAAATGGATATTATGGTTAAATCAATTGCAAATAAGCTCGCCATTAATACGCCTTCAAAGGAATACATCGACCTACCAATCACCCTCATTTGTGTGCTCGCAGAATACTCTACGACTTGCAAAAATTCTTTCTATGGTAGTATTTTTTTTCTAATAGCAGGAATAAAATTCTATTAGATCCAGTATACATTTATACAATGTTTACAAAGTGAGATTACCAGGACAAAAAGGAGTATTTGCAGTAGTTACTAGGTATTTATTATTTATACAGTGTAAGCTGTATAGTGGTTACAAAGTCATCTATTAGCGGCAGGAAAAGCCTTTTTCTGGTTGCAAGGTTGTAATGCTGTAAAAAATACGAGCTTATTAACTGTAACAAAAAACCTATTAAGGTTTAAATAGGGCTCTGACTCCTGATAGCAAAGTTATCAACCTACAGCAATAAATAAATAGTTAGAAAAACTTTTTTAGCAGTAAATAAGTGCGTCTTAGCAAAATCGTTTTTGTTGCGATTACAAAGCAGTCTATTTGGAGCCAATTTAATGTAGATGTATTTTTGGGGCTAATCAATTTTTATTTATGGTTAGTAGAAATTTCTTTCAGTGCAGTATCTAGTGCCTCTGAGATCTTTGTATGCTGCTTGGGGTTCCGTCGCTCTGCTATGTGAGAATTGGGAAATAGAAAATACTGTAGAATGCTAAGATATATATTCGCCAAATATCCTTGTATATCACCCATCCTTAGTGAATGGGGAGGTTTCACGGTATGCAAAGGGTACCTATTACTGATTACTAGTGAAAACAAGTGAATCGTAATGGAAGAGAAAATTTAAAGATTGATTTTTTTTAATAAGGGAATAGCCAGAATTGTATGATATGAACAATTAACATTATAGTAATTCTGTGAAGAAGAACAATACAATACGTTCGTTCTTTTAGATTTATTGTCAACTATTAATGCTCCGAAATTCTGTTCACTACTGCCACTGTGTTGCCGTTGCACTAGAGATGTGTCATATTTGTATGATTCGTATAATTTTCCGATGAATCGTATGGTACAAATCTTTGGCACGAGTACAGTTTCGTATTTGTCCTAATATAGTGAGATAGCCAGATAGAAATGACTCATGGTTAAGGCAGTGTTGAAAAACAAAGAAATGAGTGTTTAATAAATCCGGTTTCGTATCGGGATATTCTATTATACTAATCATACTATGGTATCGAAATAATACAGTACTATCGTGGTCATGACAAATAGTATCGTTCTTCGATACAATTTGTACTGCTGATTCTCTGCATAGCACGGCGGACGATGCAGTGGTACGAGACATACGAATCTTTTGGTACGAATCTTCTGTATAACAAAATCAGTACGATACGATCCCTTGAGAAGAGTCGTATTGCCCATCTCTAATCTACACTGCTATGTGAGAACTTTTACAAATTTTTGTGTTGTAGCAATGATATGCTGCCGTTGTGCTGTGCCGCCTCTGCACTGCTATATGGGAATTGGCTTTTAAGTATTAGCTCAGCGTCGCGCTGTAGTTGAGTTTCGATCACGTTGGCATTTCTGGTTGCTTTTGGTGAGAACAGCGCCTTAGAAATAATAGTATAAGCAGATCAGTATCCAACTAAACATAACTGCATATTTCAACTATTCATGATGTTTTTTAACACGTTATTACTGTAATTTATGAACCGATGCAAAAATATACGTATGTATTTAAAACTTGAAAATATTTTGAAATGAAAATGTAAATATCATTCTGTTAAAAAAATATATTTGTACACATTTTTATTCAGCTTATTGGCTCTAAATTACATAGGGTAGTTTAAGTAGATTGCATCAAGAAACATTTATAACTCAATACCCAACAACTAATGCTATTATTAACGTCAAGAATTATGTAACAATAATAATAATTTTATATACAAAAAAACATATCTCAGTACAAAACGGCAATTAAGAGACAAATACACTTAAAGAGGGAGTCCATTTAAGTCCAAGAAAGGGCCTGTCTATGGACAAATCATACCATTTCAACACTGAGACGTTGCATCGTAGGACAAATTCACTACATGCAACATCACAGTGTCGAAAAGGAGTAAGGGATGATTTAATGTATTAATAATAACATATTATAAAAGACAAAACAATGACATTATAAAAAAAATAAAAAGATACAAACATACGTAAACTAGAGTGATAGTAAATTATTGAATACGTGGTGTATTAATAATATCTGATTTAAAAACAAATTAAATGTGCCGGCTACCCTGATGACGCTATGGCAAGCAGAAACACGTGTCGGTAGATATTTTGAAGTTTTTTAAAGTGAGTGTCAACTGGTGAGTACCTTGTGTTTTATTTATTTTTGGTTTTACTAAACAGAATAGTTGAAATTAAAAATAACATTATTGAGTCAGTTGTACTGAACATAATGTTGCATATTATCTTTTTTGTAATCCAAGTTTCAGCATTTGGGCAAATAGCCGGGAAAATAATTGTTTAAAAAGATATATGTTATACTTGTCTGTAATAAGATTTGTAAAAGTTAGTAAATAATAATTAACAAAAAATTTTCAGTTAGTATTATTTTTCATTCCACTTTATATTTTAACTTTTATCAAGAAGGGGAACTTAATTTGTTTTTAAATTATTTCATTGACCCTAAGGGGTATTTCCACTATATAATTTCAATTGTTCTGTTCTCTGAAGCCATTAATGTTTATTACATTAAGGTTTACAAGTTTCCTTGCTTTGGATTCTTTGCCGGCTACCCTGTTGACGCTATGGCAAGCAGAAACACGTGTCGGTAGATATTTTGTTTTTTAAAGTGAGTGTCAACTGGTGGGTACCTTGTGTTTTATTTATTTTTGGTTTTACTAAACAGAATAGTTGAAATTAAAAATAACATTATTGAGTCAGTTGTACTGAACATAATGTTGCATATTATCTTTTTTGTAATCCAAGTTTCAGCGTTTGGGCAAATAGCCGGGAAAATAATTGTTTAAAAAGATATATGTTATACTTATCTGTGATAAGATTTGTAAAAGTTAGTAAATAATAATTAACAAAAAATTTTCAGTTAATATTATTTTTCATTCCACTCAATAATATCTGAGAAAGAAAATATGTACATACATGAAATGGAGTATTTTAATTCAATTTAATAATGGATCAATAATAATGTGGATAATATTTCTGTCGCATGATGCTAGCCAGATTCTTAATTGTTTTTTATATAGGTGGTTAACATTTATATTTTTTAGGAAGTCTGGTAAAATATTATACAGTCTCGGATCAGTATAGGTGAAACACCTTTATCCAATTTTTTTTGGGCTTTAGGCACTGATAAATGAGATGCTGCATTTATTCGGGTGTTGTATAAATGACTAATTACTCTTACGTACTGTTTATTTTAAAAAAATTTAATGTATTCTTGGTATACAATTGTCAAACATCTATTAAATGCAGTTCTTTGTACAATTGATCGGAAGGGTATCGGGTTGATTTATTATACATGATTTTTAGAATTCGTTTTTGAATTATTTCAAGAGGTAGTAAATACGTCTTTTGTATACCTCCCCACCCAGTTATGCCATATTGTATAATCAATCCTACCAAACCGTAATACAATATCTTTAATTAATTCAGTTGTAGAATCTGTCGAACTTGATACATCCTGTATATTAAACCACATAATTTCTTTATAACATTTTGGATGTGGTTATCCCATCTTAAAAAGGAGTCAATGTAAATTACCAAACATTTAATATACGAAACAATTTCTATACTTTGGGTACCTACGGGAAAATTACTATAATCAGATAAATGTTTTTCTGACGAGATAAACGAAACAGTCTTTGATTTGGTGATATTTACTGTTAACAAGTTAACATTAAACCATTTCATGATTCTTGGCAGGTTATTTTCAGCATTCGCCCTTACCTCAGCCCAAGTGGTTCCATTATACAGAATAACCGTGTCATCAACATAAGAGATAATATTTCCAGATGATTCTAGGGTAAGTAATTCATTCAAATAGATAGTGAAAAGGACAGGGCCAAGTACTGTTCCTTGTGGAACACCACGTCACCATTTCCTCGTCACTATATATTTGATTTACTTCCACTTGCTGCGTACGATTTTTTAGGTAACTTCTAAAGAGATTTAGAACATTACCTCTTATGTCAAGGTGTTCCAGTTTATCCAGCAAAAGTCCATGACTGACAGTATCAAAGGCTTTCGCTAGATCAACGAAAACACCCAAACACGGCCTCTTGTTATCTATTGCATTATACACAGAAGATGTCAATTTAGCTATGGCATTATCAGTTGATATATTTTTGCGAAAGCCAAACTGCACTTCGGATATAATTTTATTCATATCTAAATAACTAACCAGTCACTTTCTTATCACTTTTTCAAATACTTTTGCTATGGATGATGTTAACGAGATGGAAGAACAATTCGAGACATATTTATTACCTCCTTTAAATAATTTTATTATTGCTCTCTTAAACTGAGTAGAAACTTTCCCACAATCTATACATTTATTAATAATGCGACATAACGGGTAGGCTATGTAATCAATTGTTAATTTCAACATTTCGTTTGTAATACCATCCGGCCCAAGTGCCTTATTATTTTTCAATTCTAATACGATATTTTTTATTTCAGATCTGTCTACGAAATCTAGGAGACCCTTGAAGCTGTATTTTTAAAGCAAGATTTTCTCCTACTTTAGAAAAATAAATATAATTATTAGCTATTTGTTTAGGGTCAGTTATTTCACTTCCATTTTCCGCAATTATTTTTGTTATTATTTATCATCTTTTTTTATTATTTTTAGTAAACTCTTTTACGGTACTCCAAAGGTTTTTGGAACAGCTTTGTTTTTTTTAATTATAGCTTTAAAATAGTTATATTTAGTTTTCTTTATAGAAGCATTTAATTTACTTCTATAATTAATATATATTTGTTTTTGGTTGTCATCGTGTGGATGTTTAATATGCAATTGAAATAATTTATCTCTTTCTTTAATAGAGCTAACTAGTCCGTTTGTTATCCATGGTTTCTTTTTTTTATATTCTTACATTCTTTCACTTTTGTGGATTGACCTACTAAAAATTCAAACGTTGTAAAGAATATATGGGATGCTTCATCTGGATCATTATAGTTATAAATATTTTCCCAACACTCATTTTTTACCAGTTGTAATAATTTGTTTTTCATGTACATTTTTAAATATTTGTTTTGTTTCCTCTATATGACTGGAAGTTATTTCTCTAGTATTAATTTGAGCTATGATTGTATAGTGATCGGAAATATTGGTTTTTAGAATTGCTGGAATTATATTTATTTTTAATGTCGGTTTACTTTTCATAAAAAACATGATGTATATAAGTGGACGAAATATTAGTAACTCTAGTATTTTTATTTATATAAGACACTATACTTCATGTACACAAAGTATTAGTATGTATTATATTTTTGTTATTTTATTAATTAAAAATCTGAGCTATATTCACGAACTTTTTTGTGATAATTTGAAATATATGCTATTTTTATTGGAGATTGTCCAAAAAATTTCCCAATTATTGGTTGGTTTCCCAAAGAACAAAAACGTCTTAATTTAATAATAAAATAAAATTGGCTCTTCATAATACCTCATTAAACAAATTTTTTAAAGAATATGATCATTCCAAAGTGAAAAATTAAAAAAAAGTAATGACAATGAGTATAAATTGAAACAAACGGTAAATATGAGGTTATGGGAAATATTTATCGCACCAGTTGTTGTCTGTCAGTTCAATAATATCATACAGGCATCTATATAAACCACATACGCGCTTAGTGCAAATAAATTAAACATTCATTTTGCACTGTCGGTTTTTAATCCTATTTTTTATTAAACACGAAAAAAAACCAAATAATTGTCAGTGTGATTAAAATGAGCGACGTTGCTCAATCGGTTTAAAACGTTTTAAAAAATGTAGGTGGAAAATTATCCTCGAAGCCTCTGAAAACGCAAATGTGAAAACAGTAAAAACGATCTCTGCAACAAAACAATACTCGCGTCCGCATGTAAATCAAGCCTGGTGTGAAAGCAATTACATTATGCATGTTTATACTGTAGCCTGTAAGCAAATGGAAACTGTTCAATAAATAAAATACCCATTATATTTAGGCAGCAGAGGCCTGTCGTTAGATTTATATACAAGAATTATTAAAAGGCATAAACAGAATGTACTTTAATTGCACACCCATTAATTTCCAATGTTAGGCTTTGGAGACATTGCAGGAGAACACCTGCGCTGATTGTTATACTTAGTGAAATTACTTAGACGTGTCAAGCTGAAAGCCTGTTGTGCTAAAAAATTGAAGTCGTTTAACGGATTTAATCACATTAGTAAAAAACCAACAACATAAATTAGTTTAGAAGTATCAAACTGCAAATCGTAATAATTGATTAAGTTATTTAAGACTTTTAGAAATGTATGTTGGATATTTGATAATTGTAATGGTAATATATGTACAGGGTGTCTGAAGAATATTAAGCCAAATGTATTTTCTTCATGTGAATTCTGGGTGTTTGATTTGATGAGTTAATTTAATACGAGAAGTGGATGTGATTCCTTATTGAGCAGACTGGTACTTTCAGGGGCGAGCGCCAGCAAGCAATGGAAATCAGTGAGCCCAGTAAAGACAATTTCCGGGTGTTGCGTAAAATATTTTTTCGGTAACCGTTCTTGCTAGTCTGAAAAATCTTTTTTAACTTTAACAAAATTGATAATAATTAACTAACAGATGTCAGACGCTTACTTCAAAGAAGACTGGAATAATCATTTTTAATTGTTATCAGATATTATTGTCAACCAAAAGTAACATAAGGGATTGGTAAAGACTTTACCGTTCCCTTACGTCACTTTATCGAGCTAGACCAGTAAATATTTATTTTCCACTAAAAAAAAATATTAAAAACAGTTAACTTGCTAATTAAAATAATTAAATAATCAATTTTTATACCGAACTAGTTTGCTGTTCAAATGCACTACTAGTTGGGTACCTATTAGAATGAAATTTAATTTTTCGGAAAAACAAAGAATTTTGAACTATTTGAATAATTTGTATATTTATTAAACAATACGTTATAATCCAGAAGTGGGTTGAAACCTCGATATAAAGCTAAAATTGACGTGATTTTCCACAAAACACTAAAACACCATATAATGCATTCGACGCGCTTTTTGCCAACCATTTAGTAGAATACCTGTCCATATATTTAGGATAACCATTTAGAACATTTTACATACAGGATATCCCGAAACTCATGACGAATTGATTATAACTAGAAAGATAAGTAAAGGATAAAGAAAGTTGGCATTCGTCATAAAGTTATTGAATGAAATGGTATTCTACATCATTATAACAAAGGCTACTACTCAACTAGTACTAAAGTAGGTTCCAAAAACACCAAAACAACCGATACTCTTACTTGACATGCGTTTCGCCAACCAAGCTGGCATCATCAAGAGGTGATTAAAACATCTCCCAATAATATCAGTCTCGTCATATCCGAGGTTCCAATTCACTTCACGATTACTATCCCAATTGTGACATGTTTGAATGTTATGTGGAAACTTATAGACAGATTTGGTAGAGGGTGAGCATAGCACCGGGTACTGCGGCTAATAGCTGGATGGGTAACAGCCAGGCCAATGGAACACAGACTCGTCCCAGTTTTTTGGCGATTTGTGTATCGCAGAAGCTATGCAAACTTAGGTGAGGATTTTGTAGTGGATATACCAACCTTCGGAGAGGACATAAAGCAGACAGTCCCTTTTCTATAGATGTTAGACAAGTAAACGATGCTTACTCTTGACTAAGAAGAGCTTCTGCAAACATTTTTAAGTTTGGAGTAGCTCTTCTTCTGGCTTCGGTGATTGGCCTTGATAGCGGAAATAGGTCGACGTTAAATGTTTCAAAAAGATATTTGGTAGATAATCCTAGCTGTGGTTGGTACTTACATCTCAGTCCTCAGTTTTTAAACATAGGCCCAACCCCGTACGAATTACTGACTGAATTCAACAATCTCGTTATAGTGTGATCTCCGAAGTAGCGCTCATGAATTTGATTAAATCAAAATATACAAAAATGGTTGAGGGTTTAGAAGGTCAATTTCAGTGCAAATTTTGAAGTATTATTGATTGAAATAAAATAAGGGACTCCACCTCAAAGATATTATATATCATGTTTCTGAACTTCTTTAATGACAAATTTATTTATATTAATTTAGGTTTGGTTGGCAAGATCAACACATCTCGGATGCACCTATTTACTGATTATTCAACAATTATCTTTAATTCTTCATATAAAGTTTCGATATGCCAATACTGGGTACATCCTAGGTCTCAATATTTAATTAACACTTTAAGTGCTACTGTCGCATAAAGCGCGCGTGCGCAAATAATTTAGTGATGCTACAGACGCATACGACGCGCTCGACAATTTAGGGCGAAAACACAACACAGCGGTGCGACGTCGCATCGCAAAAACGACGTCGCACGGCGATGCGATGCGATGACGCAACGTTAAAATTTTATCGCCACGGCATCGCAGAGAAGACGCTTCTAGTGAGATGTGGACCGCACAATACGTGTCCTACGTCTGTTGCAGGCCACAACACTGCGGTGCGACGACGCATCGCAAAACGAAGTCGCACCGCAATGCGATGCGATGAACGTTCATTGCACGGCCACAGAAGACCTATACCAGAAGCGACACGTTTGATGTATGTATGGCGTGTTATAATTAAATATAAAAATCAAATAAGCTGCTGGCAACATAAAACATTTTTTCCAATAAAATAAATCATTTTTATACAATACTAAAGGATATAAACGAGATTTCTGTTTCGCAATCCGCAGTACAAATCTAGCCATTTGCATAAATATAAAAATAAATATTTGATTAACAATAACACGCAAAATACAATAAAAGATTTATAGGTTGACAATAATACCACCAAAAGTCGCGTATAAAAGACAACCAGACTTCAGTGATTTGCGCGTGCGTTGCTTGAGAGAATCATTGCCCATCTCATAAGTGAAAACACAACACTGCGGTGCGACGTCGCAGCGCAGAAATCAACGACGTCGTGGAAATTTGCGATGCGTCGTCGCACCGCAATGTTGTGGTTTCGTCCCAGGATTTGTACTAAGCGACGTCGCATCGCAAATTTCTACGACGTCGTTGATTTCTGCGATGCGACGTCGCACCGCTGTGTTGTGTTTTCGCCCTTAGCTGTTTTTTTATTGACGCATATGTTGCATTGTTGGCACAATATTAGAGCAATGCAACCGACACCGACGCACCGTATAAGTTTTAACTTAAAAATATATACAATGAATTAGGTAAACCTTGGGATAACTGTATTATTTAAAATTGTAAATAAAATAGGTCTGTGTAAAGAAAAACCACTGTAGCACTGGGGGCGATGATAATACATATTTTAGTAGAGGCGAAAGTATTAAAGAAAGAAATGGTTGATTTGTAGCAGTAATAATGACAAGTTCTCCCATTGAAGTCGAGATTTAGATTTGGGCAATATAATTTAAAGTTAGTTTCAGTTAAAAAAATAAAAATAAAAAGTTTAATAGATATTTTATACTTCTTTTTAAATTTAATCCCTCCTCATAGGCGTCGACTCCATAAAATTCCATGGGCTGCTCATCACAAATTTTTAAAGTCATATATCGGCTCGTATGTGACTACATGATCACCACATACGTGAAATAAAACCAAAAGCTGTTGTTTTGAACTGTTTCTTCTCACATCATAACTATGATGATTATCTAATTCAAAACACTTGGAAATATGTGCATTTTGCCAGTCAAATTGGCTTCATCTGGAGATGATTAAAACTCAACTTGTAACAACAACATGTCTATTTATGACTCTCGTGTTTCGGTCATATGACACCTGTAATAGAGTATATGTTCAGTGACCTCAGTTTGTTATATACACAATACAAAATAAACCCATATCAAATATAACCTATTATATGTAAATAATAACCCTCAGTAACTACCCACTCTCCTGATGGTTTAGCTAAGAACTAAATATGTGTGAACAAACAATAACATACTCCAATATGATTATTCTTTCTTGTGACAAAGGAAAATTGAATTGAAAGTATTAATATGAACCACTGAATAAAACAGTACAGAAAAATGATTAGATGCTTAAATTGCATTTAGCGGAAGAAACGTATCATAAAGAATGTTTTTCTTCTACAAACGTAGAGGAAAAACCTTGGTAGAACTAGTACTGTTATGGAAGTGAGGTCTGAACTTCTAATGCAGAGATGAAAATAATGAATGCCTTAAAGATGAACAATCTCAGGAGTGAAAGTATATCGAAGATTGCATAAGAAACGAAATAAGAATGATAATGGACAATGACAGAAAGGATAGAGAAAGATTGTTGAAATGGTATGGAATGAGCGAAAACAAATCACCACGGATGCTGTTAAAATGGACACAACTTGGCAGAAAAAAAAGAGGAAGATACTGTATTACACATTTGTATTTAATAAAGACTTTTTTTTCTTTCTTTTTTTTTGTAAAACTGATGTAAGACAGTCTTCCTGTAGACTTCGATATCTCACGGGAGTAGCGCCGGCGAATTAGCTATGGCCACTACCCCGTAGAATTAGTGACTATAGATCCCAGAATTTTGTGCCCTAAGTTGACGAAGATAACCTAAAATGTCGCCTTCTGTATTTAGCCTTCCAGCTAATCAGATGATTTTTGGCAGGCGAGTATGGTTTTCATTTCCGAGAGCAACGTAAGCTTTATCCCTCCAAGTACACTGATTATTACGACGACCGAGTGGTCTGGGTGCAACAGTTGGAGTTCATACCGAAATTTGATCCGCTTTTCCTTCTTTTTCATGATGATATTTTTCTCAGCAGAGGGAGATAACTCGATCACATACATCACCTTGTTTTGATGGTCGAAGAGAACTATGTCAGGCTTGTTGGCTTATGTTAGTCTGACCGTCGAAAACGAGTAATTCCAGTAAACCCGGCATTTCTCGTTCTCAACAATGGACTCAATATCTCCAGGGACGTAAGGCAGGTTGGAAGGTGTTTGGTCTGCCGCGTACGAGTGCAGATGGTAGCACTCGTAACGCCGCGTTATGTCGGTGGATGTAGACTGAAATCAAATATATGGAAAAATAAGCGCATAACCGATATCAGCGCTTATCGGCAGGTCCTGCAGTTGATATAAGGGAACACTACACGCCACACACGACTAAGGGTACTTTTATGTTGGACCTGTGATAAACGATAAGAACTGCGTTACTAGCGAAGCGAAAAAAATCAAAATATACTTTATATGGAAGTATCTTGATTTATCGCGTGTAGCATCGCTCTTATCGTTTATCGCCGCTCCAACATAAATATACCAAGATGTTGATAACACTATCCTAGCAAGCCATAATGAATCTCTCGTTTTCCGAATTAAGCCTATTATTATAATTATCATCATGGAATAAGGGAATAAGACCGTCAATGATTGACTAAGGGCTTGAACATGCAAATAGGCAAGTCGATATTATCTACACTGACTTTTCCAAAGCCTTTGATCGCCTGGATCACTGTACTCTATTAGACAAATTGAGTAAGTTTGGACTGTCATTGATGCAGTTAGAATTTTTCTCTTCATATCTAGAGAATAGGCGTCAGTATGTGGAATACCGTGGTTACAAGTCGTTTGACGTCCTAGCCACCTCCGGTGTACCCCAGGGTTCTGTACTGGGCCCGCTTATGTTTGTTGTTTTTATAAATGATATTGCAGATAATCTTAATGTAGAGAGTCACTTATATGCCGATGATTTAAAAATATATTGTGTCATAGAAAACGAACAAGATTGTGAAAATCTTCAGAATAACCTAAACATGGTAAATGACTGGTGCCTATCTAATAACTTGCCTCTCAACATATCTAAATGTAACTCATTCACCTTCTCTAAAATGCGTAACCCTATCAACTACGGTTATCATATAAACGATCAAATCTTGCAGAGACCGGATACAGTAAAGGATCTTGGAGGTATATTTGATAAGTGTTTAAGTTTTAAGGAACATATTAATTTCACTATCGCATCGGCACTAAAAAGTTTAGGTTTTATAATTAGAAATTGCAAAGGGTTTAATAATACTGATATTATGAAACTGCTGTACTATTCATTCGTACGTTCAAAATTGGAATACTGCTCGTTGATATGGTCCCCAGGATATGCCATTTATATAAATAATGTTGAGAATATTCAGCGCCGTTTTGTTAAATATTTGTGCTTTATTGAAGATAATATTTATCCAATAATTGGATATCCGCAAAATGTGATGTTGGAAAGATTTCACATGTCAAATTTTGAAAATAGAAGAATAGCACATTCATTAATCTTTCTTTACAAAATTATGCATAACATGTTCGATTGCCCTCTCATTTTGGAGCAACTACATTTTCATGTACCTCGTATGACAAGTCGAAACTGTGAAACATTTTATCTTCCTACACCTCGAACTAATTTATTAAAATTCTCTCCTTTGTATTTTATGTGTAGAAATTATAATTTACTGCAAGATCAGCTTGATATATTCAACTGTAGCATTCGTTCAATTAAACAACTTGACTTATAATTTATAACTTTCGCTATACACTATTCTACTGTAGTTCTATTTTAATGTGTTTTTTTATTTTACTTTATTTTATTGTTATTAATATTCTTTTTGTTTTTATTATTATTATTGTTGTTGTTGTTATTGTTTTTATTATTGTTATTTTTTATTATTGTAATGCATGTTGTTATTTTGCAATGCCTGTTTATTATAATGTTCACATTTTTCATTGTAATGTTCCCACCCTGTAAATGGTTACCTGTTGGGTGGTAGTATCCAAATAAATAAATAAATAAATAAATAAACATAAATAGACGGGGATTAGATACGCAAAGACAGCTAGCAGTTATGTATAACACGATATAGATAGACATTCACACAATTTTTTTTAAAAATAAAAATAAATTAGGTTTCCTCTTCTTGGTAAAAGTTTAAAATATAGAGTGGAATGAAAAAATAATAACGCTGAAAAATTTTTTTGCTAATTATTATTTACTACTTTTACAAAACTTGCCATAGATAGGTACAACATATATCTTTTAAAACAATTATTTTCCTGGTTATTTGCCAAAATGCTGAAACTTGGATACAAAAAATATAATATGCACATTATCTTCAGTGTGACTGACTCAATAATGCTATTTTTAATTCCAACTATTCTGTTTAGTAAAACCAAAAATAAATAAAACAAAAGTTAAACAATCACTTTAAAAACTTTAAAACATCTGCCGACACGTGTTTCTGCTTTTAACTTCGTCTGGACAGCTCATTTAAAGGAGGCAAAGTAACTAAATACTAGTAAACCCCAATGTAATAAACATTGATTGTTTCAGAGAAAAGGATAATTGAAATTATATATGTGAACTAATTTTGCGCTTTATTTTCATACACATTTACTTGAAGTAGTATTTAATTGTTATATTGTAAGGAATTTAAAGGGTAATATAAGATGTCCAATGACAGTTGAAATTATAGGTGCATTGATATTCATTACTACGAATACTGTATCGTCTGATTTAATCAAGATAGCCATGCATTGCTTAAATATTTCTCATTTTCCACTTAGTTAATTATGAATTTAATTTCCCCGTGTATAGATAAATATAGGTGAAAGGAACATTTATTTTTACGACACATTGAGTTTTAACAAAAAATAAACTAGTTATTGTGATAAAAGTGTACGGCGCCCATGACCTTTTTTATTGTATATTTTACGCCAACATCTGTGCGGCTTAAGCAACAAAGAAGAAAACTTTCAATATTCAAATTGGAGAGATTAAAAGAAACCCAGTGTAGCGAAGACTACAGAGAATACATAAGAAACCCCTAGTATAATGTAATTCGCATTAAGTTAAGATTTACGTAGTTTTTGTTGCAGTCGAACAAGAAACAAAGACATTTGCATAATTTTCCTTTGTAACCGTAAACTCACTTGATATCATCTAAACTAAACCTTGGATATAAAGGATAATTATGAAAATTAACAATGTTAATATTTACATGCAAGGTTGCAACAAATTTTGCACTTGCAGTTTAGATTTTCTTCTGCATGCAGAGTCTGGAACTTTAGTGCTCATCATATTACCGAGAAAATTGAATGAGAAGTATTATAAAGTTCATATGTGCATCCTTCTTAAAGGCTTGTCGTACGTGATGAACTAAGAAATTTACTTTTAGTTATGCAGCGAGTGGAAAAGTAACGGTTTTGAATCGACATTTCAGGAGGCATTTGCCACGTGTCCTCTTCTGAGTATTCCTATCAACGTAAAATTATAATATTCTCCAAGTAGATCATCTGTTAACTTCACTGACGTGAAGCAGTTGTCCATCGTGATGTTGCACGAAGTACATTGTGAAAGTTGTATTAATGTCTTCACAAAATAATCTTTCTAAAGGTAAACCTCGGTTCTAGTTCTTTTGCCACATACAGTGGCAAATATTGAAATCATTATTCACTGTAGTGAATAATGAATATCATTATCCTTGAGGATGGATACTAAATAGACTGTAACAAATTAAACGGACTCTTAAGCAACGAAAATTGGATAAACATACTAAATAATAATGTCGAAGATGCAACAAATAATTTCGTTGATATATATATATATATATATATATATATATATATATATATATATATATATATATATATATATATATATATATATATATATATATATATATATATATATATATATATATATATATATATATATATATATATATATATATATATATATATATATATATATATATATATATATATATATATATATATATATATATATATATATATATAAACATTATTTAGAATTAAGCACTATCACAAAAATAGGTACAAATAAATGCACAAAAATAAAGCCCCGGATTACGTTTGGAATTTTAAAATCAATAAAAACCAGAGATACTTTAAAAAAACAATCCACTTTGCAACCTGACAATAACCATTTAAAAAATTATTATAAAAAAATATAGAAATTATGTAACAAAATTAATTAAAGTAACAAAAGATAATTATTATGAACATGAAATTAACCAAGCACAGATTAACTATAAAAAAATTTGGAATTTACTATCTGAAGCAACAAATGATGTAAAACAAAATATTAATAAATACATATTAACTTAAAATGATAAAGAAATAATAGAACACGAAAGAGTAATTGCGAATATATTCAATAACCACTTTATAAATATAGGAGTAGATATGCAAAACCAAATAAAGCAAAATATACATGGTGACATCAAACAAAATGACAATGCGATAAGAGTAAACAGTATAACAGAAATAATTATTTGAAATTATTTTCGAAAAAATTGCATAATTTGTTTTCGTTCCAACTTCTTTGGAAATAATTAAAAACTAAGGATACTCTATAAGCACATAACGACTGTAATTCATTTTTAAGTCATAACAGCTTGGTTTACTTTCGTCTAATGATTTATCTGTTTTAGATATTAAATACGAAATAGAATTTTGTTTCGACACAAGTGGTAGAACACAGCTGAGGTAGAACGCAGAGGGACATACGCTGGGGGGATGGTAGCCGAGTGGTTAAAGCACTCACAGCTATTTACTCGGTACCGAAAGTCGATGGTTCGATTCCATCCTGGAGCAAGTAGGAAATTTGGTTTGTAATTTGTTTCAAACTAAGATGGGGAAAAGGAATTATCGATGTCCTTGTGGTTCAGACTCCACAATAAACTGTAGGGCCCCGTCCCTCTTTACCGAACACAGAATCTTAGGATTTTCAGAGGATTACTTCGTTGACTTGTGAGACGTATAATAAAACATTCACAAATTTCATATATTATTGATTAAAGAGGTACATGTCACCAGCTATTGTTTCCAGTATCTCTTAAAGTGGGTTGGAACCTTTGATGTGAAGATAAATTCACGTAGTTTTCCACGAAACACCAAACCGTCATATACTGCACTCGACGCGCATTTCGCCAACCAAGTTGGCATCATCTGGAGATGACTAAAACTAGCCTTATACTAACAATATATCCTATTTATACTTAAAATATCCTATACTATGGCTATGCTATATTATACTATGATATACCTAAACCTATATAGCGTATCCTATTTATATCTAAACTATGGATAGTGACAGAGGGCCAATCCCAAATAGCCCGCTATGGTTCACCTGATCGTGACAATAGTTTAGGTATGAATAGGATACATTGTTAGCATAAGGTTAGTTTTATCATCTCCAGATGATGCCAACTTGGTTGGCGAAACGCGTTGAGTGCAGTGTATGGTGTTTTGGTGTTTCACGGGCAACTACGTCAGTTTTTTTCAGTGTCTCTGCTTTTATTAATGTTGGTTACACTGTATCTATATTATACTTCAACGAGCAAACCTGGATAATACAAATTCCAACGTAATATAAAAAACTATTCGAGCAAATTATAACTAAAATGTTGAAACTATAAAACTTCGTTTAGTAGGCGACATTTTCCCCATTCTCGCAGTTTGAATAGTCGCCGCAGAACACACACGAAAAAGCTGTCATAACCATACCGCAATAAATTAAATTTATGGAGACTTGAATTGTTTTGTCTGCTATAAAGTACAAGGAATATCAGAAGCGGGGAGTTAACTTCGCCAAACTTGGTAAGAAAATAAAGTAAAAATACATTGTCAAGTAAGGTTTTATCTATATAATTTTGTATAGCTGAGAATGATGTATTGTGAAAACTTTTAATAGATACAAATATATACAAGTCAACAAGTCTTTTGGGAACAATTTTTCTGAAACTCACTGAAAACCTTTGCATTTTTCCGAATAAATGAATATAAAAGACAAATGAATAAATATTAAATAAAAATACTGTTAAAATATAAAAATTATTGATAATGTAACTAAAAAAATAGTAGAGCCGTGTTTTCCCTTTTTTTTATTAATAAAGCCACACTCAAAAAAAAAGCCGTCATTCGCGATATAAATTGTATGGGCGATATATAGGGTGGGCCAGATTTTAATCGGGAAACTTAAAGATTCGATAGAACACACCAAAATTTGTCATATAAACTTATAGCTAAAAATGCTTAGTTTTCGAGATAAAAGTTTTAATTTATTTTAAATTTTTTTCTCATATTTCTCTTGAAATAATAGTTTTCATCCTTCCATTCTAACTAGTGACGGTATGGGGGTGTCGAACATATTCTTCTCAAAAAAAAGAGACGCCACTGGCCTAAGCTATATTTTCTGTCTTTTTCGACATTTAATATCATTAGTGCACAAAAACGTTTTCTTATAATTTTTTGATAGGATGCAATGCCTTTGAGTTGAACTAATTTCAAAATCATTCATCCCTTATCAATTAGCAATTGAGAATCGTTAAAAAAATTACATGGTTTTGCATTTTTCCATTAACACAATTTCGAATGGAAAGATGGAAAATATGATTCGAGATATACGCAACTTACGCCTTCTGAATTTCATAACGTCTCAATTATTTCCGGAGAAATGCGCCCTCTATCTCGAAAACAAGTATTTTTAAGCTATATGTTTATATGACAAATCTATATTATTTTAGCGTGCTCTATTGATTCTCTAAGTTCCCCGATTAAAATCTGGTCCACCCTGTATACAGAAATATGATGCTGCATATTGGTTTTTACATAATTTGCGTATAAAAAATGCCACCTTTTGCACTGAAATAAAATACTGTAAATTCTTTATTATAATTAGTTATCGGGAGGTAGCGATAAATTTCAGAGACGTCTTACGTATATATTTTACATTATATTAAACACCTAATGAAATATTCCAATACGATATGAAATGATAAAATAGGTAATCTTATGTACTTAATCTGTTTTCCAGGCCCGGCGGAAGAAAAAATGTATACCGGGCAAGTATCTATTCTGGCGCCCCCCAGCGGCGGATTTAGAATAAATTGACAGGGGGGTACAACTAAGAAAAATACGCCGCTGGCGAAAATTTAGTATTTTTCAAGGTCAAATGCTCTAAAAGTTAAAAATTTGAGTTGTAAAAACATTTTCTCCGAAAAATAAGTTTCGTCGAAAAAATTTATCATTTTTTAACATAGCTAAAACAAGTAAAATTAGATTTTTCGATCCAACACGACGGTCAAATGTTTACATCCACTCCCAGCCCACTCCCCATATCCTAACCTTAACCACCGACGGACTCAGTATCGCTTGCAGCTTCTACCTTCCACCTGATAAAAAAGTCGTAAATTATACGTATAACGTATAAGTAGTGCATTATGGGATCATGATATTTAGACGGCGCTGCGGCTTGGTGCTTCTCTTGGCGGCAATGGATCATTTACAATTTACAAAGACATTTGATACCTGAGCATTTTAATTCCCAGCTCCAGTATCAAAATTAATAATTATTTGTCACATTTTAACTTCGTTTATGGCGAATAGCATCAAGTAGATGCCCGGGTCGTCCGGCGCTTCCACCGAGTCTGCCGTTTTCGCTATATAAATGTAAAAAACAGCGGCTTACAGTTATAAAAAATAAGTACTTGCTGACCGTTACACCTTGAAGAGGATGCTCGTAAATAGTGAGTGTCCAATAGCAATGCGAATGCATAGATAGATACAGGCCGATTCGCCTTGGTTGGTTGTCACGTTTACGACCACTACCCAATGTTGAATACACACTAAATTCGTGGTATTTATAAAAAAACTATGTGAATAACAATAATACGTAAATAGAACGAAATTAAAGACAACGGAACAGAGGGCAAAGTGAACTTGTGGATTAGTGATATCCCGGAGTTGCAATTTAATGACACAGAATTATATTGCACAAGCTGTGAAAAAGTGCTGTCATGCAACCTCAAATAAAGCTTGTTTTTTTGCTTTATGATAGCTTTGGGTGAAGCAAACGAGAGACATTTTCTCAGTCATAAAAAATGGTAATATTACAGATAATTCATTATTTAGACAACATTTGCAAAGGTGTATTAGTTTACAGTATAGCAATGCTTAGATACCATCGGTAACAACACTAAGAAAAAATATATTTATCACAGAATATGACAACATTAAACAAAAATGTACTCTGAACTGAGTGAAAAATACGTCTGGATTAGCGTGGATGAAACTACCGATGCTTGCGGCTGGAACGTGGCAAATATTTTAGTGGGTGCACTAATACTAGTAATATACTTTTACTCTTGTGATCGCTAGTTAAAAATATGTACATGTGTCTTAGTGTTACATTCACCAATACTTTCAGCACTCTTCGTATTAACTCTGGATGTTACCGAACTTGCCAAAATAACCACAAGGTAAGATATTTTGTGATATATATGCATGAACATATTAACGTGGTGACACATCATCTAGCATCAATCCTGGAACTGTCGTTATTTGTCGCTGGATCTCTAATTATAACATACTACAAAATTGTAATTCATTTCTAAAATTAGTCTGAACTGGTTACACACTTACGTATTAATTATTTCATCAAACGCCTGTACTATTTGTACTACGGAATTATTAAATGCGTGCATAATTTGAATCTTACATGTTATGCAACCCAAAAATTACTTAATTCGAAGCCCGTCCTCATATTAAGTATTTTTACATCATCAGTGATCAACAAAATCTTATTGAAATCATATTTATATACATTGAAAAATCAATTTTGATTGTTGTCTGCTTGCGCTTGTTGTAAATTACAACTCCATATAAAAAATATGGTTGTTGTCCAGAGAAAACAAATATTAATAAACATCTATAGTTTTTCTCATAAAAGTCTAATTTATCGTCTCATTTCAGTCGTTTTTAGATTTATCTAGAATAACATAGTTTGTGGAAGAAAATATAAAAACTTTATTATAATCAAATGCTGTAGAGACGGCGCCTTATATTTTCCCATATAACTTTCTGTCGCAAAATAAATTGATAGCCGCAAGTCGAAATAAAGAACAGTCACGGAATTAAGGATATGAGCTTTCCTAGAGCAAAAACTAGCGAAGCAAAGATAACATTGTCGAAGGTGTAATTTTTTTAAAAGGACCATGTTCAACTTATTAGATGTAATATAACAAATCTTGTAGCTAGTACGGATAAATCATTCAAATAGAGGTCGCTAGAAACATCAGCAGCAAATGTCGTTAGACGCATCAATATCCTAAATGAGACACTTTATAATAGAATCTCCTCCACTGACATATAAATTAGGAGAATAAATGACTATCTAACACTTTTTTTGTGTGCGAAATTGATCCATTAAACTGTGTTACAACCGAAATATATTTAATACTTTTTGTCTATGCTATATTTATATAAAGCTTTTGTTGATTATTAAGTAACTGGTCGTAAAAACGACGAAAAATATAGAATTAAAACGACGTGATTTATTTATGTCATTATATAATTAAGACAAAAATGCAACGCACCGGAAATACAACGCTTTGCATAAATATTCCAATAGGTCGAGGGGATATTTTACATTCTGTGACATCGTCGAACACGTAAAAAAATACGCCATCAAAAATTGAAAACGCCAGTAGACCTAAAAGCTCTTTTACATCTGTAGGTACTTACCCTGAGTTTTGTGGTATTCAATTTTGAACAGGCACGTGCATTTTCAACGCATTGCTTTTAAATTTTACACTCTATTTGAGAGTGTAGGTTATGAATTTTTTGTATTGGTTATATATAGAAATAAAAGGCGGTACTGTTATTACATTTTATTAGATTCTTAGTTTAATGTAAATATAACCAAGCAGTACAATATATTAATCTCTTAGGCATGACCATCTAGCGGGTTTATCTCTGCTCATAAGGATGAGCAGGATATACAAGAATTATTCATTCAGCTTTAAAAACCGGAATGAACACCAATAAGTGTGAATCGGCTTTAAGAAAGATTTCTCTGAAGAGTCAGATCAAACAAAAAAACAGAGTATCCTACTGCTTCTGAAATTAGGCAGTGTCGAGGAATTTGTTCTTGCCATTTAAGCAAACCTTGACAAAGCACTGCAACGAAATCTTGAAGAGGATGTCAGAACTCTGGGACATGCCCATCATTTAAAAAAGCCGGCACTCATAATACGGAGATGCCAGTAATACTTTTTCCAGATGAAACTTTAGTATCGTGTCGTAGCATTTCTATAAAAAATATTTTAGTAATGTGACTTTACGATACACGTCTTATGAAGCAGAGCAGCAAATGAATGAAAGACAACCGGATGCAATAAACTGAACAGGCGAAAATTAGCCGCAATGAAAACAGAATATTATGGCAATTGGACGCATGAAAAAAGAAAATAAATGTTACTAATAGAGTGTGTATTCAAAAAGGATAAATTTGCATAACAGTTTATCAAGTTTCTTCGAAAGAAACAATAACACAAACACAGAAGAAAAAAATGGAAATGAATGCAACTGAAAATTATGAGGCATTCCGCGTATGTATTCTAACATTGGTCTATTGGCGTAATCAGCAACAACTAATCTTAATTTTTGCGCAGTGTCTCTGTACACTTTCTTATAAAGTTATTGATATCCAGCAATAAACTACTCCATTTTCAGTCTATTCAAACTATCTTTTGTCTTCAGTACATTAATAAACCTCCACGTGGATGGATGTACAGTGTTCAGAATCGAAGAAAAACTGTCATATCCTTCGATGGCATTATTTGTCCAAGATATATCATCCTAGACCAATTTTAATACATTCCACAAATCAACTGGGAATAGTGGCGATTTTCGGCGTCGTCGTCTGTCAATACGATTAATCCAAGTAGTGTCTTCACATAATTTAGTAAGAGTAGTAAGCATTTTATTTTTTTACTGAAAAATCTCTATCGAAAAGCTGTTCAAAGGCATCAGTTACATAATTATGTGCAATGAAAGCTGCAGTTGGCAACAGTCGTAATTATAAAGCAAATTTAGTTGACAAAAGATCGTGTCTGAGAAATTAATTGTTATACCATCCACATTTCGAAATTAACAATTTTCGTTATTGGTAATTAAATTTGTATACGACTCCATATACACTAGTGAAATTGAAAAAACATTCATGTATTTTTGAATGCGAAAATTCTTGCATGAAAGCATTTATTCGAAATCTACCATGATTGAAATTTGTCGAAGGCCTAGTTTTATTGACTTCGATCCTACAAGGAGCCTACTGTAGGTAGCTCACAATTTGTCAGGAAGAAGAGCATTTACAGTTAGTGTACCATTATTATACTGTACTCGGTGTATGGTATATAACTGGCTAAAGAGTTTTGGCGAAGGAGCGATCGTATAGGCATACCAGTGATTAGTAGTCCATGAAATCTAAATTTCTTCTGGTTGAAAATGAAAGAAATCTATCGTTACCACCGTCAATTAGTGGAAAAAGTTCACAATTCATTTTAATATATTCCACAGGAAGATAAGTTCCGTCTAGTTTCTGAGATTTGCAGGGACATTTTCCGCTACTTTCCTTACACGCTGAATTGTTTTCTTTAAAAACACTAACAGCATGCAGCTGAGCTAAAACTTCCGATGGTAAATCTGAAGATACGTTGGCCAGTATAGGCTGAGTATAGGCTCGATCTGCTTCACCATTTCTTTCATGTTTGCAATAGCTATTTTGGCTTGAATCCTGGTGGCATCAGCAACAAGTAGTACTACGAACTACTTCATCTTGTACTGTATGCACCCTTGCTAATCAGCGTATAATAACAATGGATTGCCTCTTTGCCCCTTTCACTTGTCACAAAGTGCAGAACTATGTTAACACTTCAAAAATATGTGATACTTTGAACATTGCCGTTTAAGAATGAGAGCGGCAACATGCGTCCGATGTCATAGGTCATATGCGTCCAACTGTCTTATTTTTGAACATTCAATTTGCTGTGGTCAACAGGCGCTATATGGTGATTTTAGTATTAGTGAACTAATTAAGATTTTATTGTTTATTTCTTAGTAACTATTAAGCAAATTGTTCAAACTAGATTTAGGTATTTTGGTAGTTGGTTATAATAATATATGTATATTTTTTAATTGCACATAAATAAATACTATTTTGCTTAAATATAACAATAATTCATTTATAAACAACTAGAAGAATATTTTTAGCTATAAAATGATTATTTTTACTTTGTTGTTGTGATTAGCTATTCCTGATTTCTACTGTATTTGTTCGAAATTATTTGAGTGTTTTCCAATTTATCTTTGTCCATTAAGTATATTATTTTGTTTTATAAATAACTTACTTTACTAAAGTGGCTAAATGCTGCACACTGTGATCAAAATAATATAAAAAGAACGTTAATAATGAAAACATTGTAAACTGGAATATCATTTTGTTTAGAATATAATCCTTCAAAAACTTACCCGCCACTGGTGCTATAAAAAAGCATATGTAACATTCCCTTAAACAGTGACTGTGTTGGACACAAACAAAGTATGTATTCAGATATAGTAAATTATATATTTAGAGTTCTTTGACAAAAGGAGTAGACATTTCCTGATTTTCTTGTATTTAAATTCTATTTAGTCATGGCCACTTGAAAAAAATTCAGAGAATTGTCTCGCTCGTATACGGTTAATAAAAGACACAATAACACGTTTAATTAAAAATGCCATCAGAGGTTATTCTGTTTGGATTATCTCTTGGGATGTGTTCAAACCATGTATAAATTCACATCATACATAACAAGAATTTTATTCAGATCTAACGACCACTCACTTTTCATTGTCTATATGAAAAAATGCAAATATCGGCCGAGTTATGTCCCTATTTGTTCATGAGTACAATTTTCACTTTGTGAAGTGGCGATATTTCAAACGTCAGCAGAATTAAAACAATGCAACGTTGTGCTTTTGACAGGCGCCTCTTTTTACTGCGGGTCATGCAGAAGCGGAAAATTTTAGACCAGGTCTTATCTTAACTTTGACGTAAAAAGATATTACATTAAGGGAGATATTATGCTATGAAAAACTTACAGCATTTAAATTTTTTCTTTTTAGTTTATGAAGTCTGTTTATTTAACAGATTATCCAACTAGCGTTTCAGTAAATTAAAACTGATTTAAAATTGTTGTTATTGTCGTTTAGCGGTTTACTTTCGACCTAACAGCTTTTAAATTGCTATCTAGACACATTTTGAAATTTGGATTGATATGATGTTCTTTAAGGGTGTGTACTCCCGCGTAGCTGATTGGTTCCTAGTTGTTTAACGTTTCGACAGTCACATCTGCTATCTTCAGGTTCCCGTTAATAGTCGCTTACTCGTGAAACTATATAATTATATATTATTTTTTCTCGAAACAACGTATTTTTGACACCTCTGTCAATTATGGCCATTTCTAGAATTAGACATTCTTTGCAGATTTTGAAAGCCCATTTCATTGGCCTTTGAACTATAGAATTAGATTAGATTAGATTAGATAGAAAATTAAAACAAAGCTTAAAATATCAGCAAAATCAAATTCAAATTAATTTATTTTGTTTAAAAAAAATTACAAATTGTATAAAAATATTCAGTATTGGTAAATAAAGATAAAAACTAACAGCTTAATAGAAGTAAAAAACTCGTACACAGAATAAAAATATGTATCTACTAAAAATTTTTCTTCAAACACAAAATTGAAATCAATAAAAAAATTATTATTTTGTAAGACCTCCACGAACCCGTATAACTTCGTAATTCCTTCTAGGCATACCAATAAATCCCTAGGGAATAGATTCCCATTTATTATAACAGGATTTACCAATTAATTTACATTCAAAAAGTCGTCCTCTCTCTTTTAGTCCCAGTTTCATTCTACTCCAGACACATTCAAGTAGATTCATGTCTGGAGACAAAGCTGGCCAATTCATTTGTTCAAATTGTGGTCGCTCAAAACTTCGTTGTCGACTCTGGTATGATGGGTTCGAGTATTGTCATCGAGTAATACAAAGTCTTCAATGAAATTTTGTGCATAAGGCACCACAATATTTCTTACACACCTATCTCTGTACCGTTTAGCATTCATACTGTTACCTGTCAATATTACCAACTTTGTTCTTCCATTGAACATTGTTCCACCCCACACAGGCACACTTCTACCTCCGAGCTATACCCTCGCTTCCATATTTTCTTTCAAAGACCTTTCATCCGTACCTCTCCACAGTAAAATCCTTTCATCTAATCTATATAAATTGAACCTTCTTTCATCGGTAAACAAGCATCCACTCTGCTATTCCCCAATTAGAATGTTGTTTTTCCCATTCTCTTGCAACTCTATGTTGATCCTTCAATAAACAACAGACTTCTAGTTTTCTGGCACGTAAATTATTCTAGTGTAATATGTTTCTCATAGTTTCTTCAATTTTCAGTAACATGTATACCAATAGCATCCTTCAAAATATCAGTCAACTTTACAGATTTGGCACGTCTCCTAGCTATCATCGAAAGAAAGTTGTCCTAAAAATAATTTCTCTATTAGAGAACCTCGCTCTATTAGTATTCTCACTGTTATTGTCCATTATTCATTATTCATTCGAGGCATTTTTACTTTCCGTTTGTGGAAAAAGGTTGTAGGGACTCTTAAATTCAATGCAATCGAAAGAAAATGACACAACGCCAGCTAGCGTTATTTATCAAATGCTATACCAATCATCAGTTGTTTTCTAAACTCCTGAAGTAGGTTGGAACCTTTGATGTGAAGATAACAATGACTTAATTTTCCACGAAACATCAAAACACCATATACTGCACTCGAAACACGTTTCGCCAATCAAGTTGGCATCATCTGAAGATGATTAAAACAGCTTTAATCGTGTTTTGGTGTTTCGTGGAAAACTGCATCACGCCAGTTTCTAATCTGATTTGATTTGCCAAACCTTATTTTGGAAAATAATAAATATGTGCGTTAGATACTGAGTTTCATTCAGAATGCAATTAGTTTTTTTAAGAATGATGGAAATATTGCATATACATCTAGGTAAACAAATTACATTTTTGAGTTCAGAATGTTGTGACAGATTTCAGCAAATATTATGCTGCAAGATGTGATAGATATTATCTGATATATTCATTTAACAAATATAAGTGTTGTCAATTAATATTATCAATAGAGGAAAACAAGTAACATATAAATTTAACGCTTTACTTTATATTTACCAGATTCTTCTCAATTAAAAACGGTAAAAAAAATTTGTTTACTCTATTGAAATAGCATACGATATATCTGAAGCAATATAAAATGACATATTATATGTAAATATAAATAACTTGTCCATTGTAAATAAATTACCAGATTGCAAACATATAGTAATTAGTGTAATACAAGTGAGGAAAGCCCTATTTTGCCCTACGAGTATGAAGTTTGTAGCCTGAGCTGATCCTGGATAAAGAAAAAATGCCTAGAAAATCATTAACCAGTCTACCTAATCTACTATTAATCAATTTCTAAAATATTGCAATTATGCCCAAGAGAGTCTATCATCAAATAGGTTTTTCCAACTTAATTTTGACATAATTTTATTGAAAATATAGAATGGAAAAGTTTGAACCATTTCAAATTTGTGGGTAAACATAAAAATGTCTTATTTCTTCCATACCTAATTAAAAAAAAACATAGTAGTTAACGTGTTTTTCTTCGGTACATTATCTTGACAATACCACTATCACTAATGTACTAGAATAATATTATGTGACCGACAATTGGCGATTTTTAAATGATTAATACGATAATTTGAAACGTGTTCCGAAATTAGGAAAATAAATGATGCCAAGATAAAAATAAATGCTCTGGATATTATACTGATATAAATTACAAAATTTTCTGAAATTTTTAAGACAAAGGTAAACATACATTTTACATGAATAGTTGCTAATCGTGTACTGGTTAGAGAATATTTTTCCAGTTTTAAATCCGGTGTCCTGGGAACTTTCGCTTCAAAACATCCCTAGGTAGTATTATACAACATTTCAACATAACGATATTAATTAATTATGACCGTCGGGTCACCATCATGAGTGATGCAACACACATTATACTTTAGGCGCGGATTTTTTAAGCAGACATCAGGGACGACTTTACTCATATAATATTTTTATATAATAAAAGACTTAAATGCGACATGATGATATATGAGAACAAAACATGAAGGCATGTGAGAAACATCATATGAAATGAAACAAATAAGTAAATTTCAAATTCTCTATCATTCGCGAAATATAAACTATTTCATAATGTACGTGTTATGTCTCCATCTTGACGACGTTATACTCCCAATTAGTGCTGGCAAAAACCAGAAAAAAGTGAAGTCGGTTAATCGGTTTCCTCAAAAATCGGTTTCGGATTGTAACAGCCATTCGGGCTCTAATTGTTTTTATCCAGATATAACGGAAAAATTGTACAGTGCCGAAAACAAAAATAGTTTTTTATAGTGGGCTTTCTCTGTTGAGCCCTCTAGATTAAATTTTTGGGAGAGATAGGTCCAGTGGCTAGCGTGTTCTGCGGGGGTCGTGGCTCGTTTAATGGTGGTAAAGGAATTGTTGGGTAATAATAATAATACGCAATCAATGGAATTGTAATTTCCACGGTTTATTAGAGAAGTTTGAAGTTTAAGATAAATATAATTAAAAATATGTACAGTATGACAATTTGAACGGTTTATAATCAAACGTACGATATAAAAAATAATCTTTTAAATCCAGTGCACGAGTACGTGATCACGCCTGGCGACGCCGTATTTTTACCAATATGGTATAAAATCTACCCAAAATTAAAGTATATATTTAAAGTTCGCTGAAAAATTCGATACACGTATTTGTGAGAACAATCTTAGTATAAAAAAGGGGAGACTGTTCATGCAAATAACATATAAAACACAAAAACAATGGTATTAAATAATTTCCACAAAAAAAACAGCCGTAACATTCAGGGAGAAGTTGCGTATGTATATATACTGATCAAAAACCTGGAATTTTTACGATCCTCTGTTTGAATCATACGATACAAAAAACCCCATATTGATAGATAACAAGATAACCCAATAATACTAATATATCTAATAATAATGTCAAACAATCTACGCAAGATTATTTGATGACAAAAGGGAATAAAAGAAATTCCAGAACTAAAAATAACAAAAAAAAAACTTTACGATTAAGTTGGATACAAAAGAAGTTTGTAACAGCGTGGTTCACGTTAAAATAAATTGATATGTTTATCGGGTATCTTATATAAATTAATTATTTAGAAAAAAACCTGGAAAAATAGGCTATTGTTCTCCGCCTCGCGGATGGTCTACCTTCTCCTGCGGTGTTCCAATGTGTCTCGGTCGTCTCCAAACAATGAGTCCAACCACTTCGCTGCTGCACCTCATATACATAGACGTCCACTCCAAGGCGATATTTGGAGTGAAAAAAAAGCCCTGCAATGAGGTAAATAGTCTTAGACAACGCCCATTCCAAAAGAAAATTTAGAGAGTAATTTTTGACTAAAATACTATACGTATAAGGAAAAATAGAGGAAAAAGGGACTTACTTGAAGTTATGAATCGGCCTGAAGTAGCCTTCTTGTCCTGAGGAATAGTCGATAGACCTATTCGGCACAACAAATCACAACAAATCACATAAATATCACTTGAAATTCAGTATCCCAATTTCACCATAAATCCCTAAACTGGGTGAGTAAAAAATACAATCTCGGTGGAAGGTCTATTTATTTCCACAATCGATCGAAATGTACCTAGCTATTCTAATCCAATCAAAAGAAAAAAACATGCCAAAAAAAACCGAATCGTTCACAAGAAAGTTATCAGCGGCATTCCAATAAGTACTGCTCCAGGCAACTGCGAATTCAGATAACCAGTAATACTTCCCTTTGTAATTGTCGATAGCCTATATTAGTTTATACCAGACTCCGCGGTTGTTATTCCTTAGTCAATCTTTACGATGAGTTGAAGTTACATGGCCGTGAAAACGACTGTAACAGGATAAAACCGTGTATCTAAATATAGATCAAAATCGGTTTTCGGTTATACAAAAACCGGTTAATCGATTACCCGAAAATCAGTAAGTTTAAAAAATATATATATTAAGTAAACTTCTGCGTCAAAAGGATTATTCTATGAAAACATATAAACAGAAAACTGTCGTGTTTAAAATTGCTAAAAAGGAAATAGAAGAAATTTTGAAAACGGAATCAGAACATTCCTCTACCTCCCCGATCTCTAATTCTATATAATTATTGCATAATAAGATACGAGACGTTGAAGTTTAAAATTAAAACTGCAAAGAAAAGAATGCAAAGGATTGTTTTTCCTGATTTTATTTAGAGCACGCGCACGGCGCACGCCATGCATGAATCATGTCATAACGAAAGTCTTCTTAGTGTTGTGGTTGTGTACTGTCTCGTCGGAAAAAGAAGACCCGCGAAAAGAATATGATCTTTGTATTCCATTCACAAGCGTAAATAAACTAAACGACTTAGTGCATGGAAATATTTGCGATCGTTTGCATCAACACCTACTCATTGGGAGAGATATTATATTCCTATTATATGGTTTGACAGAAAACTGGCGACTTATCAGTTATCGGCAATAGTTTCCCTTGCCGCGTCGGCCTTCTTTCGCCGACTGGACAGTATTATTATGTTTAGTTAATATTCGCAAACAACGACAAAAATGACAAAATACAAAATATATCAGTTTTTATGTAAATTCTAAATTAAACAGGCGTCGGTGGTCACCTGCCTGTCTGTAGTTTAAGCTTTCAACAACATTTGAAAGAAAAGAAACGCATATTAATTGATTATCCGAATAGTCGGTTATTTGAAAAACCGGTTATTTGAATAACCAGTTATCCGGTTAACCGGTTATTCGAACATTCGATTATCCAAATAACCTGTTATTCGAATAACCGATTATCCGATTAACTGGTCATTAAAAAAACTTGTTAACGAGGAACCGATTAACCGAGTCACCGGTTCACCGAGTAACCGGTTTAAATCTCGAATAACCCAAAATTGATTAACCGGTTATCCAGAAAACCGGTTTCGGTTGTACTAAAAGTTTCCGTTCAACTTCTCTTAGCATACCATTCCTCTTCAACCTATTTTAACACGTTGAGCAATCTGGCTTGAATCAGCTTTCCGTTAACACTAAAATTATCAAGGTATAGCGAATTTCATTCTACAATCGAATCGCGGTGATTTACAATCAATTTTAGAATCCCATTAGCAATTCGATAATTAACAGGTAGAAGCGGATATACGCGTATAGTTTAAATATTTGTAGATGACAGGAATTTAAATCCCGAACTGTTGTAAACAATTGTTTAACGAATAATTAATTAAAATGGCCGTTAAAGCCGATTTTTAATTTTTTCAGTAAAATATTATTTAAATAAAATAAATAATTTATATTAATTTTTAAATTATTGTACATTTAAATTGCCAGTCTCTATTGAAAATACCGCTAGGCTGAAACACAAACGGAAATAAGCTCCTTTCTGTACGCTTCAAAAGCTGTTTGGCTCCTTTAGTTGTGGACCATGCATATTTTTAAAAAATAAAATTCTTCCAAAAGTATATAAATTTACTCACCATGAGCTCGAGAAGACAGAGTAGAATTCCGATATTCAACAGAACACCACTTGGACTGTTATTTTCTGGTAATTTATATATATTTTACTCAGATTTTTTAACAGTTGAATTTTTATTTAAAATATAATTTTTACTATTTTAGGCACTTGGTAAGAATCCTGCTAGCTGTTTTCTGTATTTAATTCTGAATGTTTATTAGTTGGATTTTTATTTAAAACATAATTTTAACTTTTTACTTACTTAGTAAATATCCTGCTAGCTGTTTTCCGTATTTAAATTTGATTGTTTATTTTCAATATTAAAGGTTCAGTAACTTTTAAATTTGAATCTAATGTTTCCTGTCTATGCCACTCGTCTGTCCAGAAGCTCATCGATTACTGTAGTTAAATACTGTCATTTATAAGTTGGTGCAGTAATCGCACACTAACCTTGCACTATTCTAAAAACTGGCTGTTTTGAACCAGGCTGATGCTAACGATTTGAGTACCCTTGCAGTAGCAGTCACGCCAGGACTAACAGTGTGTCATCTCAGATAATGTGTTAAATCTTGTATTAAATTCACACGGTAGTTAAAGGCCTTATTATTCTGCCCAGGTAATGTTTAACCCTCTAGTATTCCGTTGATTTTAGTTCACTTTGGTACACCCTGTATGCGATAACTTGTGTTAATATTTCTATTAAAACCGTTTTGAACCAAAATTAAATTTATTTTGCAATTGAAGTATTTGAAATAACAATTATTTCTCTAATATTGTTTCAAACCAGTTTCTTTTCAGGGTAATCTTAGTTTGTTTATTATTCTAATGATAAATCATGTATTCTGTTTGTACTCAATCAAGTAAGAGGAGAGTAGTTTAATTTAGTTTGATTTTATAGCAAGTTGATATCATTTATTCATAGTAAATAAATATGTTTCTATTTGTTTAATAATTTACCGAATAAATTGTTAATTAATTTATTTTTAAATATTGGTATTTGCGTTTAAAATTATTTCTCTTTGGAAATATAGTTTAAAAATTATGAGAAAGCGATTCCCAGCCTTGGAATATTTTATAAACATTTGTTTAATGCATTAAGGGACATTTACAATCAATTCGGTACGGGCACATTCTGCTGGTGGATTGTAAATTGGCTTTTAAGCATATCTGGTTGAATGTATTTGTTTACAATAAAATTTTAAGTCGGCGCGACCTTGAATTGCACTTTAGGTTTGAATTGGATGCTTGCAAACAGCAAATACTCAATTCAATTGCGGCACGAGTTTCAAATTCCGCATGCGTACTACGAGACAAATTTATTGTTTATATTTAAAGTCGGTTTGTGATTTGAAATTGGAAGATTACATCTTTTAGTATTAGGAAATATTATGTTTTTAGAAGTTATGTTAAATAATTAATTATTTAATCAAACTAAATTTGCACATACGTAATATTAACAAATCTTAACAGATGGCAGCTTCTAACTCATTATAAATGACCTAGTTTTATCTCGGCACAATTTACAATCCATTAGTAAATTGTGCCTGTAGCGACTTGGTTGTAAATGTACCTTAACGCAGGGAATTTATTTAAATATGATGAGCCGAGATAAGCTGAAATAACGTTTGCCATGGACAGCAGTCGACCCGCTTGCGCGTCGCACAGATCCCCGCCATTATGTGGCAGGCGTTTGTGTATAAGTTGAATCACACGGCTTGAAAGAATCACTTGTTCTCCAGTGAGTGCGCAAGCAAGAAGTACTCAGTTCCCGACCTCTAGTGCACTCCGCAGTCAGGTAGTGGTAAGAATAATTTTGACCGTTTTACTGTTTTTAGTTGTATTTTCGCTGTTTTACCGTTTGTGCCCGAATTTACCGTTGTATTATTTTGTCCGGAAGTGCCTGTTTTCCGAATAAGTCAGAAATATTCGGAAAATTTCGTAATTCATTAATAAAGTTGGGTTATCCATTCAACGACGAGCAACGGAATTATTCGATTGTCATTTTATTTGGTATTGACCTAAAGATAGGACTTTTAATCCTCGATCTGTGGAAAGACTCCCATCTCAGTCGTAGTTAAAGAAAGTACCGGTGAAGTCTTTAATCCTCAATCTATGGAAAGGATTTCATTAGGTGCACGTGAAGTGGCACAAGTGACGTTTTTAATCCTCGATCTGTGGAAAGAATTTCACTAGGTGCTCTGGAAAGTAATGCATAAACTGTTCCATCCGATACTCGTGTTCACTATAACTAATTTATACAGAAAGTACGCTAGAAGCTGATTTGATAACCTATTGCTCTATCACTAACGAAAATTAACTTCGAGTATATCGTCAGTCACGCATATCTCTGGTTTAAAAGTTTAATGGACAGTTTACAGTTGAAAGCACGAGTTAGTAAAATTGAACTTCTGTGCTGTATAGTTAGACAAGCGTCGGGAATATTCGGTTGTTTTTTTTATTTAATATTCACGTAAAGATAGGACTGTTAATCCTCGATCTGTGTAAAGAGTCCCATCTCAGTCGTAATTGCAATAACGTACCGGTGAAATCTTTAGTCCTCGATCTGTGGAAAGGATTTCATCAGGTACACGCGAAGTATCACGAGTGAGGTTTTTAATCCTCGATCTGTGGAAAAAATCTCACAAGGTGTTCCGGGAGGTAATGCATGAACCGTTCCATCCACCACACGTAGTCAAGCAGTCCTAACAAGGGACATTATGAGCGAGTCTAAAGATATAGCATGCTCGCGATTAGACAGTCAAATATACCGTCTGTCCCTAGGCTGACCTCCTGCACTTGTATCTTGCTTGCACTCCGTAACCGCTTTTCACTGAAAATACCTGCTGCACAGACCGCCTGCTGTAATACCGCCTTAAGCATTAGTGACTAGAGTCATTAAACATTTGCTGTAAATACCAGTAGTAGTAGCTGCCATAACTGTGCTTTATTTCGAATTACCGCTTGCTTACTTCTGTAGATGCTGATAGCAAATATTTGATAGTAATACCGTAGTAGTAGTTTCCGTAAGTTGATATAACTGATCACCGCTTTTGCATTACATAACCTCTTGCTTGGTTTTCTTTGGTTGCTTATTTGTAATATAGATTAATATTTACGTTGCATTATAATATAACTGTTGAGTATATATTTATATTATTTTTATTCTTTTGTGAAGCAGTCTTAAATAAACAGGGTAAGTGACGTTGAACTTCTGCCTTTTATTTAAAGCAAAGATATAAGTAAGTAAATCTGTTTATACACCGAGAATCATTTTCGGCAGATAGGGTGAAGTTGTCCATTGCTACACAAATGACAACCACACACACAGACCGCCTGGCATTCCGTTTCCTCACTGAGTTACCCTAGCTTCTATCACACCGCTGATAGAATAAAGTGATGTTCCTACACTTTAAAACAGGAACTGGCGGTCGAGACCGTTACCGTAATAAAAGTTCAAAGCACCGCTACTGTACTAAAGGGTGCCAAAGTGACACGTCACACATACACACAGACACACACACACACAAATAAGCATTGTGTTGGTACGTACGTTACACTAGGCAATCATAAAACCATAGGAATATTTGGTAGCCTTGTATTGTTCTGAAGACTGACTGTTCTGACTCTGGCTGAGCTAACGATTTGAACCCCTTGTAGTAGCAATCACCCTAGGACTAACAATGTGTCATTCAGACTTAGTGTCGAACTAAGTCCGATTATAAACTACACTCTTAAAAGGCACAGCCGCTCAAACCCTATAAACGTGCAAATAGGGCACTCTTGAACAGACCGGCTCTAAAAATTTAATAATTTTGACTAAAATTGTCTCGTAGTTTTGCTTGATAGTAGCCTTTTCCCGCTTATCTGCGTTTGTCTCACTAGGTATGGCTACAAGAGTAAGCATTTTATTGGTAACCCGCTTATTTCTATTTGGGTGAATGGCCGTAGACATTTGAAACAGTAACAAATATTTATGTGTATATTTATGTGTATTTTATTTATTCAAAAAATGTTTGTTATACTTATAAATGTGCCTTAATAAAAATATGTTGTAAAATTGTTAGTGCCGTATTCTTATTTGTGATTTAATTTTTAGGCCTTTGGACATAAGCGAATCTTCATTGCAGCTATTTATGCCTCTATTAGCTGCTAATAGGAAAACATGCTGTTTCTGCACTTTTAAAGAGGAACTAGCGACCGAGAAATCCGAAAACCGCACAATACAGTCGCAGCCTCGGGCGTCACAAATGATGTTTTCCCTTGGAGGAAAAAAGAGCGTCACAATGTAAACTAGAAAATGCGTTATTATTGTTTTATGTGTAAAAACTCTAAAAAGATGCTCCATAATACGAGTAAAATATGCAGTGACGTGTTGCATGAAAATCACCAAATTATGCTTCATTAAAAATATGCGTCTTAATGAAAAATATCCTGTAGATGACACAACATTTTCTTAAGTTTGTAAATATTATTTCCGTGTATATTAAACTATCATTTCTTCTGCTTATAAGTTTGTTTGCATATGTTATTTATTCAAATGTTTTGTCGTGGGGTATCTGTGCAGTTGCTATTCCGTACAACAAAAATAAAAGGTAAGCAATTATGTAAACCTTAATTGTATAAACTGTGATAAATATATGAGTTCTTATGTAACGCCGCTGTATAGGCAACTTTATGCCCAGCTCAGCAATCATTCGCATAAGTTCTTTGCAGGTACGATATTTTTGTTTTTCTCCCTTAATCTGTCCTCATTTGACTACATTGGTTTACCTATTTAGGAAAAGTATCACAATATTTAATTTTATAAATGTTATTTTTAATAGAAGTGGAATTCCCTTACTTTTATATTTTTAACGTCCCGAGGAGTGTATATGTATATATTTCATCTCTATTGTCAACGAGCTATAGCAGAACTGAACAAAGTAACTCAACATAAAAGGAAAATATAGGATTATTGAAATAGCGTAGGCTGGCTTTTACTAACGATTCGTTCCAGATATGTATTCGGGGAAATTATTATATCTGAATAATTACATATTCAATATCACTGTGAGCTATTTTCAATATTTTTAGAATTGAAATATGTATCTGAAATAACTGTGAAATAATTTATTTTAATGCACAACAACATTATTTATTCTATTATATATTAATTAAAACAAATAATTCAAATACAAGTAAATTGTGATTTTTGAAATAAGCTTTATGGAATTATAAAAGTAGTTTCAAATTTATTATATTCATTTATTTGTAAAATAGTAATTTTATTCAAAATTTTAACAACGAATGTATAGAATTTGAGCTTTTTTACCTATGGTGTTACGAAAAAAGGTCACGGTCGATGACAAATTCTGATTCTCCCGAAACCTCAATTTTTATTACACGATCCTCGCTGGCTCTACTGCACTTGTTCTAAAATTTATTTTTGGGCGTAGACAGTTTTCAAAACTTTGAAAACAGTTTCAAAACCGTGAAATATAAATGAAATTTATCAAAAAATCCTTATACATCTAAAGAAGCATAGATTAATACTTCCTTTACCAATTTCTGTTTGTAGAATTCATATAGTGTATTAGAGCAAAAATCGCCTGATTGTTTTAATGTACCAAATGCATGTTTATTCTACTTTTAAGTTTTGTTACGCCAACCATTTTCTATCAGGGAGCTGTCAATGGCAGGACTGCCCCCAAAAAACTAAATTGATGCAAAGTTATTATACAGAACACATGGTTGCTCGATAAAAATCATTATTATTTTTCCTGCCGCGATAGAACATACAAAATTTATCACATACAGGATATGTTCTTTTTCCTAATATTTGCTTTTCTTTAAATACAGTAGTTAAATCCCCAAGGAACAAAGATTTGTAAATACGATTGAATTGAGCATATCATTCAATTAAATTAGCCCTAGACATTTCTCCCTGATACGTCAGCCGCACAAGCTTTCAGAAAATCTTTACCGAACCCATTTACCCGGTTCTAGTCAATTGGCTAAAAACAGGAGGCGTGAAATAAACTTTTTATGTTGGTCATTATTTAAAAATATTCATGAGCTACAAATTAAAAACCTCATGCATGCCTTTAAAATTAATTTTTTCAACAACACAGGCCACATGTCACAGCGTTAAGACTGATTACGGGAACATCATATGCATCAGAATTCATATTTTAGGGCATTTTGTTATGTATTCAGAATAAGCTACTCCATTCGTTACTAATTGCTTCTGGGGATGTTATAATAGCCTCTGATCGCATAACCTCCATTTAACTCATGACAAACGATGTCGTGGTCATCATATATTCAAAATTGTACAGAATATTAAATAAGCCCTGAACGCTGATAAAAAGAATCATTTATTATAAAACGACAATATTATTATCATGGCCATGTTCTATGTAAATTTATTTTGATTTTACCGGATTTTTCCATACAAACAAAGATTATAAGTGTATACCGGGCGTAACAGGATCATGGTACGGGGTGTACTTTTCTCCTTTAGCTTTGAAGATAATTGATTAAATTTGGAATATTCTATATACATACTAAGCGGCACTTTTTTTACATACAAGTGACACTAACTTTCGATTTTTAAATGGAATATCCTGTATATTATTGCATTTTTGAATTCTGCATAATTTTCCGAATATAACGATATTAAATAAGTGACATTTCATATGTCAATATTTTTTATAATATAATTTTTAGTTTTCCATTTAAGTGTGCCATGATGGTTCCGATTTATTATTAATGACCCGTGTAACGCTACAAAAATCGAAATCCCGCCAAAAATAATAAATTACGTTATTTATGAGCAAATAAAGTTCATCAAAATGATTTTTGGGGCCAAACTCAATTTTTTCAAATTGAACCATATTGGTACCGTGGTACCATGTATTAGTACTGTTAATATGGAATTTATTCATATGTCGTATTAAAATATGCGATAAATACAAACAAATTTACAGCTAAAAGAAAATAAGAAAATACAATATTGTTCTAATTACCTTGTTATACATAAGGTGGCTTTGGAATACAAAAAATGAACACAAAACATTACAACAGTTGTTCAAAATGCTGTCCATTAACGTCAATGTATTTCTGAACTCGCATAGCTGTTTCTCGAAGAACGTTCGCCAATTGCTGGGCCGTTATGCTATTAACTGCACGTCTTACTCGTAGCTCCAGGTCTTCACGGGTTGTAACGGCGATTGTGTAGACAATATTTTTTAAATGACCTCAAACAAAGAAATCAGGGGTTGTTAAATCAGGTGATCTTGGAGGCCACCTTACAGGACCATTCTTCGAAATTAAATGTTCTCCGATTCTCTGTTGAAGGTAATCATTACTCTCATTGAATTATGGGAAGGAGCGCCATCTTGTTGGAAATACATTCCCTGTCGTAAATGGAAAGGTAATTCAGCTAAACTGTCGTCAATTTCATTTTGCAGAAATCCCAAGTATCTGGCACCAGTCAGGGGTCCTTCAAATATTATTGGACCAATGATTCTACTACCGATTATTCCAAGCCAAACATTGAAACCGAACCGCACTTGAAAGTTACCCTCCCGTAACAAATTTTGATTTTCTTGTGACCGATATTTTGTATTTTGTCGGTTAAATAATCCCAAATTTAGAGTGGAATGAAAAATAATATTAACTGAAAATTTTTGTTGTTAATTATTATTTACTAACTTTTACAAATCTTATCACAGATAAGTATAACATATATCTTTTTAAACAATTATTTTCCCGGCTATTTGTAATTCAAGTTTCCGCGTTTTGGCAAATAGCCGGGAAAATAATTGTTTAAAAAGATATATGTTATACTTATCTGTGATAAGATTTGTAAAAGTTAGTAAATAATAATTAACAACAAAAATTTTCAGTTAATATTATTTTTCATTCCACTCTATATTTTAACTTTTATCAAGAAGAGGAACTTAATTTGTTTTTAAATTAATCCCAAATTTGTAAACCTAGACTCCTTCGAAAATAAAATCATTCCCAAAAAATCATTGTTTGGCTGCACGTTATTCTGCAAAATCCAATTGCAATATTCCATCCTACGTTCGTAATCATTTTCGTACAAGTGCTGGTGCAATTGGTATTTAAAAGACTTATAGTGGTATTTGTGCAAAATTTGGGTTACTGTTTGGCTTAATGAAACAATCTTATCAACTTCTACTCGAGCAAAAACATTAATTTCCGTTCCTTCGTCAAGAATGAAATTTTCTTCGGGATCATTGTTGGGCTCACTTCGGAATTGATTTTCAAGACGATTAAAATAATTTCTCGCTGGACATTGTCTATCAGAAATCGTTCGGCATAAAGGTGTCTAGCCGCAATGACATTTATCTACATTCCCCATAAATAATTAACATGTCCACTTTTTCATCTCTTGTATAAATTTGCGGCATTTTGAACACAACAAGAATTTTAAACAATTTTTAAAGACACAATAAAAACACCGGTAAACCAACAAATGTTTGACAAGCTAAATATTTCATTGTTTTCAAAGCCACATTAGTTAGATTCTTCTTAACATTTAATTAGAACAAAATTGTATTTTCTTATTTTCTTTTAGCTATAATTTTGTTTGTATTTATCGCACATTTTAATATGACATATGAATAAATTCCGGCGAAACCGGAAGTGAGAAAAAAATCACTTGTATGTCAAAAAGTGCCGCTTATTATGTATATAGGATATCCCAAATTTCAATCAATTATCTTCAAAATTAAAGGAGAAAATGGGGGTGTACCATGGTTCTGTTACATCCGGTATAATCTTTGTTACAAATAATTTATCGAAATATTAATTTGACTTATAAACGACTTTAATACACTAACAGTTAATTCAGTTAAACCCAGAACTCTTTTTGAAATACTTTTTTAAATTCTCCTACCTACCAGTAAATTCTTTATATATATTCGTGGCATCAGCACCCATGATTCAAATTAGAATGAAATGTATTTAATTATACCACTCAAAAGTTATCCATGCGATAGTTCAATTAATTTTTTATTAACTGTCGCAACCTGTGTTACAAAATAATTCTATGTGGCGCAACATTAAACAGAACATCTCCACCTAGGTGATGTCGACAGAATGAAATTTTATTTGATATCAGTTAAAACGTGTAAAAAATCAATAACAAACTAAAATTGGCATTATCTGATACAAATGATGTTATTATTTATTTATTTATTTTACACAATTTAACAGGCTGAAAAACCCAATTACAGAATAGGAACAATACAAAAAAAAGATACACTTAATCCATAAACATTGATATTTGACAAGATAAATGTTAAATATAAGTATACACAGAGACAAATAGAATAAAGTCAAAGACAAAAGAGAACAAAAATATCAGGAAGAGTATGATAACATGGAACCAACCAAAAAGGAGAAAAAAATAAGACAACTATAACTTCAACTTTTTAATTGACTGAATATTGCAGGATATAATGTCGATTGCGCAATTTAGAAACTTAAAATTATTACGCATATTATGCAGAGTAGAATATTTATTTTTTTTATATTCGTTCGTGCAGTTGATAAATAAGTCATATTTCTCTGTCTTGCCCCAACTCTGGGAGTATGAAAATTTAACATACCTAAAATTTGGTTCCAGTTATATTGTTATGAATGATCTTGTACAAAAAAGTTACATATGCTTTTATGCGTCTATGCTCAAGTAAGTCGAAACCAAAATTCTTAACCAATAGCAGGATATTTCCCAACTGTTCTAAACTTGGCATATTTTAAAAATCTGCGCTGAATTCTTTCCAAATTATCAATATATGTAGCGTAATTGGGACACCATATGGTTGACGCATATTCTAAATTACAGCGGACAAAGGTGGTATATAGTAATTTCAACATTCTGAAAATTACGGCTATTTCTGATAATAAATTCTAGAGTTTTGTAAGTCTTTGTGATAATGTAAGTAATGTGACTATTAAGGACAACTTTTTATCAAAAATGTCTCCCAAATCACAGAAAGTATCAGGTCTTGAGAGTATGTTATTATTAAGAGAATAATCGAAATGTATCAAAGATTTTTTGGTGGAATACGACGCGGAGTTACATTTACACTTTTTAATATTTAAAAGTAAATTATTTTTTATGTACCAGTCCTTGACAAAAATTAAATTTTGTTGTAGGTCGAGACAGTAATCAATACTTGCAAATCTGCAAAACATTTTCAAATCATCAGCATATAATAGGCATAAAACTGTTAGTTTATCAACAATATCATTGATAAATAAAACAAAAAAGGACCTAATATCGATCCCTGAGGAACGTCCGCAGATACTTCGACAGAATTGCAACCATGATATACCACATGTTGGATCCGATTTGAATAATAAGATTTTAGAAACGTCAGGAAGTCTTGAGAGAAACCAAAATTAATCAACTTACATATTTAATAGTATATCATGGTCAATTCAGTCAAAGATCTTCGAGAAATCAGTATAAATCACGTCGATTTGAAATCCCTCATCGATCATTTAAAAATTCTGTCATATAAAATAAGTTTATTACAGTTGATCTGCCTTTAACAATTTAACAAAACCATGTTGAGCCTCTGTGATCAAGTGTTTGCAATGAGAAAATGTGTGTTCAAATAATAGAATTTCAAGACATTTTGCAAAGTTACAGATTATGACAATTGGACGATAGTTGCCAATTTCAGACCGATCACCTTTCTTAAAAACTGAGGTTGTCTTAGATGATTTCCATTACGAGGGAAAAGTATTAATTTGCAAGGATTAATTAAAATGTTTAGAAAGGGGTTCTGCAAATACCAACGCACAGTCACGTAATAAGAAAGCTGGAATTCCATCTGGTCCGCTTGTCAGCTTGGCCCTAAATTTTTTAAGCAAGTGAGAACATTATTTTCAGTTTATTACAGGTGAATTTAGTTGATCATAGTTATTAAAAGTATCATTGGTCGATCTATTAGGTATACCAGCATTAGCGTTCCTTTTATTAATAAATTTTCAGAAATTAGAGGGATCTTGTACCATATTATTTTCTAAGTTAGCTAGATATTCTTTAAATAACTTTTCTGAGCCAGTTTTGAATTTACGCTTAAGTTGTTTAAATTCGTTATAGAAAGTGATATCATTACAAATTTTGTACTTTTTCCAGAGTGAGTGCTTTCTCTTAATGTGTTTTATTATAGAATAACTGAACCAGGGCAGATGGATGTTAAAAATTAAGTCCAATTGATTGTAAAACAATGTATAGCCAAATCAACAGCTACACAATTATCTAGAAAGCTTTAGTCAGTTTCAAGTAAACATTGATACAGGAGAGTAAAACTGGCTTTCTTAAAATTATACTTATGTAAGGATTTTTTAGAGTTTTTACGACTTAAGTTTTCCTTTAAAATTCCACAGCATATAATAATAGACGGATAATGTACTCTTGATTAGTTATGACGTTAACAGCTTTTGCTACTAAGCAATCTTTATTACCCAATACTAAATCTAGAACTCGATTATTTATATTTACTATATTAGTGTACTGGTATAAATTCATGAAATTTTGGAAATTTAAGATTGTTTCTAGTATAGGTGTTGCAGCACTGCTGTCAGACAACTAATATTCAGGAATATTAAAGTCACCCAGGATAAGTAAATCGGGGAATAATGATGTGAACAGGCAACAGGCCGAAGTCAGGTAATGTTATAATATGTTTGTGAATCTGATCGCCATTATAAAACTGGAATGGCCAATCAGCGCCATTTAGAACACTTTCAGCTCTTGTAGATGTAATTTTTTTAAGTTTCGTTACTAATAACATTTCAAAATTTCATTGTTGCCCTGAATGGATGTCGAGTTAAAATTATTGATTTTATATTGATTTGATTATTGTTGATGATGTTCTGCGTTATGAATAAGAACTTGTTTATGAAACAACAGGTAGAAAAAATTAAAATTTGCGTTATTTACGTAGAGGGCTCTCCATCTATCCACATGTTGCCAAATTTGGTTCTTTAAAATCAGCATAAGTCTCAAGCAACAAATAACCAAACAGTATTTACTCCTCCATCGGCCTTTTCTGAAAAATAGCATTAGTCCAGAATGTGTGTGTTTTAAGAGTAACCAGCCGTGGAATGCAGCATCAAAAAATACTGGGTTTTATAGGGCAGAAGACGTCCCACTTAAATTTTGAGGCGAAATTTGTAACAGGGGTTTCTTTGGAGCTAACTATTTATTTACTTACTATTTACTAAAAATGTAGGGTGGGAAATGTGTATCCCAACACCGTTTTAAACTAGGTACATTCTGGGGTGCTCAGTGGAAGAATAATATCCCACTATTGATACCTAATGAAGAAAACAAGATGAATGTTAAAAATGTTTTTATTTAGAGAAGAAAAAAGTAAATATTTTTCATAACTAAGGGAAATAAATAAAAAAGACTACATAATTGTAGAAAATAGTTATCGAGAGTCAATAGCAGTTTTGCATCATTACTGTCTGGATGCGGGAAACTTAATGATGTTATTAGGGCTATCTTTCGACGCGATGTGAAAATATTCTTCGGTTGACCAGTACCTTCTGACACACGATACGTTGTAAAGACCCATGAAGATCAAAATACCCAAAATTCTGAGCTGAGCATAAATATTAGACTGGGGTACTATCTTGCAAACAAGAACCTCTGTAAAAAAAGCGAAAAATGTTAATTGAATTTTCAAGTCGCTAGAGCATTTAGGACTGAACTCTTCTCTGAACTTGGTTTCTGAAAAAAAGTTTAGGATCTTTACACCGTTTTGTTCAAATATACGTTTCAGAATAGTCTCTATCATTCTCATGGTGTTCATCTTCACTACACAGTGGATCTTTGGCAGTGATGTATCTTGTGAGAATTTGAGTAGGTTCATGGGTTTCGTTATCAGTATCGCTAATAGTGGAACTGTTTTTTTCAGTTAATTTTGGAGTAGGAACTTGAATACATGTCCTTCTCCCTTCATTAGTATGCGTATCTTTTGATGGTTCAGGATCTTCTGGAATCTAACAGGAATAAAAGACTCTGATGATGTAGGTGTCGGTACTATTTGAGAATTTTTAAAAAAAATTATTAGAGTCTCAAAAGGTTAGATGAATTTAGACGTCTTCATATATTTGTATAAGTTAATCATCTCCCGCCGTCAATATTACCTTTTACATCTGAGTTCATTTCCTATTCATCAGTTATTCCATCAAATTTTATTGTTCATTCAAACCCGCTAATGGGCAACGACACTATTTTGGAAAACGAGTTCCCAGGCGCGACGAATTTTTTACGTAAAAGGGGTGCTTTTGTGCACATTTTGCCCTTATAAAGTTACATGGATTGTCCACCCGTTTTCGCGGGGGTGGGGGTGAATTTTGAAATAATCGTTTTTTCGAAAAAGTGGTCGCCTCGATGTCCGCATGGGACCACTAGACGAGTACAACGCCGTCGAGATCGCTTCGTAGGTCTTCCCGTTGCCGAGATATAACCAAACATCCAAAAGTGAAAACAATTTAATAAAACACTGCTTCAGTACAATTAAAACAAAAATTTCAATAGAATTACAGTCTGACGTCATTTACGAGGTACCATGTAATGAGTGTGATCAAGTATATATTGGACAAACAGGTAGATATCTGAAAACTAGAATCTCGGAACATGTTAGAGATTGCGCATATATTCACAATCCAAATAAAATAATTAAAAACCGTACAAGTTTGGCGCAACACAAAAAATTTTTTACACTCGTTTAATTTCGAAGGAACCAATATTCTGGGTAAACAAACAAATTTAAAACAAAGACTTCTACATGAAATGGTTGAAATTCAAAAACAAAACAAATGTGTCAACAAAAGGTCTGACGTAGAAAACTTAAACTCTTCTTATTTTAATTTAATAACAAAAATAAAAAAAGAACCATTCGCAACAAAAAGCTGGAGATAAGTTTTTCACCCTACTATTAGAATTTTATACATCACAAGTCTAATCATTGTTTGTTCATTCATTGTACGTGGCTGTTATCTTAATTATTATTATTGTCATATACCTAATTCTTTATATGTTTAGTTGTTTTGTGTTTTATAAGGAAAACCTATACAAAATGTGAGTACCTACTGAATGTTTTAATTTTTAATCTGTTACAGTTTCTAAGTATCTTCTTTAATTAAGTATTAAGTTTTATTGAATGCAATAACTCTTACATTTATTATGTCATGTATATATACACAGACAGATGCATATTACCAAAAGATGTAACCTCATTCTCCATTATTAATTCATGTTATTGCATTCGCAAATATATACATAATTATGTGTTGTTTACCAATATAGAACTACCTATACCGTATTTTATCTGCAGAGTCCTGAGGATGTCTTTAAATAAAGAGGAAACGTCGACATATTTTTGATTATTTTGGTTTTCTTGTTAATTGAACACACCCCAACAATTTACCACATAAAGCATTTAAAATAAGTGTCATTAAATAATTTCAACAAAAATTTTAAATTTAGCAGAATTATGCTTCTTAAATCGCTGAGTTAATATATCACCATCAAAACTCGTAATACAGCAACACATCTGAAATAAGTGGAAAAGGTGGGGATGTACTACTCAGAAGAGCTTTCTTGGTAATATCGGGGAGGGCGGAAATTATTCTCTCAGAGACCTATGAAGGGTTTAAAGAAGCAATTACTTTTTTAAAATTAGATTGTTTGTGTGATGCAAATTGAAGAAATATCATCCTTTACCAAATGTTATAATTTCTCTGATCCATAGCGGACATGCGTTTTCAGAAATAAGAAAACCTTCCTTTGTGGTTGCAATTTAAGTGCCTCATTTAAATACGAAGCAGTAAATATCATAAGCAAAACTAAGGTATCACAAAAATGCAATATGTTATATACGGATTCCTATTTTTATTGGCCTATTATTTTGCACAGAACAGTTCTATATGATCACAACCAACACATACTTCAATTTTATTTCACCCTCTGACTAACTTACGATACCTGGCCAAGCGTTTTAAGAACAGATATTTGAAATGATATTTAGTAAATACAGTTTTAAGGTCTCTTTTAAGTAATTATTATTACTATAAATCACGTAGATTGAATATGAGATCACAGACATTTGCATTTCACGCAATTCTATATAATAACCTTATATCGGGCTTACAGCCATAAAACATATAATTTTTTTTTAAATATACTGATATCCTTGCACTCTATACGCCAATCGTAGATATATTGACACAACTGAAAGTAATCAGCTTAGCTGCAAGATGAATGAACGAATTGGTATTGCATTGAATTTCTTAACTTTGATCTTATACTTCTTCGGATTTCAAAGTTTCTTATTTGTTTTATAATATTTGCCACATGTGGGCCTAATTATATTAAACAATCCATTAAATAGAGAAAAAGTAATTATGTATCTAATTAATAACCAAAATAAACAATAAATTGACATTATATATTATATTTCTTGTTGATTGATTGAAGTTTTTTAGATATTCCTACAAAAATAATTATTGGACATTACATAACCACCGTTTTAAACCTAATATAATAACAATAATAATTACATATAGTTTTTTATATTTTATACTGTCATTCTTATCTAAATGTGCTAGTATAAAAGTTGTAGGAAGGTAATAAATCAAACTCAACACTTCCATTACACTTTATCGTAGAAACTATTAATACAACTACTCAATCTAGAAGCAAGAATACATTGGATTACATAGTGATATTCTTAGTATTAGAAACAAGAAAATATAATTATTTTATCACTTTTTCTACAAATACATAAATACGAAGCAAATGAAATGTCAGATATTTTAAAAAGTGTTTTGGAATTTTTCTAATATTCATATTTCTATTAAAATTGGCTCACTGGTATACTGTTCTATTAAAGAATAATGTTATTCTGCAAAAAGATGTTGTTTGTTTAAAATGGTATATATCCGACCATATTTGTGGGAAAAAAATCAATCGTCATTTTTATTTGTTTCATGTGGTAAATTGTTGGGGTGTGGTCAATTAAAGAAGAAAACCTGTTTAAAAAATATGTCGATGTTTCATCTTTATTTAAAGACATTCTAAGGACTATTTTGTATAGGTTTTCCTTGTAAAAAACTAAACAACTAAACATATAAATAAATAGGTATGCGACAATAATAATAATTTAATAACTGCCACGTACCATGAATGAACAAACAATGACGTCATTTTTATTGTGTTAAAAATCGGACTACCAATTCTACTAACCTATACGTTAGAATGTAAAATCATGCATATACACGAAAATAGGAACTATTAGGTTAGATTAGACCATCAATTTGCTTAGGAAATCTTTTATAGAACATCTAAAATTTATCTTGATAAATCGGAAACCATTTGATGCTATCAGATGTTATCAAGTAGCACATTTTATTGGAATAGAAGCAATCGATTTGTATTTATCCTTGAACAAAACATGGACATAGACAAAATAGAAGAAATAAGTTAAAGAAAATATGCTGTAACATTTTTTCATTTAGTATTCTGAGTATCATATGGAAAATAATTTAATGTCCACCATTAAAAATCAATTTGTCTATTGATATATGGTGGTGATAATTCTTTGCAAAGTTTTGAAATGCGTACTAATTTTTCTCTAATATCTCATTAAACTTAATTTTTATTCTAATGTGAAATGATTTAAAGAATAAAATGAATCATTGTCCAGATATTAAAGTACTTATCCTTTCTTTTATAATTTAATCACTTATTTAACATCGGCCTATTTCACCAGCGGTCGGGCTTTCTGTTCTGGCTCTAGCACAGCTAAAGCACTTCTTGATGGTACGATTTTTTATAGATTATTGACAAATCTAAGGTCACATCCACAGTGATGTTGGATTATCATTACACAGTTATGTTGAATTATCATTACTATTGTTTGTATCATCGCTCAATTTTCTAAGGAAAATGTAATTATATTGGGTGACTATAATGTCTCTAAAATTATAAATGATAGTAAAAGACGACAAAAAGCAGTCAGTACAGAACTTTGCAACTCTACTGAATTTTAAGCAGTCAATACCTCAGATACCTAGATTATTTGATTTAATTTTTCTAACATTAACTGTGAAATATTCCATGATAACATACCATTTGTGCCATTTTTTATCTTTATAAGTTTCTCAAATTTACAATCAAATAATAATTTCCTACCAAACAATAACAACAAAGCTTACAATTTCAAAAAAGTAGATTATCAGTCACATTATATGCCTTCCTTAATACTGATTGGACCTGCTTAGAACACTATACCGATGTAAATATAACTGATGAATTCTATAAGAAATTGTACAAACTGTTTGATATTCACGTTCCACTTTATACACTTTACAAACGGAAGTATCGAAAGTGGTACACATATCAAATTATAAGCAATATTCGGAAAAAAGAAAAACATTTAAATGAGCATAAAAAAATTAAACATGAATATCAATCAAATGAGATTAAGTGCCTAAGATTAGATATTAAACTGCAGGTTATATTAGCCTACGATGCGCATATAACTAACGTTGAATCTTCAATTAATATTAACTCTGGTTTCCTTTGATAATTGATTCAATCCAAAAAACAGCAATCAAGGATACCAGGCAAAATGACCTATGAAGATGTGCAATATGAGGATCAACAATCAATTGTCAATATTTTTGGACGATTCTTCTGTAACGTGTACTCGAGACCTGATATATTTAGCATTTTAGAAAACTTTGTTAGTAACAATTGTGGTATAATAAATATAGAGTTAGTATCACTTTTGGAGGTAACTAATGCTATTAAAAAACTTGAAACAAAGTGAGATTTGGTCCTGCATGGTTACATCGTTTATAGTTAAAGATTGTCCTTATGTATTTGCAAATGCCTTAAAAATAATATTCAATATAGCATTGAAATTTAGTAACTTTCCAAAATTTTTGAAAATTGCTAAAGTATGTCCAATTCTTAAAAACAGAGATTCCACATATATATCAAACTACCGAGTTATAACTATACTTCCAAATTTCGCTAAAGTGTTTGAGATAGGCCTGTATAATCGCATCTACTTATCTGCAAGTAAAAAAAATCTCTCCTATTTAACACAGCTTTGTATGTAACAGGTCTACCATAAGCAATTTAACCATTTTCACTCAATATGTATCTGACCATATTGATAAACTTGGACAGGTAGATGCGGTTTACACAGACTTCTCAAATAATTTTGATAAAATAGATCATTTATTAAATAAATTAAGATATTTCGAATTTAACAAATCTTAAATAACATTGTTTACATCTTACTTGTTAAACAAAAAGCAACATGCTCATATAATTGATATAGCTCAGCTGTGTTTCTAACCGCCTCTGAAGTTCCACAAGGATCCAACCTCAGACCTCTACTTTTCTTACTATTCATCATTGATTTATGCTACAAAATTAATTGTAATGATTTTTATTTGCTGATGACCTTAAAATATTCAGTAGTATTAATTCTGACGATGACTGTGACAGGCTAAGATTGAGCTTAATAATTCACATGACTGGTGTCTATTAAATAATCTTCAATTAAATATTGATAAATGCAAAATTTTATCTTTCACTAAAGAAAACTATGATTAATTATAACTATATCATTAATGGTATTATCTTGTACAAACGATGTACAAACACTAAAGATTTGGGAATGACATTTGATCATCAACTCTCATTTAATATGCATATCGATTTAAAAATATCGGAATCACTGTAAATGCTTGGTTTTATAATAAAAAACTGTAAAAAATTTAACAATATATAAGCTTTGGAAACTTTCTATTATTCACTTGTGAGATCAAAACTCGAAGATGGCTCCATAATCTGGAATCCTTGAAATCTAATTTCCAAAAGAATGGTCTAAAAAAAATTCAGACATTTAAAATTGATGGAAGGAGCCTATCTAAAAAGAGGAATTGAGTATACTTTTCTGCTGGAGAGAATCGACTTTAATAGCTTACAAAAAAGATGTAAATGTGCGGCTGTATTTTTTCTTATATAAACTTATACCTAATGATATTGACTGTCCTGAAGTTTTTACTCAATTAATGCTCCTAGTTCCTAGGTTACAATCCAGGCACCACGTAACTTTTTACTGCAATAAAGAACTAACGTGCAATTAAAGTCACCCATTACAAATATGTGTAGTAATTTGAATTAAGTATTTGCTATACTATTATTACACATTTTATGTATTGCTACATTATCTACATCAATTTATTTATATTTTTTGCTGCGTTCCATATAATATTGCCGTCTATACATTTCCTTTTCATATATATTTTTTTTGTTTTATATCTTTCTTCTATATTTGTTATATATGTTTTGGCATTGACTATTTTGTATTTGTTCTGGAATTGGGGTAACCTGTTGAGCAAATAAAGTAATATTACTCCATTTGCCTGCTTAAATCATAAACTACTATTAGCTAAACTAACTTACTAATGTTGACGCAAACAATTTTTGAATATTTGTTTGAAAATCAAATCAATTTGGAAAATTTTTTGTCAACTGAGGATTTTCTTTATTTTGTTCCGTTTAAACGTTATTTTTCATAATTCTTTCAATACGATGCATAAAATTACTTGATACTCTGAAATTAATTAATTTTACCTCAAGCAGGTGCTTTATCAATGGACCGCATTAATGTGACGTCACGCATTATGCAACCAACAGGCATGTCACAACTCATAATACATTAGATATTAGCCTGCGACATTGAAACATGGCCCCTTAATGCATATGTAATATGCGTAGTGCCATAAAAGAGGTTTGGACCTCAAAACTAAGAGACCCAGTATATCTGAATTATTAGGATAACTACTGAATATTGCTTATGTACTGTTGAATAAGTGGACAAAGTTTTATTTCGATATCTCAATCTATTTGAGTGATTATTAAAAGAGAAAATATATTTCAATGCCCCGTATCTCTCAAACCGGACTAACTCATTTCATTATCATCAAAAAATAAGGCCTCAGTGCTGATCCGAACGCACTTGCTTACGTCACACCCGCTAGGCCCAGCATTCGAAAATCTTCCACGCAGTTGCAAGTTTCAGTACAAAGTGCAATTATTTGTAGGTGTTATATATGGATTAGGTATATCCTAGCTTATTATTTGTTCTTTAAATTAAATTGTCAGTGTTGAAGTTCATGAATATGCCTTATAAATGCAATGTTTCGGGTTTCGGGTCTAAATGTGAATGGGCCGAAAGAGTGTGTTTTCTTTTCCAAATGATGAAAGTTTGTGTAAAAACGGATTTCTTCTATTCCAAGAAAATGATTTACACCTTTAAAGTGCAGTAAAATATGTGATCCATTGATCGGGTAATTGAATAAGCTGAATTTGTTCAAGCCCTCCAGAAAAGAGAAAAAGAATATTTATGTCCGCAAAATTCCATCAACTATAAAAATTACGAAGAATTTTCAGTGTTTAGAATTAAACACATTGCCAATTTCGGAAGCTAGGTACATATAATATTCATGAAAAGGATAAAGCCACAATATTAAAATTAACATATACTCCAAGACCAACTGTTTTATGCCATTGTTATAATTTATAATAAGTATAGTTTCATTATAAGTTGAAGAGGTTTATTATTTCCTTGCAAAAAGTGTAAAAATGGTCTCGTATATTTACATTATATTTTATAAATTAAATTTTATATTTAAAAAGTTAATTATTTTATGAATTTTGTTTGTTACAAAATTTTTTGAGACTAGCAGGAACGCTTGCAGAAAAAAGAAAGTATGCAACACAACCGGAGAATGTGGGCTCACTGGCTCTCAGGGCTCGCTAAGGCTCGTCCTGGAAATTGCCAGCTCGCACAGTAAAGAATCGTGTTTCAGTCTTGTTACATAAATAACTATTACTGAATTTTTTTTTCGTAAAATTGGGTCTCGAATATCGAAACTTTGGTACTTAAAAGGAATGTCTAAATTTTTTTTGAAATTGTAACATATGTTTTGTAATATTTCACGTTGGGCTAGTTGATCGAGTACCACCTTCCAAATTTATTATTTATTTATTTGCTTATTTATTAATAATTTCTGTATGCAGAAATAGATGGATTATAAATCCATTAGCATGAGTAATGAATTTAGCCCATTTAAATCATAAAAGATCAATTTCCAAATATTTTAAATTTTGCATTTTTAAATGTGAAATTACATTTTAAATGTGAAGATAAAAGTTCCCTGTAAATATCGTAAAATTTAAGCTTAATAAATACGTTAATTTGAATGTTACATCGGCTTTTCTATTTTGCACTGCCGTCCCCTACCATTTAAATATAAACGCGTTAAAACCTAATGAATTCCAGTTTTAATAAAGTCGGCAGTAATTTGTTAATGACAGTGACTGGTTTTGTTTTCGAATTTATGTTTTGGTCTGGCATTTTATTGAACGAAAGTGAAACGTAAAACGCATAAAGTGCACGCAATTGAAGTTATTTATATTGGTTGTATATTTGGGGATGTCATATTCAGCCAGCAGTTTTCCGAGTCGTTCTTGTCTAACGTCATATCCGACTGCGTTATTATGATTGATGCGAATTGGCAACAAGCCGCCCACAGGTCAGCATCTGTTGAAGTCACCCGTCAATTGCAATTGGAAATTTGTACTAATTAATTAATTGTTATTAATGATATTGTGAGCAAACTGGCCAATGAATTATCCCATATTAATATGCGCTGATTTGACATGGTCTTCGAATGTGTTGTATAGCAAGAGTAACGGCTGTGGAATTCCTGGCATTGTTGAAAATACAGGTGGCATGCAAGGAATTTCATAAATTTACGATTTATTATACTATACGTGATTATTATTAGGGTCTAGTTATGTTCCCATCCAATTAATTTTCCTTATTACTAAATCAATAAAATGGCGAATGCGCAAGTCATAAAAAGGCGGCCGAATATTAATTTACTTACCAACATTGTCTGCAATCTCATATACAGACAATCATAACAAATAAATTTAAAACATATTTAGTACAAATTGGAAGATCGATTTTTTTCTGAATGGAAAATATTTAAATATTTATATGGGGCCTCGTAGACTTTATACACTAAATAAAATATTAACTAATTCCGTTGGTCCCAAATGTACATATTGTATTTATAATAAATCAACATTTACAGCACATTTAAGTAGATTTATAAATTTTCATATAATCTAATCAAGACAAGAGAAAATATAGAAATTATGAAATGTATAAGGAAATTATACTGATTTTTACTCTACATGGCAGTAGTTGCCAAAGTGGCTTTCGTAGGTTCTTTTAGTGATTAAAACATTGGATGATAATAAAACAAAAATATATTGGCAACACTGGCAATCAAGCCGACAAATTTCATTCAGCTAGCTCCATGAGTTCACATCAAAAATATTGGGTGAGGTCCGCACAAAGGATGCAAACCATGGACACAAATGCTTCTGACTTATGGTTCTTATCGGCACGGTTGAAAGACTGGATACAACTTAGGACAACGACATAATTCCTGGAAAAAATTTGCAAAGTTATAGTGTATTGTGGCTGCTGAGAAGTTGGCCGCCATAATTTAATAAGTTATTACTCGGAGATGATGCCAGTTACAAATTCTAATTTATAGGTTACAAATAGTTACAAATTAGTTAATAAATGATGGTCAGGTGTAAACTAAAAATATTAAAAGTTTTGCGGCTCCCAGGGAATTACCACTAAAAATATGTTTTTTAATATGTACTAAGGCTGGGAATTTTCCAGATTTTAGTATTCGAATATTCGTTCGAAAAAATATTCGAATATTCGAACTATTCGGATATTCGAATAATTCGAATATTCGAATAATTCGAATTATTCGAATAGGTATCCGAATAATCCGGATCCTCGAATATTCATTAATAGGTATAGTACTGAATACTAGTGAATAGTGAATACTCTATTTGAGTATTTGGTTGGATAGACCACAATAATAGTCGTGACTTAATCCACTAAGCAGGCAATTTGCTTTCCATACCCACAATAGGGTATGTCTCCTGTACATGTGCTTTAAGGGTCAGAATTATTTAGTTAGTATTTTATTTTAGGATTGAGGCGCTATTGTTCACATTTAACTATTGAAGCTTAAATAAAACGAAAACAGAGCTAGTTTATTATACTTCTGTGTCATAACTATTTTTCCTTTTCGAAAAAAATAAAAGTGCTTTAAAATTAGAATGTTTTTAAAAAAGACGCAGATTGTGAAGGTAAAACAAATACGTGAAAAGTCAATAGTTAAATATTTACAGGTTTTCTAAAATTTAAAATTTAATTTTAACTCCTGCCTTAGTACAGTAAGAATAAGGTCGAGGCGAGAACGAGATGGAATAGTTTGACTGGGAGTAAAACGTGCCACTAATGTGGTCTATTTATATATTTGGATTTTAGAATAGGTACCTACCTATACCTACTATCTACATATTTTGGTTGGATGCATACTGCATACCTATTCGTACATAATTTAATAATATATTTTAATATTCAAATTTACTCAAATATAATCAAATATTCGAATACTCGAATATATTCGAGTATTCGAGTATTCGAATATTTCGAATATCCGAATAATTTCCCTTAGAATAATTCGTACTCAAATACTCGAATATTCGATTATTCGAATTATTCGTATTCGATTCCCAGCTTTAATATATACTAATGAGGCGAGTTACAATTTTCGGTATATAGGTTACAACTAGTTACAAATAAGGTTGGTAATAAATGATAATATGGACAAAACATAAAAAAACTCATTGAGGCGGCCAACTTCACGCGACCTGTCAATTTCTCGATTGTATATTACTTTACCACCAGCAGCTCAGTCAGCTTTCACCGGGTTATATGAATTTTCTGTTTTACTTTTCATAGTAAAGTTAGTGAAGCAAACAAAATAATAACATAATTCGTTTAAAATGTAAATAAACTACTAGATTATTTTAAACTAACGAACTAACACACACGTTTATCATTTGCCTCTCAGATATAATGGCGAATAATGTATACAACTGTGTTAGTTTCAGACAATACAGTGTTATTACATTGTTTGGGTCAAACAAAGTAGAACTATATTATTAGTTCATACGTGGAGCTACGTAACATAAATATACATGTATTTGATTGCATTAAGGGGCTAATATATCACACAATGTGAAAATAAATATTGTCACATATTTGCTATCCCCACAACCACCTAGACTCGTAGTTTCATTGATTGAAAGTCCTGGTAACACTTACTCACTACTTTATTGACTAATTAATAATTAACAATAATAGATTTCTTAACTATAGTCACAATTAAACACTCTTTCTTATTTATTCATTACTCGTTCAATTTAAACTTAAAACTAAGCTCGTAGACGCACCGTGTGCCTTATGTATACATCCCTTCATGGTCCAGCACATTCCAGGATATTCCCGGTCGTTCTCTCTCAATTCTGGTTTCTTCTAACCGGTCTACACAGTCCAGTGCCTGAATGTCCCGATGGAGCAATTCATTGTTCCCTGCATACTTGGCTAGTCTCTCTACATGCACTACCTTCATCTTTGATTTTGGACTGCTGAATTCGGTATACGGGGTCGTTTATTCTAGTGACGACAATGTATAGTCCTTCCCAAGGGGGGTGAAGTTTCGGGAACCTGCCTTTCTTTCGTTGTGGGTTATATAGCCAAACCGATTGAAAGGTATCTTGTGAACCCTCGTATTCAGATCACAAACTTATTCTATTCAATACAGAAGCTGGTCTAAGACCTGTGGTGACATATCGAGATCCGAAGTGCACATACTGGGAAGGGTACAAACATTCCCTCCAGACTCACCTTCAATCCACTCTCACCATAATCAGAAATCGCGATGAAACCGAAATTGCGACGGAACAGATCCGAAACGCAATTGTTTCAGTTTATCACGAAAACTCTCCACTGAAGACAAAAAATGACAATAGAGGCGCGTCTTGGTGGAACAAGAATTTGGATAAAATGAGAAAAGAAGTTCGACGCCTCTTTAATCGAGCTAAAGCTTCGGGCGACTGGGATCAATATAGATCCGCTCTAAGAAAGAAATAAAGAAAGCAAAAAGGGAATCTTGGAGGAAATTCTGTGAGAGTATAACTGACCTACCTCACAGTGCTAGAATCCACAAGATTCTTTTCAGAGAGCCGACGAGAGAATTCGGTTCGTTAATGCGACCGGATGGCCCATATACGGACTCTGGAAAGGAAACCTTACAGCTCCTAGCACAAAACCACTTCCCAGGGTGCTTGAATGCAGATGACCAGCAGCCGTCATCATCAGAAGGCCGATTAAAACGACCTGAAAAAAATGATTGGCTGACGACTAAAAAGGTGATCACAATATCGGCAATTGGGTGGACCATCAGATCATTCCAACCATCAAATCGCCAGGAGAGGACGGAGTTTTTCTAGCTCTACTACAAAACGGACTGGAAATATTGCTCCTATTCCTCATTAAAGTATTCAGAGCTAGTCTGGTATGGAACTATATCCCATCCAGTTCGTCGGCGGTTAAGGTAGTATATATACCAAAAGTGGGTAGGAAAGAACCAAGACCTAAATCGCTTAGACCAATTAGCCTGACATCTTTTCTGTTAAAAGGCCTGGAGAAGAGCCGGACGGATATATCAGGGAGAACATCCTGAACCATCACTCCCTCAATACCCATCAGTATGCCTATCAAACAGGAAAATCAACAGAACTAGCACTCAACGACCTAGTCGAGAAGATCACCCAATCCCTTCAAATGAAGGAAATTGCGGTGGGAACTTTTCTCGACATTGAGGGAGCATTTAACAATGCACTGTCTGACTCTTTATTTCCAGCAGTAGCCGCCAGAGGAATTGAGCCAACTATAGGAGACTGGATTCATGCTATGCTATCAAACAGAACTATAACGATGTCTCTACAGGGAGAAACAGTCAGCTTTAGAGCAACAAGAGGATGCCCGCAGGGTGGGGTTCTTTCCTCCCTTTTGTGGTCACTTCTTGTAGACGATTTACTGGCTATTCTCACACTGTGGGAGGTTGAGGTTCTAGCATATGCAGATGATCTAGTCATACTAGTCAGAGGAAACTCTGAAGGAGTAATATCTAATACTTTTCAAGAGATACTGAATGCAGTGGGTAACTGTTGTGACAAGGAACAGATGTCTGTGAACCCTCAAAAAACAGTAATAGTACCATTCACCCGGAAAAGAAAGCTGGAGGACCCAAGACCGCCCTCCTTAATGGGTGAAACTATTCCATTTGCGGAGGAGGTGAAATATCTAGGAATCACTCTGGATAAATCACTTAATTGGAACTCCCGTCTGGAAAAGGTAATCCACAAAGCAAAACTGTGCATATGGACATGTCGTCATATTTGTGGTAAATCCTGGGGCATGGGTAATAGACAAATTTACTGGATCTATGTCACGATCATCAGACCAATGATAACATACGGATCCATCATTTGGTGGCCGAAAGGATTAAAACGGACGGCCAAAGCCAAACTCTCTGAATTACAGAGATTGGCATCCTCGACCGTAATGGGGGCAATTAGCACCACACCGTCAGCTGCAATGGAAATCCTCCTGGACTTACCCCCTCTTCATATATATTTGTAGAGAGGCCAGATGGGCAACATATAGACTGCAACAAGCGGCCATTAATATGCCGCAGACTAGTATCATGGAGCGCAACAGGTTGCTGGATGACATAGAGTGTCACAGCATCCTGGGAATACCCTCGGATGCTATATTTACCATGACCAACTACGGGCTGACCTTCAACATCCTTTTTCCGGAAAGAGATGAATCTGATCGGAATAAAACCGACCTACTGAGGGCAGACAGTTGCTGGTTTACAGACGACTCCAAAACTCCTGAGAGAACGGGAGCCAGAGTACATAGCTACAAACCAAGGGTGAGGATATCCTCAAGCCTAGGTACTAATGCAACTATTTTTCAGACCGAGGTTCATGCCATTGAACTGTGTGTGCGAAGGCTGGAATATATGAATCTTACACGCAGATCAATTAAAAATTTTTCAGATAGCCAAGCAGCTATAAAAGCTCTTGGCTCCTACCGCTGTAACTTCAAAACGGTATGGAACTGTCAGAAGGCTCTAAATCATTTTAGCAAAAATAACAAAGTGACTCTGGTCAGGATACCCGGCCACTCTGGTTTGGAAGGTAACGAAATAGCCGACTCCTTGGCCACAGATGGAGCGGGATCACGAATCATCGGACTAGAACCGATACTTGGCATATCTTCAAGTACTGCTAAGATCTCAACCTGGGCTGGAAGGGAAACTCTCCAGTATTGGCAAGAGTTACCAGGATCAGTTCATTCGAAGGCGTTTATAAAAGACCCTTTGAAATCAAGAACTAAGAACTTTTTAGAATTAAACAGGGTAAACTTGAAAACTCTAATAGGCCTATATACCGGGCACTGCCGACTAAACTATCATCTGCATAAACTCGGCCTAGCGGAAAACGTCGAGTGCCGTCTATGCTTGGAGGATGATGAGAAGGCAGACCACGTCTTATGCACCTGTACCGCTGTGGAGAGGATCCGATTTTCAAATATTTGGCAAAGGGCAACTTCTGCCAGTGGATCTGAACACATTCTCACCCAATAAAGTTATCAGTTTCATTAAGAGACTGAATTTATTGGGTGAAATATAACTAGGTGTGAGCCACAATAGGCCTGCTGATGGCCGCAGTGGAGGGTCCACAGGGACTCACTCACAAGAAACTTAATCTAACCTATAATAGAACTCGTCGATCAAAAACAGGAGAAATTACCATAATCTACACAATAAATATGATTTGATCGTCGACAATATGTGTATCAATTATCCAGACACGTCGCTGAACACGTAAATAAAAGAACCAGAAAGTGTTTTACACAACAATCTCGGTTTTTTCACGGTAGAGGACAGGGCAAAGAATGCCTTATTTTAGTTATGCATATCACACAACCCTAAAAACATCTTGGATCCTTGAACGATTCCTTTACCACAAACTTAAAAAAATATTTTTATTATTTTCCAGTTTCTTTTATCAATGCTTGTGTAAAAATGGAAAGATTGCCGATACTTCACTTTGTTGTGGCCTAGAGAAAGGTGTTCATGTTGTAAATATACGGAACACAGTTTTACATCCTTTTTAGAAAAAAGCAGGTCCGCTCATTCTCTCTACCTTATCTACTTGGGCCGGGACGGATTTGAATCCACATGGTCTGGGTGCATATCGATAAAACCTCCAAATTGAATTCCATTTATTATATTGAAACATAATTTTGACACTATTTTTAGTTAAATGTTGTTCTGTTATTTGGAAAAATTTTGGATTCCTAATCAAAAAATGAACAAGTCTACACCGAAGTAGTGGGCATGACTTTGAAGCAACTTACATGTTTTAGAACTTTAATCCCTTTGGTAAAACAAAAAGTTTTCTACATTGTGTTGAGGTTATTTATTAACAAGAAGACAACCAAATAAAAATTAAATTTTTTTACTCTTTTATTCTCGATAACCAACAAAAACAATGTAACATATCCGCTATCAATAAATACGCTAATACCAGTAAATAAATGCGTAAATCTTATTAGTCTTCAAATTTTTATTCAACAAAAGGCATCATAAGCAACATGATTATTGCACATATTCTATATTGCATGTGTAATAAGATGTAAGAGTAATCTGAACTGCAGTGTTTGGCAAGTAAATAGAGGTGTATTTTGAGTGCATATCAAATATTTATTTCGTATCCACATTTGGCTGAAGCTCAGCGATGGTCGTATATATTTTCAAAGATCAATGCTGAAAGGAAAATGAAGGAAACATTTCTATTATGTACTTTTTCTTTAAAGTACTTTTTTCTCATCGAGTTTTAATAGAAAATACTTTAGTGTGTAAATTAATCACAATGCAAGCAAAAAATTCTATCATATTAGGAAATGTAACAAATTGTAAAATATAAATAGTGTTTTTAGGAAGAAAATATTTTACATAAAATGAAATTAATTAAGATGAATTAATAACACTTGGTTTTAGTTCCACAAATTTATTCAGATTTATCTGACATAAGTTTCGATCTCACGACCATTATCAAAGAATCTAAAAACTAAACTAAAAGTTAAGGCATACATTTCATCTGTTTATACTGAAACTGTGGAAATTGCATCTAGTACACTGAAAAACCGACAAAAACGTTTCAAAAAAATTTTTTAAGGTACAACCACATGGGACCTTCACAGAATAATAGATTAGGCCCTTGGCCATCTAAAATGGCAAATTACAACATTTTTTGGGAGGTCCAACTTTTTTTATTATGAAAAATGTCATAAATCTGTCAAAATTAATTTTTCGTACTTTTTCACACATCCCTCACGATATCTCCGGAACCAATTGAGATAATCGAGTTTTTTTTTTATTTAGTCGATAAAGGAAACGTGAGCGGAGGTGACTGAATTAATTTAGTCTTTATGGAAAACCTAGTTTTTTATAAAATTAGGTAATACTTTAACATTTATTTTCCTTGCAGTACTTTTTTCAGTAAGCGAAAAACTTTTTTTGTTTTAAGGAATTTTGCTACAGTATATGCATACGGAATAAAATTAACACATCAAGGAAGTTTTTAAAAAAAAACGCAATACTCTACGACTTGTACGTTTCAAGTTATTGTTATTTGAAATTAAGTTTCTGCGGGCAGGATATCTCCCTCGGTTCTACTGTGCTTTAATCAGTGTGCTATGCGTGTTGTGGGTGCATACTAAAGTATTATTTTTGACATATCTTTGATATAAATTTTATTTTCATAAGCACTTAGGTTTTACTTATCATTATTTACATTGCACATTATTTAAAATCCATTATATTTATACATTAAAACCTAAAATTGAATTAAAAAAAATACGAAATAATTATTTATTTTAAAACATAAATTTAAAACTTGTTATAAAAATATTTTAAAAATCGTCAACGTCGGAATCTAAAAATATCTAGACAGTTCCTTGGTTGCAGCAGTTTGCATATTTGCACTCACTGCAGCATTTCAAACCTTGAGCAAAACAGGTACATCTGTTGTTACAGACCCTGTCGGAACATCTTATTGACGAACTTTGCCTTACAATATCGGGCACAGATTTTTTACTAGAAAAAGTTGCCTTCCAAACATTTTCTTCAAATGTCCAACCGTATCGAGTTGGATCTTCTATCTGCATGTATTGTATATGGCTATTGTACTAAATTTCTAATTGATACAGACACCTGGCTCCGTGGTCTAGAGGTAATGTACTTGCCTCAAAACTTCGGGGTCCCGGGTTCGATTCCCGGTCAAGGAACTGGGATTTTTCTGTGAGAGAGATTAATCGTAGTATACTCGGACATTGGGTGTGTGTCCATTGTCTCTAAATCTGTAGCCCTCTCCCACACAAGGTCATTCCAGACCTTCAGGGATAAAGAGGATTGTAATTTCATGTGGTGTTATTATTTAATTATTATACCTAAAAAGAAAATAATTACATATAGGTGTTTTGTTTCTTTTTTAATAGGTATGGGCGATCTAGAAAAATAATTATTACCTTTTTAAATGTTGCCTAAAAGCATGGTCAGTAGTAGGCAGCTCAGAAGCTGGCCGATTTGTACTTGTTGTTAAGTCCCATCTCATTCAGGGATTTTATATTTTTGTTTTTATTCTTATATAAATAAAGCGTATATTTTACCCCTAATTCCATTGCTTTATCCTCTGACAGAAAAGGAAGGTTTTCTAAATCTTTTAAATTATTTAAATTTTTATATAAAACATAGAATGCCGTTTTCTTCCCTATTTTATACATGGCATTAGTTGTGTCACAACAAGTTAGGCAATGAATCGTTAATACTTTCTTACAAATTTCCTCTCCTAAATTTGCCACAATATTGTTAATTGACAAAAAATATATATTCTTACTATGTCCTAATTGTATAAATATATTCCTTTGGGACATATCTGGTGTTTCACAGTAATAATGTAAAAGCAAAATCAGGACATCAGTATCAACAGATTTTACCAGAATTGTATTACCTGATTTTAATTCTGATAACATAAAATAAACATTCCATTGTTAAGCATTAAATAATATGTAAAAACTCAATAAAAATAATACTCATTCGCATTCACATTACACAAAGAAAAGTTTGTTTCTAAATGACAATATATGTATAATATAAGATTACTTGACTGTATTCAATAGTCTACACTCTACATACTTGAGTGGCGCCGCAGTGAGGCGCATCTAGGATCGAAAAACTCGTAACTTTAAAAAACAAAATCTCGAAAACTATAAGTCGTAGAGAACTGACTTTTTTTTAAAAAAACTTCCTTGAAGTGTAAGCTTTATTTCATACACATATGGTATGACAAAATTCCTTAAAATAAAAAAAGTTTTTCGCTTACCGAAAAAAATGCAGCAAGGAAGGTAAACGTTCCAGTTTCACCTAGTTTTACAAAAAAATTTAATTTTCCATAAAAACGAAATTAAAGCAGTGACCTTCGCCCACATTTCCTTTATCAATTAAAAAAAAATACCTATAATTATCTCGATTGGTTCCGGAGATATCATGAGGGATGTGTGAAAAAAGTAAGAAAAATTAATTTTGACAAATTTATGACATTCTTCGTAATAAAAAAAGTTTGACCTCCAAAAAAATGTTGTAATTGGCCATTGCAGATGGCCAAGGACCTAGGCTATCATGCTGTGAAGGTCCCAAGTGGTTGTACCTTAAAAAAATTTTTTTCAAGAAGGAAGCTACTTTTTCCCCGTTTTACGGTGCACTAATCCTTGACACATTTATTAGAAGAAATCTGTTTATACTGTGCAATATTGACCAGTTTGACAACTTATTACGGTATTTAAAAGGTGTTTTAATAAGAGCGCAAGATTTGAATTGCGCGTCAGCTTAGCTGTCATGATGTCACAAGATTATGGCGTGACAGATCGATAGGAGACAGTTAGGAGTTAGTAAACATGGAGCATTACACGATAGAACAACGCGTCCTGATTGTTAAACATTATTATTAAAATGGTGAAAATTTGATTGCCACGGTTCGTAAAGTCCCATTTTCGGTCGAAATAATGTTCATCACTCATCTACTGTGAAAAGAATAATCCAAAAATTCGAAAATTCTGGTTCGATTAGTGATGTGAAACACACGACACGAGCTCGTAGAAGTCGTTCAGAACAAAACATCACGGCAGTTCGCGAGAGCATTGCTGAGAGTCCAGGGACGTCGATTCGTCATCGTGCACAAGAATTGGACATTACAACAGCCACTCTTCAGCCTATTCTCACTAAAGATTTGCATCTCCATGCCTATAAAGTCCAAGTTGATTCAACAACTTCTGCCAACAGATCATGCACGGCGAAGAGAGTTCACCAACTGGATTCTTGAACAACAAGATGTGAATGCCGATTTTCCGGACAAAATCATTTTCAGTGATGAGGCTCATTTTCACCTCGATGGCTTTGTTAATAGACAAAACTGCCGCATTTGGGACTCCACGAATGATTCATGAGAAAGCAATGTATCCAAAACGTGTTACTGTTTGATGTGCATTGTGGTCTGGAGGAATCATTGAGCCGTTTTCCTTTGAAGACGAGGCAAGTAATGCAGTAACGGTGAACGGCGAACGTTATCGTGCCATGATAACCCAGTTTTTTGTACCTCAATTGGAAGATATTACTCTCGACGACATGTGGTTTCAGCAGGACGGTGCCACTTGCCCGTGAAACATTGACGGTCTTGCATGAGTCTTTACCTGTTCGTGTCATCTCTCAGTTTGGTGACCAGAATTGGCCGCCACGCTCTTGTGATTTAACACCTTTGGACTTTTGGCTGTGGGGTTATCTGAAGTCACAGGTTTATGCCAAAAAGTCCGCGACCACTGAAGTATTAAAGGCCGAAATTAGATGCTATATCAACGAAATCCGCCACATGTATGCAACATCGTTGTTCAAAATTTCGCCAAAAGAGTACGCATGTGCCAACAAAGCCGTGGCAACCATTTACCAGATGTGTTATTTCATACATAACTCCCAAATGTCTACATTATAACTCAATAAATATTTCAATACTTTGCTACAGAAAACAATGTTTTATTGAACCTTATATATTGCGCTCTTATTGAAACACCCTTTATTATGGGTGCATTTTACAAATTGAATTTGGGTACTTGTGACTTGTTTATTGTTTCTTAGAGTTTTTTTAATTTCGAGAATTTCTAACAGATCAAGGATTTTTTCTTTATTTACACTATATAGAAGTTTAGTGTTATTATTATTAATGAAGTGGTTCTGACTAACAAAATGTTCTGCAAAACTCGCCGGTTTTATCTTATCTAATATATCCATTTTATGTTCTTTTAACCTTATTTCTATACTTGTACCAGTCTGACCTATATACAATCACAATCGTCACATTTTATTTCATATACATCGGGATTCTCAATATTCTTTGTTTTCTCTTTGTTGTTAACTAGTACCCGACGTAATTTTTGTCTTTATTGGTTAAAATAATATTAATGCCTGATATACTTAATTTATTACACACTAGGCCGCTGAGGTTGTTTACATGATTTATATTATACCGCCTTTTTGGTTCATTTCTAACATGTTTTTGTTGATTACAACAATAAAAATAAACCAAATATTTTTTTATATGTGATGAATTAACTCCTATATGAAAAAGTCTATCTGAGAGCACATTTTTGTCACTTTGACAGTGATAAAAAAGGTGCATCGTTTTTTATCACCGATAAAAATATATAACAATTTATAACAACTGTATTTTTAATAACTGTTCCTTTAAATAATTGTATAAATAAAGATAATTATTGTTGTTGTTCGTTCACATATTCTGTCGTTAATTTATCTTGCCAAAAAACACTCGAGCTTTTCTTTTATGGATAAATTTCTTTTTTAACTCAAAATTTTGCCAATCAGTAATTTTGCTCGAAAAATGACATTTGACAAAATCGCTCGACCTGCGGTCTCGCGATTTTTTTCATGTCAGTTTTTCTTATAAAATTACTGATTGGCAAAATTATTTCGTTACAAAGAGAAATTTATCCGAGAAAAAAAGCTCTTGTGCTTTTACTGTTGATAAATCTGCTTTTATAGGGTTTTAGAGCTTTTTTTATTTCTTGATGTACAAATTCACTACTACTTTACAAACGTGGACACACAACCATTCTCACTGTCATTACCAGTGCCGATAGCCGTATTCGAACCCGCAGCTTAAATGGAGACTTGACATCGCGCGCTATAACTAACTAATCCACCGAGTTGAGATTAATCGGTCACATCGTTTGTTTAAATTTAAATTGCTACTGTCTATAAAATCAAAATGTTCTGCACTTAGTAACTGAAAGTAATGGAAAAGGTTTTCCTGTCTCATTTGTCTATAAGTTATAATTTCCTAATTTCTTAATACAATTAATAACTTGTTTAAGAAAACCTTGGATATAAAACGCTGAAGGTATCGACAAAATTTTTTTTTGTTTTCTTATCTGGTTGAGAAACTTGTAAAGTAAAATTAGTTTCATATAAGAAAATTAATTCTACAAGTTGTTACTGCAAATTCTTTGCAGAATAGGTTGGTTTACAGAAATCACAGTTATGTTTACAAACATTTTGTGGTGTTTGCAATAACTGTTTGCAACATGCGTATATATGCAATATTTTTTTTGTATTTAAAAACAGTAACATTTATTTATTTAATATATCTTTTGATTGTAGTAGATTTACTTCACATTCTCATACCCTGCACGTTACAAATGCCTTTTGTTATAGACAATTGGGATTCTTGCAGTTTGTCGTATAGAATACATCCTTTGTTCCACACTTGCGATCGTGTATCTCAGACCGTACTTGACTCCACTTCAACACCACGAAATATTCCCACTCATTTCTCCCCTGTGTGCGGATTAATACGACCGGGACATAATTTAAATGCCGTAAGTGGCCCTAGGCGTGACTGTAGTTTCATCCACACTTCCTTCTGATTTATTGAATAGAAAACTTTGGCTATTAACGTCGATTGCTTTTTCCTGTAGGAACAATGCTGAACAGATAAATCATCAGTAAAAATGCGACATTGTTAATCCTAACAGAAAACTGCGTAACTTTTCTGGCAATATATAAAGCAGGCTAAATGTATTACGGTATCTTTTACATTTTTTATGTTTTAAATTCCAGTCGAAAGCTTACTGGTTCCTGATTGAGTTCAATCATAATGTAAATAGTGAGGTAAATTATTTTAATCTCTTATGCTGACCTGTCTCAATTATACTAATACAGTTTTTGAACGATTGTTACTAATGAAAATATTTTGTTGCCATATGACTTTATTATTTGTTGTTCATTAGAACTTTCTTGCTTTAACACGCTATCATGTAATCAGGAATTTAATTTTATTTGTATTTATTTATACAGTGTAATTATCTAAATGTAACAGTTATATAATGGTTTTCTTCTGCCTAGAATGATATTTTAATTAAAGGTTTCAGTTATATTTTACTTTTCATTTTAATTAACAAAATTTATAACGTCCATTATGAAGATTAAAATGTTTTCCATAAAAAGAACTATTTGAACATCTTATAAGAATGATTAAAACAGAAATACAGAACACGAGAGCTGGCTTTAAAGGTGCATGTATTTCCTCATCAGCATAAAACAAAATGTCTGCCGAAGACTTATAGTCCCTCAGCTAGTTGCGGTATTTGTTTTTCAACACTTTAAATTACCTTTGATTCTTTTGCTTTTTTATTCGTTATCAAAAGTCTGACATCAGTTGTCTTTGAATTAAGGTTACTTGTGTTTTAGTCTCACAATATGAAATGGGTGATTCAGTTGAGGTGAATCAAACTTCACCGGATGATAGATGAAAAAGTAAGTGGGATTTATCTAACGAATTCATGATCACATACGTTTCTTAAAGCATTTGTTGTTCCTTAAAAAGGGATACATATTACAGTTTTTCCTGTATAACTTCGATACTTTGAGAACTACGACAGTAAAACGTTGGTCGTATGATTAATCACTAGAGATGTATTTTTTTTCTTAAGCATTTATTTCTTCATTTCCAAGATGTTGTTTCAAGGAGTGGTGGGTGGTATTTTACCCCCATTTTTTATTTATAGTGTATTAGGAAATATAAGTTCAGAACATCATTCTACGACAGGATCGATAGTTTTCAAGCACATGGCAATTTACTCAAAACTTCTTCGTGACTAAAAATAAAACTAATTTTTAACTGGTTGAGTTGTTTTATTTGTATCCACATTAGTAGTTCAAGTAATGCAATAAATATGTGTTGCAAAATTGCTCACACACTATTGATTCTATTGACTTTTCGTATTTTTTAACATAGAATAATGTCTGAACATTATTTGTGGCATTTTCTAAATTTTTCTTACACTTTTTTTAAATAATTCTTCGTTATCTAAAAAATATGGTATTTAAATATATTGTATAATTTTTAAGTATCAACAGTTCTATGTAAGTATCTATGGATATTACATAAACAAATAATATATGTGTCAAATTTCACGCTTGATATATTCTAAAAAAAAAAAAAATAACTAAAGGAACAGATTCGTTTTCCGAAACGTTAGGGAATTATATTATTATTTTTGTGTCTCATATTAGTTGTCAAAGCACCTTCTAACTAATCTTTTGACGTAAAGACACAAGCGCAGAGGTTTATTTTTGTAGTACCATACTGGGTAACTAACTATATTTTGTAGATAACGAAGAATTATTCATATTCATGTGGTAGTAAGTCTCAAAAAAAAAAAAAGAAAAATATAGAATAATGCTTTGAAGAGATATATCCAGCGTATAAATAAAAAAAATGGAAATGAAAAACCATCCTCACTGATGGAAACAACTTCTTGTAAATCAGATACGAAGCAGCTTATTTGCCAAAAAAATGTATCTCTATTAATTTTACATACCACCATTTCATTAGTGTACCTCTTAAAATTTTGGAATTATACCAGAAATTTTGTAATCTTCTAAAATGCTGTTATTCTCTCATGTATCGCCTATGAGCTTCTGCAACAACTAATTATGCAAACTCTATGTACCCTTAGATAAACTGTCATCTGATGAAGTTTGATTCACTCAAACTAAAATCAAGTTTCAGTGTTTAAAAAGAAAAAATTTTGTCTGCTTATTAGTCTGTCGATCTGTCTATGCAAGTTTAGTTTCTTCATTATAACCCACGTGGCTTTTAACATAAGCAATTGGAATAGTTAAAACAGACACTCTGTATAATAATTTATTAAAATTTTACATTAGAATTAATCGTGAATTAGTATGTTCCTGGATAAATTCGCATGTTTCGTCTCTTAGCTGATATACTAACATCCTGCCATGCAGGATTAGCGATACCAGATATTAGCCCAAGCGGATAAAACTATAAAGATGCTTTTATATTCATTGTGCTGAGCACATTGTCTTTAGTTTCAGCATAAGCACTCATCATAATAGCTGACGTTCATTTGAGATGGTATCAGGAGGATATTTAAGGGAAGTAATTACGAGATTACTAATTTTAATATTTACGGAAGCAAATGAAACATCGATTACGTAATGAATATACCAAATTCTTTACACAATTCAAATAAAATGCTTGTCATTATTAGACAGAACAGAAAAGAGGTATAAAATTAGAGCAGTCAAATTAAAAATCAAAATTAAATTGCCATGAGGTTAGAGTATTGTAAGATTATTTAAAACAAAGATAGTAAATGTTATTCAGTAGCTAACAAATTAACAAGCCGTTAACAATTTGCGCTGTAATGGCCAGAACAGGACTATTAATTCTATAGTTTTTTTTTATTTAAAGTTAATAGGTGGATGATACCAGTATCGATTTATTGAACCACTAAAAAACATAATGATGATGTTGAAATTTCGATGAAATTGGATGCAAGTTAATAAAAAAAGTCGCTTTCTCTTCTAAATATCCCTATATGCCTTTGTATAATGGAATATTGAGCATATAGATAGGTATGCATTTTTAACCATTTTATGAGTACATTAAGCTCTGAGTTTTTACCATACCACCCACCCATCAGGACAGTTTTTATAGGGAATTAAATGATGGCTAAATTTATCTCGAATATTATTTTGTAAGTGTAATTGCTTCGAGGTTATCTGAGTTTTCTGTGATATTTGCTTTAATATGGGGGTAACATAGACAAGGGATTGACGGTGCTGGCTCTGACGTTATTTCTGGTGCTCAATAACACAAAATGGTGTAATAGACGTGTTAAAATAATTTTCGAAATCACAAAATACGTTAAAAAAAGAAGCAACCTGTGTTGTTGTTATGTGGCATGCAACATTTAAAAAATATATAGACAAGTAAATAATTAATGTATTTATTTCAACATTAGTAGTACCTAAAGGCGTGTACACATATGAGCACACACAGGCTGAGTACAAACGCACGCTTAAATGTGGACGTTTTGCTCAGAATGCCCACTTTGTATGTTAAGGCATGCGCACACCAAAGCACGTATACAAATGTGAGCCACAGCTTGTGGGTTTTCTTGACATGCTCAAAGGAAATGATTTGCTTATGAATGCTCATTGAGGACGCCACGTTAGATCAGTTTGGTATGCCTTGTGAACGTATGAATTTGTAGTACAATTTTTGTATTACTTTTACTACAATATGGAGTGTAGTAACGAATAACGTTTAAAATTAATTGACAAGTACCAAGTACCAGTTTTATGAAATCCGAAGGACAATAATTATTATTTTTCAAAAATTGCAGCAGTTGCAACCGTATTGCTTCTTGAATTCATTTTCACCACTGCGCAGTATGCTGCGTATCCGGAATAATTTGATCACACACAGACGTTCACAAAATCGAAAGTTTCGCACATTTTGCACACACAACTTGAGCACAAACGCATGCTCGTTCAGCCTGTGCGTGCTCATGTGTACGCGCCTTTTTAAATGTATCATCATATTAAATCTTAATTACAAAATTCTTAAAATTAAAATCATTTCTCTCTTCACTTTATATACAAAGATAAACATTTCTTAATTTTGAAATTTGTAAGACATTTAATATGTTGCATTTAGGTGGAAAAATATATTAAAAATTTCGTAATTTCAATTCAAATTAATTTATTCTTTTAATTCTAGTATTTTGAACATATGCTTCTTATACTAGAAGTTTCATTTGAATTTCTTGCATCCACGCTCCTGAAGTTAAGATATTCCTGCAGCAAATAATACACAATACACAGAAAGCATAATTCAAGCTTAAATTAATTCGAGAATAGAGAACAACACGATAAGTTGAAGATATGGATGGCTGTCTTAGGCGTCATAAGGAATATAACACCTCCATTGAATTGCCTTGAAATTTCACATTACACTAACTTTGTTAAGAGAATACTAAATATGTATTCCTAAAACATCAAAATGATTTAAGACAAAGTGCCTGAAACTCTGGAAATAAATATAATGTGTAGGAGTTACATTTCCATTCGAGTGCTGAATATATTTGACAGCGCTGGCAATCAAAATATATTCACATATCACTTTTTAAAACCGATATTGATTTTTAAAATTCACGCAAAGTAACTCAACGGAAGTTGATTAAAGTTAATATTTATTAAATGTTATTTTAATTTTAATTATTATAAAGTAAATAATTTTAAAGTTTAGTATATTTATCATTTGTTCGATGTTTAAGTCATGTTATGGTGAACTTTTTGTTACTTAATCTTACATTACACCATCGAGTTTAATGTACGGGGAAATAATTCTATATCCATGTTATGATGCAAGCTAAAGAGAGTTGTACTATAAATATTGTTGTTTTCATCATCCCTACCACTAACATTCCTCGATGGGTCTAATGAGGGCTACCGTTTTTAGACTCACCAGTTGGTGCCACTGATGAGTAAGGTAGCTGTCAAAAGTTATTGTTAGGCTCGGAACAAGTTTATAGGATTTTATAATAATTATTTCGTACACCAGTAAATAAAAAAACTTGTTAATTATGCCTCAGTGTTGTGCAGTGGTGGCAGTGAAGTTTTTATTTAAATAACTGGTTACGATGATATTCCAATAACTATAATACAAAAAAATGTGGACGCCTTAACTAAACCCTTGGAGTATCTTATTAACTTGTCCTTGGCAAATGGAATTTTTCCACAATCTCTAAAAATTTCGGTAACAAAGCCCCTCTATAGAAAAGGAGACAAGTCACTTACTAATAACTATCGAGGCATATCTTTATTGCCATCGTTTTCTAAGATTCTAGAACATGTAGTGAAAAATCAACTAGTAACTCATTTGAATAGTAATCACATTTTAAATAATTATCAGTTTGGTTTTCGAGAAAACTGCAATACGATAGATGCAGCTTTTAACTTAATAGAAAATATCAATACATGCTTGGAGAATAGAGAGACACCATTAGGTATTTTTTCTGACTTGTCCAAAGCATTTGATTGTGTTGATCATCAAATATTACTTAAAAAACTGGAATACTATGGCATACATGGTAGCGAAAATAACTGGTTTAAAACATATTTACTTGAACGACAAATGTGTGTTGAAATAACCGAGACAAACAACGACGTAATAAAAAAAACTTATTCTGATTTTGCTGTGGTTGAGAGTGGAGTTCCACAAGGATCTATTCTGGGGCCAACATTATTTTTGATATATACTAATGATATAGTACCATTTCCAGACACTAAACTTTCATTATTTGCAGACGATACTAGTATAATAATACACGATGATAATAGAAATAATTTAATAAAAAATGCACAAACTTTACTAGAGAATAATATCAGGTTCCTTGCGAACAGACTTGCACTCAATTGCAGTAAAACAAATAACGTAACCTTCCAACTACAAGGCGAAACAGACATTACTCTTAAACTAAATAATGAAGAAATACAACCTGCTAGTTCTACCAAATTCCTCGGCATCTATATTGACTCACAATTGAATTGGTCAGTACATATAACTAATCTAAAAGCGAAATTAAGCAAAGCCATATATGCTATACTAACGATTAAAAAAAATGTTGATTTTGCCTTAGCAAAAATAGTGTATTTTGCGTACTTTCAGAGTTTGCTACAATATGGAATTGAACTTTGGGGTGGAGCTAGCAATTCTGAACAGATATTTTTGATACAAAAAAAAAGCAAATAGGCTATTATGTGATTTACCTCCTAGAGAATCTTGTAGAAACTATTTTAAAAAGACAGAAATATTTACTCTAACCAACTTATATATTTACAGACTTGCTATTTTAATTCATAAAAATAAAGATTCTCTTACTACACCAAGTAACATACATAACTATCCGACTCGACACCAAGATTACTTATTACCAAAATATAATTATACTAGAACCAGAAAGGAGCCCCTATATTCTGGAATAAAAATTTACAATAAATTACCAGCACATCTAAAATCATTAAACTCTAAAGCTTTTAAACGTAAAATAAAAAGAATTTTACACGAGCATGAATTCTATCACTTAAATGAATATTTCGTAGCCGAAATTTAAAACAGGAAGAGGTTATCATGGTTTTCTCATGTTTTTTTTCTTTTTTCCTTTGTCTATCTCATAAATTCATTACGTTTGACGTGTATAATAAAAGTGCTGTAAAAGGCAAAATATATATTTGTATGTCTGTATATATTATGTGTGTATAACTTAATTAGATTAATTATAACTGTATTATTAGGATCACTCGCTCAGTTGTAGCTTACTTCATTTATATGCATTTACTTTCTGCATATAGAAACAATGTTATAGCTATTTGTTTGTTATTAGTCTATTAAGCGTATAACTAGGTATGTATCTAATATAATATGACCATATACATATATACATATATATATATATATATATATATATATATATATATATATATATATATATATATATATATATATATATACATATATATGTATATATATATATATATATATATATATATATATATATATATATATATATATATATATATATATATATATATATACCATATGATCATGATCAAATCTGGTTTTCTATGATGTTTTAGAGAACGAAATTCTTATACATCATAATAATATTTGGTCTTTTATAAACTTAGATAACAGAATTATTACAGAATTATAGACTGTTTATTAGAGTGTGATATAATTTTAGAATTACAATTATTAAATAAAAATTAAAATATTATGAAGTTATGTTTTACGTTTTTTACTCTTAAGTTGTCAGCAATAATTGAAAATAAGTGAACACTAAAACCTGATTTTTGTGAAATGGAGCCCATTAAATCTGTCTAATTAGGTGTTTACTTATTGAAACTCATTCACCGCGTAAAAACATACTGTAAAATTATAAAAATTGAAATACTTTTATTCTAAAGCAGTTGTTAATATATACTAATTTATTAATTATTATAATCATATCTAAGGTTTCATGGAAAAAGGGTATATTGACGATATACCAAATAGTGCCATATCGGTGTTTAAAGATTTTTATATATCCATAAAAAAGTACAGATTTTTTTAACATAGTGTCTTAAAAACTAAATGAATTACATAAAAATATTTTGTACTTTGTTATGGGTAAAGCTGCAAATCGTTTTCTGTGTATCCTAGTCGTAGAGTACAGATGTACTTACTGTCGCCGGCATTCACCTTGACCGCGAAACTCTTTCTCCAGTCTAGTCTATTATTAGCTTTCGAGTTGTGTACACGTTAAGTCACTTGGGCGTATTGCATGTTGTTTTTGTGTTTTTATTTTATTTGTTGTACTGTATTGTTGACACTAGTTTAATAATAAAGCATGGCAGACGAACGCAGGGGTAGAAAACGGCCATTTGCTGACAAAGTGAATAAATTCATAGGTGAATTCTCGGATTTATTCTATGATGGTGCTAAAATAATTTGTAAAGTGTGCGAGAAAGATTTGATGTGCTGGAATAAGCGTGATTGTGGACTTCACGTAAATAGTGTACAGCATAAAATTTAAAAAAAATGGCGTGCCTTCGACAACAAAGTTTATGTTTGATTTACTATTAATGCTGATTACCTGTGACGTTCCGCTGCACATACTCGGTAAACAACCATTTCGAAAGTTCTGGAATAAATACAATGCCCAGGTGAAGTTACCAAGTCGCACAACGTTATATAAGTATCTACCAAGTGTACACGTAGACATGGTAAATAAGATGAAATGTGAATTAATAAATACACGGCTGTGGTTATCTGTTGATGAGATAACAGATTGTAAAAAAATTATATTTTAAATGTTATATATAGTACGAGTACTAGACCCTCTTAAACCGACAGTTCCACTGTTACTAGCTAGCAAAAGACTAAGTCAGTGTACTAACGAAACAATTACCAGGGTGGTGCTGAAAATGTTAGAAAACTGTCAAAAAGTCAAGTGTTGATGTTTGTGACTGATGGCGCCGTGCAAATGCGTTCGGTAGGCCGTTCTTTGCAAGAACAAGGTTGTACGTTTATACATGTTAAGTGTAATGTGCATGCTTTGCATCTTGTGGCAGAAACTATTCGAAAAGATTTTCCAAAGGTGGATGCATTAATAGCAAGTATAAAAAAGTGTTTCTTAAATCTCCTAAATGTCTCCGTGCATTTAATAGCAAGTGTCCCGGTATTCCTGAACCACCACAGCCGATTCTTACACGTTGGGGAACATGGTTGCAGGCAGCTTTTTATTATGCTTTTTGTAAATAATATTGTAAACAAACATATAGTTTTTCCGCTACGTATTCACATTCATCTTGGCTTCGTGTTGCTCTAGCTTCAGGTATATTATTCCTCCATACATTAAACTCGATGCATTACACAATATGGTACTGTTTAATCATCTGTATCTTTTTAGATAATTAAGATAGACTTCAAGTATGTACCATTAATTTAAGAGGATTTTAGCATTGCTTCCAAGATTTTAATATTATATTGGGTGTTCCATTTAAAATAAGTAAGTTGTGAATGCACCAAGAGTGTAGTCTGATATATGATATAGTAATAGTAAACGATATTCCAAATTTTCCCAATCCGTTGTCTAAGAAAAATACCTAAGGATAACCAAAAAAATACTTGAGTTGATCCCCAGGTATTTAACCTTCCGGATAAGTGCCAGAGGTTTTTTATACATAACTGCTGCCCTAATGTTCTATATTTTTTTCTCCTGGTGAAGAGGATCATCTCCGTCTTAGCAGGATTGATGATGAGAGATCAGTTTCTCTGCACCATCCATTACCATACACCATAGATGAGGTGATATACAAGGCTGCTGTACAGCTTTGTGGGCAGCCTCCGTTCTACCCAAAATCTAGCTGGAAGTCTTCTAGAACAGTGCTAATTAATCTCTTTTCCAGCGCAGACCTCACCCATTTGACCAGTACTAGTGCTACATCTCGGGCTCTAAGGACGTCATAGATAGACATTGTCCTTGCCTTGTCAAATGCTCCTTCTATAACAGAAAATCTGTCAGAGCCACTTCCTTATGTGGATGGCTCTTTTCAACTTATGCACGACGACATGGCATGTAGAAATCTGTGGAGCTGCCACGCTTGTAGGAATGCTGATTTTCGTACTTTTAGCAGAAAAAACGTGAGACTGTCAGCCGTAACTAATTTAGGTATCGTGTAGTCTCTGTTTTCTACTTTGGGAATAAAGACCAATTTGGCTGATCTTTATGCCCACCGGACAGATTCCGTCTGGTCCTGCTGCTTTCTAGTGATCAAACCTGTTGAAGGTAGCTTTCTTCCAGAATCTCTCTCCTTCTTAATTTTAGGGTAAACAACTGATATGCCAAACCACTATCGGATAGATTTTTAAGAACAGTCGCTAACCATTATTGAACGAAATAAAAAAATGATATCAGCCTTAGAAGACATTTTATTATCTATTATGTTTAGAGAATAAATATAGTTTAAGTTGTTACCAGTAATTTTCGAATACGTTGAAATAGATATAATGCCTTAAAATATGAAAAATCTGAAGATTATTTTTAAAACAATATAAATTCATAGAAATGTATAAACCACAATAAAACAATTTCGTCGATAAATTTCATTTCCTACAACCTATTTGTTAAATAGTTAAAGTAGATATTTGGCAACATTCCAAACCCGATTTGAACTTTGGCCTATAAATAATGTTTTCAGAACAACCTAAATAAGCCGTACTTTAATAAAAACTTGGTATATAATAGATTTCTGTATATTCATGTATAGGAAAATAACCTAGAAAAATTATCTTGTATACCAGGTACGGAATATTGCATCCAGAGTTAATTGGTTGGCTAACACACGCTGTAAAAAATGTTTCAGTTGAAAAATTATCTTTCAGCATTTTATTCATCCGGCCAAATAACCAATATGTACAAAACAATTGTTTTTCATCAGCTTTTACCGTTTGTGGTAGATGACAATCAATATGTTTGACGTTTCCAAGCCCAAACAATTATTTATACTGAAGTTCATTGAAATCTATATTTTTTACCAATCAATACTGCATTTAAATGATTTATTGTTTCTATACCTATATTTGGAATATTGGATTTATTATATGCCTAAGTTGATTTACTATGATAGCCTAACAGAGAATACTTAAAAAACCGATTTCGTCAAGAAACTCGTCCTATACCGTGTAACGAAATTGCAGGCCATATCATTCCAGTTTGTTGTATTCCACGATGAATTAAGTTTCTGCCAGTCTAGTCGAGATGGCGTCACTGATTTCTACTGGAACAGTTGGTTTTGCAGATTTTTGCACTAAATATCTATCTATCTTTATTGCTCATACTCTACTCTCAAATGTCTGTCTCTTTCCAAACTATAATCGAGTTTAGGTAGCAGAATACTACGATGCTACTTTCTTCTTACTAGTGCAGCGTTCAGATGGAAATCATCTCTAATTCTGCGGTCTGGTAAAATTTATATGTTTTCTGGTATTATCTTGTGATCTTATGCTAATCATTATTTAAAAAGTTGCTATATTGATTTAAAGTACCTTTGAGGTAATTTTCATAATAATATTGTACTGTAATTATCTTAATTTACGCCTTGGGCGAATTTGCTTTTCGGTGATTAGTTCACCTTGGTTGTTCTTTGGAACAGCCATCATTAATATTGATTAGTATCAATTTATCGTGCCTTGCTGTCAATTTATCTAATATCACTTTGATATTGTAATAATTTCGTGTGTTAATTTAAACTAACTTTCGGTTATTGTAAATTTTAGATTTACTCGGCTGTCGCCATTTTGTATCGTAGTTAGTTGTTTTCTGTCTTTGCCTGTTGATGTTTTAGGTCACTTAGCTACGTTGGTAGCACTCTGAAAGTGGTGACTGGTGACATTTGGAGATTGGTACACCTGGTTGGACCAAACGTATTTGGTTATAACCTTTGTGAAAATTATCTAATTTGGTGCATTTGTTTTGTGGTGGATTATTTTATACCAGTGCATATATTTATCAACCAGATCTCAGAAACGTAAGGTTTTTCTAAATTTAAAATATCGAATGCTTATTTGAACGTTTACTTAGTATTTATTCAGGAACGTTGCTCTAGTGGAACTTTGCCTAGTTCTCTGGCAAAGATACCTGCCTAGTTATCTGGCACTTGATTAACTTTTAATTATCTAAAGTAAACATACAGTCAAGTATATATCTTTATTTAACTTTATCTGCTATTCATTAGAACCTCTCTCCGAGGAACTAATAAATGATTTAATTTAACGTTACCTTTAATTTGAAAAACTCTCATATTGTATTATATTTAGCAAATATTTATTTAACGTTATCTTTACCTTTTAAAATAAAATTTTAATAATTTGGTACTTGCCAAAGTCCTGGCGCCTGGCCTAGATTTCGGTGATAACTCAAATCAATCGAAGCCCTTATTCACGACCTGCTCACTGAGTTACCGGTTCATAAGTACAACCCCCAGCTTATTGTGTTATGCCAACAATTGGACGGGGGGTGTTGCAACCGAGAAATATGATTACAAATTTTCAGAAATAGTTTATTTTTCATTTTAGATACTACCAAATGATCATTGGAGTACGTTTCGAATTTTCCAAAAGAAAATTATATAAATACTTTTAAGAATGGAAACGGAAAATATTGCATATTTGATAATTTTTGGTATTTAAATTATTTTTTGACTTATTTCCAAATGTAGAATTATTGTATTACAATACATGGTCGGCTGGCCGATAGCGGGCGAGAATCGTTTTGACTACTACACGATTCAAAGGTATTGAAAAAAACTAGTCGATCGAATTAGACCATTTCTTGACACATCAATACATGTACTGTTTTCTATGGTGTACCAAAATTTTATGAAAGTAGGTGTAACAGTTTTTGAAACATTGAATGATAATGTAAAACATGTACCGACTATAGGCATAATTTTTGATATAACGGTATTTGCGAGTTAATCTGGGTATTTTTATTTTCTGCAACGATTCCACTTGGATGTCCTACTTTTGGTATCCATAAAAACTAAAGATATTATAAATTAATTCGCCATTAGAAGCGAGTCTGAAAAAACTGAATAAAATATTTCTTACAAAACAAAAAACTAATTTTATTGATATAGATGTGAATACTTAACGTATCTGTGACAAAAAAAATGGAGGTAGGAGAGGGCCGGTTTCTGGTTAGGTACGGGATGAAAATTTCTCCCAATCCAGGTGCCCAATCAACTATTTATTATGGTAAGACAAACAGAAAAATTCTCATAAAATTCCTTTTATTAGTGTGACCGGTTTCGTGAACAAGTAAATTACTTCACATCTTCAGACATTATTTATTAACTTGGAATATATCACATGAAAGAGAAAATATCCGAGTTTTAGAAGGTTACAGCCAGATGACTCCACTGTTGCTGTGAGAGAATGCAGGGTGGGATGCCGCCTCATTGGCATTTGAATATTCGCCATTCCTTCAACGAAGTGTTCCCTCGTCGTTGGATTGGTGGCAGTAGACCTCATGATTCAGTGCTCTACGACCCCCTAGATCACCGGATCTTATGCTGTACGACTTTTCGTTTTGAAGGTACGTTAAGGAATAAAACGTCTCTTCTTGCATTTTCTCACAGACTCTCTGGTGCTGAACAATAATAGCGACAGTGGTAGCTTTCTAAAATTCGGAGATATCGTCTTTCATGTGGTGTATGCTAGGTTAATGTACAGTTGTTAGGTACGGGATTATGCTAATTTGAAATCGGATGATTCAGTTTTCTCACACACTCTCTGATGTGGGGTAATAACTAATGTGAAACCATCTCGAGGTGACCTTCTAAAGCTTGAAGATTTGCTCATTCATGTGGTGTATGCCAAGTTAACACACATTTGATAGGTACGAAATTATGCTCATTTGCAATCAGATAAATCATTTTGAGTTACCCTGTATTTTCTAAATAAAATATATCCTAAGCGGAGGACTGGGCATCCTCGATAAAATACAGTATACATCTGCTCCTCAGGAAGATTTGGATCACCCTGTGTGACCGAAACAGAATACATTTTATTAATATGTTTGTATCATGGCATGGTGGAAGAGGTTTTTAAAATGAAATATTTAAATTGACCGACCAATATGACACCATTTTGCTTTCATACATTTAAACTAATGTTAAAAGTTTATCTCCTTAGATATTTTCGATAACTTTTAGTGATTTCAAAGTTAAATGATCTACGATTCCATCAGTAATGAATAATGAATAAATCCGATAAAATTTCAACTCACGTTCTCAAGAATGTAGGTGGTTGTCGAATAAAAAAGATTGGATTTGAATTTTGCTTCTAAAGAAGTAGCGTTATATAGGAGCACAAAAAATGTAATAAATTATTCTAAAAGTCGGTTGAACGTTAACAATAGGCTATTAGATTGTATACTAAATAAAAATAAAATCGATTATAAAACCCTCAGCGGACGGACATCGTAGGGCCTTTATTTTATAGTGTTAGAAAAACCTCTTATCGAAATGGATTTAGACAATAAAAATACAATATAAGCATCAAACCAATAGGCACACGGTTTTAAATTAATGTAGATTTTACACAGATTATTCATAATAAATATGGCAATAAAATATCCTTATAAAGATTTATTTGAAACAATATTAATAAGTATTGAATGATGGGCATTAGACAAAAAGGGAAACGAATTAGTGCCCAAAATGTAGTGATGACATCGATATTTCGAATCATTTTTCTCCTTCAGCTATGCATTGCTTAAGAAGTGGTACATAAAATGGGATATATTGGGGACGGAAACTAAAAGATAAGAGGAATGTACAGCACATAGTGTGATCTACTCCTTCTCTATGCAAGAGAATAAGTGTCACTTTGACACCTTAGAGTTCGGCAGTATTTCCGAATGCGGTCGGCCTTTAATGTCAGTTTTTATTTATCGTGCAGAAGCTCCACTACTCTGGTAGCTACAGTGAAGATACAGAAATGTCCAGGGTTCTAGAACAAGAGACTCATTTGACCTGGGGACGGAATTATGGAATGTCAATTTATGATTTCATGAAAACACAACAGATATATGATAAGATTTATTAGAGAAAAACTAACTATTTATACTACCTAAGCCAAAATTACCATATTATCTTACAATTAGGGGAGCGACGTATACGGCACGCAAAGCAGTAAGCAAGATAAGCAACAAAAAAACTGATGATAAACTATCAAGCGAAACAGTGGACAAAGCAATCGGTCAAAGAGTGACGGATGTTGGCAAACACCAATGAGAAAATATACACAAGCGAAGAACGTTAGCAAAATACTGACTAAATTCAATTTTCGTCCTGGCTAATGCATCAAAGTAAGCGACAGAGATACGAAAATGCCAACCTTCTTCAAGGGCAATTTGTTAGAACTCCACGAGCCTACCGAAATTGTCGATGGAGATGCACGAAAGCCATACTGTTATGCCACAGACGAACTCTATGAGAACACCTAGATTATCTCCAGAGTCCTCGCTGTTCTTCTGGGGACCATTTGTTAGGACTCTAGGAGTCCACACAAATTGCTTGCGAGAGTATACGAGAGTGCTCCGCGAAATTTGGCCACACCAAATATAATCGATTAGAACTCTACAAGCCCACCTAAATTACCCTCAGAGTTTCCACCCACCGAAATTATCCAGAAATAGTGAAAAGGTGGCTGACCTACGCATCAGTGATAAAATTCTATAAGCCCAACTAAATTACCTTCAGAGTTTGAGCGAAGCCTGAGACGAACGGTATCAGAATCCAAAACGTAAAAAATTACACTCACTGGTTTTCTCTGCGTGGATGCGGTTGGCGATAGTCATTGGAGTAATTCTCTACGTATGGCTGGTAGTACGATCATTAGTCTCACTGCCACTGCCTAATTCAGGCAGATATCCTTAGTTTTATTAACTCACGAAACAGTAGCTTAATAAATCTTAAATCTTAGTTATACAGAGAGAGAGAGAGAGAGAGAGAGAGAGCGAGAGAGTCATGTGTAAGGAGAATGGAGATGGGCTAGATCCATCTTGTTGAAAATAGTTGGCAACGACCACTGTATTGATTATTTAATTGACCGGAGTGATAAATTACTATAAAGATAATGTTTTAAAAGATTTTCTCGCACTTTATTTGGGTATTAAGCCACTCTCCTACAAATCATTCAAAATATTTATTAATCAAATCTTTGCGTCAAGAAGATTCTTAGTCAGAAGTTATTTCTTTTTTTAACTGTTTTCGCAAAAATATCTCACACCTGTGTTGATGCAATAATCAAATATGTACTACTAGTAAGGCAATTTTCTTATTAGTTTTCAAATCAAACGTTACTGGTCGCAGCAGAACCTTAAAGAAATTCATGAACAACCAAAAGTGACTTTATGGTGTGTAATTGGAAAATTTGACATAGTTGGCCAATATTTTTATAAAAACGACAATAGAGAAGCAGTTACCGTTAACTCTGAACGGTATGTATCCAGGTTATAATTTTCTCTGCTACCGGAACTCGGAAGTGGAAAAACTGAGAGTTATCGCAGGATCTGTATTTCTAATAAAATTGTGCCACATGTCATACAGCGCAACGAAGCATACAACTTTTGCTTTATCAATTTTGTGGGGTTAATTGAGGTTTTGGTGACATTCCTTGGCCCACCTCAAGCCTTACATTTCCCGATTTCTTTTTATAGGGATACCTAAAGGAATGAGCACACGTCAGTCGTCTCAGTATTCACGAACGTTTAAAATGTATTGCGGCAAAAGAACTTTCAGTAAGAGTTTTCGAAAAATTTTAAAACATGAATAAAGAAGGTGTCCATATAACAAGAGATGTAACATTCAATAAATAAAAGTGCCATCTAATTCCTTTTTAATTATGTATTTATTTTTTTACTTGTTCACTAAGTTTATGACAAATGTTATCTAGCATCAAAGTCTGTCAGTCGGCTGTGATCCATAAATATAATATATGTTTACAATCCCATAAATTATACGCTTATTAAGAATTAGAACACCGACATTTGATATTTACCAGCTTGTAATTTTTGACGGCCGGATGAATGTCATCGGTTCGATATTTAATTATCAGTAATCTCGTCCCGCTTGACATTCAAGGCACATCTGAGTAAACAAACATTAAACAAACTATAGTCGGTAGAATCTGGTAAGGTGGTCACGCCAATTTAGTCAGATCAGACGCAATATATCTGATGTCGGGTGGTAGCCGCATCTGACTGCCCAACCGCCTGGCCAAAGAATGTCCTCTGTGGCGTTGTAGGCTGATTTGGTGAGTCAGCCGGGCTTTAAAGGCCCATATTTTGTTCTTGAATTCTTCTAATAGTTAATAATGTAGTTATCGTGATCCCAGCATGTTGGCGGTTTGCTAAAATAGAAGACATGATGGCTGTTATGTAATGAAGTGGATTGTATTATTAGGGCTAAATGAGTTCTTTATACCTAAATCTGAGCAGGATTGCCCCTCTCCACATTTGCACAACAACTAAATATTATGAAATCAGTGGTAAATGAAACTGCATAAAATAAATACCGTTACGGATCTTGCACTTACCTCGTGATGAAGAAAGAAAAAATAGCGGATGGATGTCACTTCTTCCACCGGCCGGTGTAACGTGAGAAAAATAATCGATAACGATATCGGTAATTATCTTTTTTCACACACCAAAAAAATGTCTATCCAAAAAAGGAACAGGAGATGGAGAGGGGAAAAAAGGGACTTTATTTAAACCAGAGCAAGACCTCTCTTAAGCCCGATTTACATTATGGTAAAATGATTACCATTTAAATAATAAATGAATTTACAAGTGTAGAAAATACAACAACTTAAAACTAAAATAACAAAAGTAAAAATAACGAAACAATTTGTAAGGGCGAAACAGTGGTGGTCTGCTGCGTTCTTCAAGGGAAAGAAGAAAAATTAAAAAAATTTATTGTTTGTGAGAATAAGCTGATGACATCGGGCACTATGTTGGGCCATCTGTAAGTAACATCCGATTTGGTTCTGCCGACTGTCGGGTCGACTTAGTAAGATCGTCTGTAGCTGCTATTATAGCGACGTAGTATACACAATATTAAAATACATCCAACGATTTTATGCTTGGAACTTCGCTGACTGAGATTAATGTAAGCATATATTTTTGTTTTCTTATAAATATTCAGAAACCAAATAGACTGAGATAGTTTTAGGATTTTCTATTGTTTTAACGACTATAATGATATAAATTTTTAGTTGTAAGTTTTTGTCATAATTAAAATGTGAGCTGACATTCTGACAATAAAAACACCTATTTACTTTCACTTTTAGACCACATACTTTATTTATAACAAAAAATCACAACAAAAATTTTATAACATGGTCATTAGAATTTTCTTGTTGCCCAGTTGCGCCAATAATAATAATAATTTAGCATATTAAATTATTACTGTAGCCTAGCTTTGCGTTCATATTGCCCTTGCTGAATTAATATATAAACAGTTCGTTCTGGAACTTCTGTTAAATAGACTGTTTTATCCACGGCTCCTGTTTCTCTTTCGCTTTCTTTCATATTTCTGTAAATATTTAAAATTATTTTTTTTGACTGCTGGCATGCTGTTTTGAAACTTTCTTTTTTTTGCGAAACATTACCATCTTCCACATCTTCCTGACATCCTTTGTTGGTGGTGGGTTGAGGATCTTCCCAAGGTCTGAACATTTTTTCAGTATTATTTTACCACAGCCACTTGTAAACAGGAAACACCCGAATAATCACTGCCCGCCAAAATATTTATAAAAACACAACTGTATAAATTACACTTAAATGCAGAGGAAAATTTCACCTACGTACCTGTTAAACACTTTAAGTTGTCACAATCTGCTAAAATATATAATGTAAACACAAACTGTATAAAATACACAGCGATGAAGATTTCTAATCTAATTCTTAAAATCAATATAAAATATCCTCGAAAATACCACCTACTGACATACTAGAATATTTTAGTAGCTCATCTAGTATTGATACACTTCCCCCATCCTTCGCAAAACTGATAAATTTGAAATTCGACCCTGTAATCAAATGATGACGCGAGAAAAGGACAAAAATGATTGTGAATCTTAGTTAAAACAAGTATGATTCTGTTAATTTCTTATTTTAATCATATCAAAACACACGAACATACTTTACATTAGAATAATGATGTCTTATGTATTAAATAATATATCATATTTATTATTTAACATGGTGTAAAAAATAAAGTGTGCCCCACTCTCCCTTCAAATACTGTCGGTAGCTGGGTCGACAGCCTCTGAGTTTTTTAATTTTGAAATAAACAACTTTCTATTTAAATAAATATAATCAAAATTTTGAAATGTCAATATTCTAATTCATCTAAACGAGAAAATACAAACCAAAAACATTCTTCTTGAAATGAATATTCTAATTATGAAGAATTAAAGTAAATGTCAATATTCTAATTCATTTAAATTTCATGTGAGAAAAACGAGCCAAAAACATTCTTCTTGAAATGATTATTCTAATTATGAATAATAAAAGTATGTCATTCTTATTTTTAATTAACCCGTACTTAAAAAGCGACTTTGTTAGAACGCGACTATACCCCAAGAGACTACTGAATGAGTTTCATTACCTCGGTAAACTCGGAGTAAATTTGAAATAAAATACACATTTGCATTTTATTATACCACATTTTATGTCTTTGCTAATAAAACAATGATTATATCAGTCTCACAAACATATCAGGTAAATACATAATGAAGAGTTATTTAATAAGGAAAATTCGCAAAATTTTATAGACATTAAACATATTCTGTAAGTAGTTGGGACATAGTTAGTGAGAAGTAGGCACTTATTTTTGATTTATGATAATTTATAAATATTTGAAAACCAAATACATTAAAATACTTCAAATAATTTTAGGACTTTGCTACTATTCTAATGACCATATTATAAAATTTTGGTTGTAACTTTTTGTTATAAATAAAATCTGTGGTCTAACAGTGAAAGCAAATAGATATTTTTATTGTCAGAATGTCAGCTCACATATTTTAATTGTCACAAAAATTTACAACTAAAAATTTATATAATTATAGTCGTTAAAACAATAGAAAATTCCTAAAACTATTTAAATCTATTTGGTTTCTGAATATTTATAAGAAAACAAAAATGTATGCTTACTTTAATCTCAGCCAGAGAAGTTCCAAACGTAATTTTATTATTGTGTATACTGCGTGGATATAATAGCAGCTACAGACGTTCTGACTAAGTCGGTCCGACAGTCGGCAGAACCAAATCGGATGTTACTTACAGACGACCCAACTTAGTGCTTGATGCCATCAGCTTAGTCTCACAGACAATAAATTTGTTAATTTTTTTCTTTCCCTTGAAGAACGCAGCAGACCACCACCATGTTTTCTATTTTAACAAACCGCCAAGATGTTGGGATCACGTTAACTACATTATTAACTATTAGAAGAATTCAAGAATTCAAGAAAAAAATGTGAACCTTTAAAGCCCGGCTGACTCTCCAAATTACCCTACAACGTTACAGAGGACATTCTTTGGTCAGGCGGTTGGGCGGTCAGATACTGCTAGCACCCGACATTAGGTATATTGCGTCTGATTTGACTAAATTGGCCCGACCACCTTACCAAATTCTAAATATTCAGACCTTGGGAAGATCCTCAACCCATCACTAGCAAAGATGTGGAAGATGGTAATGTTTCGCAAAAAAAAAAGAAAGTTTCAAACAGCATGTCACGAAAAATAATTTTAAATGTTAACAGAAATATGAAAGAAAGCACAAGAGAAACAGGGGCCGTGGATAAAACAGTTTATTTAACGTAAAGCTAGGCAACAGTAATAATTTAATATGTTAAATTATTATTATAATTGGCGCAACTGGGCAACAAGAAAATTGCTTCCTAATTTTAATTTAGGGGTAGATTTTAAGTTAGAGTAAAACTGTAAGATTTTTTAGATTAACAGAAGCGGTATCAAATATTTATTTATCCAAGACCCTACTTTTAAATCGGTTGTATTATTGTGTTCGTTGTAATATACAAAAATTAGAAGAATGACTCTGTACGCCGCTAATTCAGTCTTATTGGCATGTGATGAATCATTTTTTACCTATTACACTCTATAGTATACAGCAGTCATCTGAAAAAACTTTTATTCCGCAAGGTTACGGAGTGTATAGTTTGAATAAACTACTCTGTATTGAATTCTATTTGTATAAAAATTATATCGAATAATCAGTTGTAAACAAGTCAAGAGTAAAATGTGGTAAAATCATATCAAAAGTTTAATTTTATTAGTATTATGAATTGTGATACTACGTGATAAGTATTTATTTATTTTATATCTACATATCTATGAAAAAGAAATTTTCAGTTCCAATAAATAGTATTTTAATTTAGTATCCAGGTATTTTTCATTTTGTTCTTTTATTTTTTAAGAAAACCTCCCAGAAGAAAAATAATATACTACATCATCATGGCTGTCTAAGTTGAACGTCAGAGACAAATTAGACGGAGGCGCCGGGTCATATGTCAAGACCCAAGCAATTTCCTGATCGTGTTTGTTGATTACATTATTGAATGAATTTTCCAAACAACTATTTTATTTAAAAGTTTTTTTTTGGGCGAAATGGCGCTTAAGGTTATTTACAAAAATAAAGAAACTAATTGAAGTGAAACGCTGTACAAATCCAAAAAGATGTTTTTCTTGAGTTTTATGTTCAATTTCTAATTTTCCCACAATACCATTGCAAACAGTAGTTTTTACTAAATTCGCAATATTTTATTGAATTTTTATGCAAAATATATCTCCATCGTTATTATTGCCTCATATATTATAAATTATTAAATCGTATCCATAAATTCTAATTCAAATCGTGTTTAAATTTTTCATATTTCGTCAAATTAGTAGACCAATTGGCTATAATATTGAATTGACCTATATTTTTAGCTAAGCTACATATAATTGGTTTGGTAAAATAGTTTAAAATTATGTATTAATAATTATCAAATTGTAAAAAGTATTTAATTCATTTATTTATTTTCTTAATTTATTTCACTGCCCAACAGGAACCAACACCAACTACAGGATAGGAGGGTTCTGACGGAGTTGGTAAATGCAAACAAAAGTAGTAAATACAAAAGAAATTTGAGCAAAGATACGGAGAAAGTAAACTTAGAATTAAAAAAATATGTATATGAATAATATTTACTTTACATAAATCTTAATTCAAAATAATCTCAATGTGAAACAAAGTACATATTTTAATAAAGTAAAATAAGATAAAGATAAAATAAAACGAAGAAATACAAAGGTGGATGAGTATTCTCTTTCATAATAAAATCACCAAGGCTGCAATTAAATAATGTCAATATCAGCACAAATGAATTATGAGCAGTACAGATGGTTATGATTTTCGCAAATTATATGAATGGGAGAGAATTTTACTGCATTAGTGTGAGGTGTAGCAAGATATATACAATAATGTGAGTTGTAGATGTTCTGGGGAGGTAAAAATATAATTTAGATACTAATTCTTCTGCATGAATATTGTTATTATTGAGGTTATACAAATTGAGATATACACTCACATTTACGACTTAAACTATTAAAAGAGTACTTATCAAGAGGTCTTGCTGTGTAGAACCAACCTCTGGATAGTTACCTTCAGTTCTAAAATACAGAAATTGCATGAATTTTCGTTAAATTGATCCTAAATTAATGATATATAGTGAGGGAGCCAGACAACTGAAGCATATACGAGCACGATCTGAAATAACAACAGTAGAGCATCTTAAGTATGGCAATATTCGAAAAATCACGCGAATTTCTAACTATAAATCCATACGATCTGCTAGCATTAGACGCAATGGTGTGAATATGAAAATTAAATGAAAATGATTTATCAAAGATAACACGTAAGTCCCGGAGCGTGTCAGACACATCATTATTAGTGTTATAATTTCATGATATGAGGACAGCAATTCAAAAATTTTTGTCCGTTTTCTTGTGAGTGAATACAATCCTCTGCTATCAATACTGCAAAGAAGCTTTAGGACATCAGTGTATATTGTATATCTAACGTTATTTACATCATCTGCAATAGCATTAACAAATATAACAAAAATAATAGAACAAGGATATATTCTTACGGGATTTCAGAGATAGCAATGTATTCGACAGACCTTGAAACCAATAAATGTAGCGTATTGACATGTGTTAGATGGGATAGAACCAGAAATATAACATTGTCTGAAAATCCAGTATTATAAAGTTTATTAAGCATTATTTTATGGTCAAGCCTGTTGAATGCTTTGGAGAAGTAGGTGTAAATTATAGTTGTTTGTGATTGGTTATCAAAGGATTTAGATAAGCATTTCGTACGAAAAGTAAATGTGTTGTTAGAGAACGCCCCTTCATAAAACCGTGTTGGTGAATTGAATTTTTTTAATAATGTTACTGTAAATAGCGTCATGTAAACGAATTTCATAAACTTTAGCAAAGTTGTAAATTATACAGATCTCTTAGTAAAAAAACAAAGATACGTCAGAGTCAGTATCTTGTTTTTGTCTTCTTCAGTGCCATCAGGATGTCAATCTCTGTGAATCACAATACCTGAATTACTAAGTTATTATTGAAGATGGACTCGCTATCTAATGCATTTATATAAATTTTTAGACGTGCACATGATTTGCTAAAGTAATCAGCAAATGAATGTAAAATTTCTTTAGGTTAGTTAATTTCGGAGTCATTAGAAATATTCGTTAACTACTTTTTAATATTTTTAAGAATTAATTTCCATTTATTTCGAAAAGGAATTGTTACCGTGAATATGTGTATGTGTATCCATAAAACTGTTACTAATGTAACATGTGAACGATATCGTTAGAGGTCAAATTAGTATAAAAGATACTATTTCCTTTACGACAATTAAATCAAAATATAAATAATGTACTGATCTATCGTAACTGA